>LR999964.1:77842642-78442642 GCA_905220375.1 Tachina fera
TTTTGCAATTTTGCTTTTTCGCACCAGTGCAACTTTTGACGTGAATACCTTTATTGTGTTTACTCTTACCTGGAACTAAATGTGCCTTGAAATAAATCAAAAAAAAATTTATTGTTACAAAAAATTGCATTTAAACACTTATATTCGGCTCAGTACAGAGGTAGGCAAATACCCATTTTATAGCGGTCCATTATGCATCACTATTTTGTTTTAATTTTAAAATGTTATTGTACATACATACATATGTAAGCATGCAGAACCATACAAACATACGTATGCTTGTACTTACATATGCCCTTATGTTTATAATTCTATTTTTCTTTTTGCCAATGAATGGAATTTCTTTGATTTTCAACGATGTTTATATGTATGTATGTATTTTTCTTTTTGTACAATTATGCATCCATACATACATACATGTACCAACTTAAATAAATTAATACATTTGCCCAAGAACAATATTCAGGAGACATGCATAAGAATAAAGAAGAAACATAAAAGTGAGAAACCACGGAAAATCTCATATAAGGGATAAAAAAATTAAGAAAATATTAGGTTTGTTTCTTTACTTCTTGGGTAAAGTTCGGTAAAATGAGAGCAAACTATAATTTCGCTCAATAATATACAAATATGCACAAAAGTACGGGAACGCAAAAAACCAAAATTTTAACACGAAAATAAACTTCAATGCATGTTTGCATATACATACGTATACACATAACTAAATACATACTTATGTACATACACACGCACGTATTTACTTACATGATTCAGCATACTTGCATAGGTTTTATACCTTAATTTCATATAAAAACTTATAAAACTTTGTCTACCACCTTTTTTTAGTCATTTTTTCATAAATTTTTCTATTTTTTTTAGTTTTTAGGTAAATCTAATTTTTTGCAAATGTTTATTTTTCAAACAGCTGTTTGATTTTGTGTTTGCCCAAACTAGCACGAAGAAAAAGTACGGGCTGTTTCGTGCAAGAAGAAGAAGAACATTACTCTCACAAAAGCTCCCTTACTTGCCCAAACTTTGAGTACGGGAACGCTTTTCGTGTAAGTTGGGATCCCAATGTAGAGTAAAGAAACACACCTATTATTTATACCTAATTGTTTATCAAACGCTTAAAGTAGCATGGAGGCTACATTAAAAATCTCTCGAGTTATGAAACGTTTATTAAACGTCTAATAGGCTATTAATCATTTATGAATACACATTTAGCGATTTTTGACTATTAAAGTGTTATTGAAATGTTAATAATCATTTATGAATTATACCGTAAGAGTTTAATTCTGTATAACCAGATCAGATTTATGTTCACCTTTTTCGCCAAATCCAATGTCAAAAATCGCCGAAATCGCCGAAGCCTCTTTTTGTTAGTTTTTGACAATGAAAAATATATTTTATAAATTATTAAAAGTATATTTTATAAATTATTAAAAATATATTTTATAAATTATTAAAAATATATTTTATAAATTATAAAAAATTTATTTGTTCCGAATAGCTAAAATTCGCCAAAATTTAAAAAAATCGCCATTATATATACATATGTTGCTCAATTTTTATTTAGAACAATGTAAAAATGATTATGAACATAAAAAGATACAACGTTTGATATACATAAATAGTTTATAATAGTCTATGTAAAGAAGCTTTTGCGGTTAGTATTGATTAATTCTAACCTAATATTGGATATATGAACATTTGTATGTAGTTGCAGTTCTATTATATATCTAAAACGCTATATACTTCATGGTCAAGACATTCCACGTCGTCTTCTTCTTCTTCTTCTTTTTAATACATCGTATAGGAATTGAACTTTTTCAACATATGTACATACATATGTGCCCTGAATTATGAAAGTGGTCTAAGTCATGTGCATTTTTTTGCTTCAAAATATCAAATAAATCTTAAAATATCTTCAATAAATATTTAATAAATATTTAAAAAAAATTTATATTAATCGAGACTAGTACAACTCTAAATTAAAAAGTTGCATGATATAAACATATTTTTTGATTTGTTCGAATGTAATCTACAAAATATATCGACCAAAAAATATATGACTTAGACCACTTTCATAATTAAGGGCACATATGTATCTATTCTTGCCCTTTTTGTTGAAGATATCATTATAAACTTTTCTTTCATATAAACTTTAGTCCTCTTTCACACACGTCAGGTTTGACTCGTCAAGTCTTGAGTTTTTAGGAGTGAGAGGAAAAGATAATGGACTTGATCGTACCATTCAAGTTTGCTTTTTCGTTTTGTTTTGTAATTCGTAATACTCTACTACAACGTAAATTGACGAGACTTGATGACTTGACTTGACGGTGTGTATGAACGCAAATGTACCCAGGCAGAAATTTTGACTATGCCCAAAAAATATGGACCACCACAACACTGTAAACACAAAATTACGACTCTTCCAAAATTTTTGTACCACCACAGTGCTGTAAACACAAAAATATGACTTAAAGTTTACAAATACCGCGTTCTTAGTAATGCTGTACCACTACAACACCGTATATACAAAAATTCGACGTTAGTTTCCCAATACCCCGTTTACAATATATATTATTATTAACACCGTAAGTACAAAAATTTTACTTTATTTCCCCAAATACCCCGTAAATACAAAAATTTTACTTAAGTTGGGAAATTTCCATTGTGACGACCTTATAAATTTGTATTTAGAATATTATGACAACATTGAAAACAAGAGTCGGAGGACGGTCATGCGGCGTTATCATTTTAATATTATGAGTACATTAAAGTATTGGTAAGCGAATATTGTAGTAATGTTAGTTGTACCCGCAGACAATCGTAGCAACGTCGTGCTGATTGTCTTTTTCTGCCTGGGTAGGTTCAAAAGAAAATTGAACAAAAACTGATCAGGTAAACCTGACGTGTGAAAGATGACATACACACAATATTTATAAAATGTGTTTTGTCACCGTTATTTTTTAACCAGTAAAAAATTTTGACATGTACATTGCATTCACTTTAATATGATAGCAAAAAAGGCTGCCAGATTAGAATATTTATACAAGAGAATACGCTAATTAAAACCAAGGCATATCAAACAGGTACACGTATCAGGCACATTGCTCATCCGCTGATTTTTTGTTTACAAGACAATTACTTTGTAAACCTATGTGAAAAGCACAAAGTTGCCACAGTGTAGTGTCGGATGCATGTACCTGTATTAAATGTGCCTTGATTAAAACGTTCTTAGCATCTACATGAGACAAATACCAGAATAAAAATAATATTTAACCATTTTCCAGCCAATTCATCTCTCATCAAAAATAGCCAACAAAATCGCCAACTTTATAAAACGCCAAAATATCGCCATGTTGCCAAATCGAAAATTAGGACGCCAAACTATCGCCAAATTTGGCGTGAAATTCGCCACATCTGACAGCCCTGTGTATAACCAGTAAAATATAAGAAAATAATAACAGAAATAATTCACTTTATCTTAAAATACTGATGATTTTTACGCGTCAAAAAAATTAAACAGAACCCATTACACTAGATAATTAGGTCCATAGGCTAAATTACTGCCAACTTTTTTTGTTTTGTTTTTCATTTGCATTCAGCAATACATTCAAACTCCAAGGCAATGATTCCACAAGGTTTTTCGTTATACATATTGGGAAAGATTTCATTCCATTCTTCAATTAGAGCATTTTCAATTTATTCTTGTTGGAAATGACCCTCTGCTTGATATTTCCGTCAAGGAGCAAATGATCTACAGTCTTAGGCGTTCGGTATAACAACATTCCTTTTTTTTAATCTAAATATGGTTGGCGGAATTCAAAGATTCACTAACTGCCAGGTTAAACTCCAAATAATCATATAGTTATCCCAAAAGTAGGGCGTGTTGAATCCTTTGCATGTGGTTAGCATCAACCAGCCAATAACCGTAACGCGGTACAGCTAGTCGACGCCAACTATGTTACCAACGTATTGGCCAGCGAGGTTTCCGACTTGCTCATTTATTTTTCTCGGAGAGTCATATCCCAGAAGGTCCCAGCCCTCACACTGGTTACACTGGACATAAAGAGGTTACGATTACAAACAAACAATTTTTCTACTATACTCTAACGACGTACAAATCAAAATACCTTCTCCACTTCTTTCCCTTTTCAGGCAGATGTTATGCCCTACTTTGCCCTTCCAACCATGTCACCGGTTTGTAAATAAATTTTAATTTATAAAGGAAAATATATTTTGAATGCTGGTTGGAGAACCAACGGAATATGAATGAATATGAATGAATATGAATATGAATGAATATTCCGTTCCGTGAATGAATATGAATGAATATGAATATGAATGAATATTCCGTTCATTGTACATTTAAGTTAAATAGCTGATGTTAATAAGAATCTCTACCCAAGTAGATAGACTAGGGTGCTGATGAAGTGCGTGGCTGCACAGAAAAGTATCGGTATTTCCCCCAGCTTAAAGTCTAAGTTTAATTTTTCTTCTCTTCTTTAGATACTCACATTAATTAATAAAAATATTTCATTCAATAAGAATTGAAATTACTGAACTTAAGCCTGACTTAAAATTACTTCTGATTAAAAATCACTAAAAGTTCAATTAAAAAATTTACAAATGTTTCACTTAAATAATCATGGGCACGTGAAAAAATATGTTCACTTGGCAATCACTGTTTACTTGGCCATCACAGTTTCAGAATGCTGGAAATCCAAGAAAAAACTGTAGAATGCAACAACAAGTAACATTAAGCCACTACAATTATACTTACATGCATGTACCGATGGTACATCGAATAAGTAAAAATAATTAATGTGATGATCGTAAAAAGATAAGTAAGAATAGTTAAACATACTGAGGTAGAGTAAAATAATTTCGTGCTAACTTAAATAGAAAAATGAAAAATTGGAAAAAAAACAGAAAATTAATAGTGATACTTATAAATGTGTTTACCAAAGGTAAATCAATTGTATACACAACAATCGTTTCTCATATTCCGTTCATTGTACATTTAAGTTAAATAGCTGATGTTAATAAGAATCTCTACCCAAGTAGATAGACTAGGGTGCTGATGAAGTGCGTGGCTGCACAGAAAAGTATCGGTATTTCCCCCAGCTTAAAGTCTAAGTTTAATTTTTCTTCTCTTCTTTAGATACTCACATTAATTAATAAAAATATTTCATTCAATAAGAATTGAAATTACTGAACTTAAGCCTGACTTAAAATTACTTCTGATTAAAAATCACTAAAAGTTCAATTAAAAAATTTACAATTGTTTTTTATTATTAATAAATGAAATGGATTAAATATTTTAAAATTGAGCCCATACTTGTTTATACACATACAATTTTTTTGGTGGTACGCGAATTGTTGGTTGTGAGTTTTGTGGTACGCGAAATAAAAAGGTTGAATAGCTCTGGTCTAAGTCGTGTGAATTTTTGCTTCGAAATATCAAATAAATCTTTGAAAAACTTCAATAAATTTATAAAAAAAATTAAATAACTTTATATAAATCGAGACTAGTACAACTCTAAATTAAAATGCTGCATAATATAAAAATACTTTATAATTTGTTCAAATGTAATCTACTAAATATCTAGACCAGAGAAATATATGACTTAGACCAATTTCATAATTAAGGGCACATATGTGCGCTGTCTAAAATATGATGTTTGCTGCCATTAATGCGGTCTTAATTTTTTAGCTCGATCCGACGGTACCTTCTGCTGCCTAGTGGGGCCTAAAGTACCCGATACACAGTGGGGATTTTGTATAAAAAAAAATAAATAATTCTGCAGTTTCTAAACTAGCTGTCCGATTGTTATGAAATTTTTTATAGCATTTGAAGAGGTTTCATAGAAAATTAAAATCGATGCCAAGCTCATATTTTTGATCAGATAAAAAATATTTTTTGCAATTGGATTTTTTTCTATTCAAGAGCTAAAACAAGTCTGCTACATTTCCGGGTTTTCGTTTATATTGAGAAAATGTTCGAGAAAAAATATTAAAATTTTGGCTTTTTTAGGTCCACTGTTCTGCTAATCGAGAAATCAATCTTATTAGATTTGGGAAATGAAACTCATTATGAATAAGGGACAAAATTTTTAACATTAAAATTTTGAAAAAAGTTTATTTCCGCCGTTTTTTTGAAGAAAAAAGTAGGTTAATTATTTTGGTATTATAAAAGTATTTTGCCAATCAATATAGAAAATGATGCAATCAATACACAGAAAGTAATAACAAAAAGAATTTGCTTTTGAGTTCTCGGCAATTCCCAAAAAAAAAAAAATCCTAAAAATGGGACCTTTCAGTATTTTTGCAATATTCTTCTTACTTTTTGCCGGGCGCAGATTAGATTTTTGGAAATATTTTTTTCTTCTCGTTAGAAACTCACATTAATTAATAAAAAAATAATTTGAACTTAAGCCCGATTTAGAAATTATTTCTGATTAAAATTCACTATAGTTCAACTAAAATTTAAAAAATGTCTCATTTTTGGAAATATTTAAAAAACATATCTTGTCTTAAGGTGGCGTAATAAATTTTGGAATTTGATATTTAGAACAAAAATAGGTCTAATTAAAATATATGGTTAATGCGTTGACAAGGATGATGAAGAAAATTTTTCTAAACTTTTATATCTGAAGGTAAAGACCGCTCTCTTGAGGTGAAGAAAATTACTTGCTTTACTTTTTTAATATTAATTGTAAAGAAATTCGTTTTGTTTGTTTTTAAGTTGGCTACAAGAATATCGTTTGTTGTTTAAATTGAAATGTTTAAATATTCGTTTCGTCTGAATTTGGTGGAGTACGAATACGAATATCTAAAAACGGCCGAATATTCGAGAATTCGAATACGAATATACAATTCTACATGTATTTCATATATAATATACATACAATGTAATGTATTTATTTTTATCATTTTTTTTAAATTAACCAAAATGTATACTTTATATATGCAAGGTTTCAACTGCAGTTTGCTTATTTTACTTTTTAATTAATTATTTTTTAATAAAAGTATAAAAACGTATGTAGAAACATATAAGTTTAAATGTTTTTATATGTTAATGTAAAAATACTCCCTTTTCGAAGTAATTTAATAAAAAAAAGGTTTTTTGCTATGTCCAGTATCTGAACTAATAAATTTAGCAGTAATATCGGTATACCGGTATTATAAACTCGGTAACGGTATGTACCGGTAATACCTATACCGAAATAAAAAAAATACCGATACCGTTACCGATACCGAAATTTAAAAAATAGTTGTACCGGTATCAATACCGATACCGTTATTTGTTTCTGTTTCCAACCTTGGTTTTGATGTATTGGACAAAAAAGTGTTTTAGAGAAAATCGATGAAGAATGTTTAGTTAATTAGTTTTATAAAAGTACACGATAGAGTTAATTTTTAATAATAAAAGTAATAAATACATATATTTTTTATTCAAACTTAAAGTTGATATACTTTTTACATCCAACATGAAAAGTTATTAGGACTTAAAGAAAAAATTATGAAAATCTTTGGCAAGGCATTCCACATTCATAACAACAATATTGTTCACTACTTGCTCAAGTGTTTGAAATGAGTGTATATAATTAAGTAGATATAAAAGGTGAAAATATCATTTTTATTTATATAAAATGACTTTTAGAGTTAAAACAAAGGAAGAAATAAAAAACGGTGATTATATTGTATTAATTGAAATTGTATTAATAAAAAATAAATATCAATTAATTTCATTCACAATAATTAAATTATTGTACTTTGCTTTGATTTACGTTCTTTGAGTAGAATATGCATTGATATACATTATAACAGACTTGAATAACAATGTTAATACTTTTACTTGAGAAATATGCCAGATATGAAAAAAATTGTCGATTGCCGTAAAACAGACTTTACAATGTTCAAAAATTGTGGAAATGACGCAAATTTTCACCTCTATATCTCCATATATATTCAAGATATCAGAAAACTGATAACGTATTTGGAAATAGGACAAATAATTCATATATAATCAATCAATAACTCAATTTTATTAAAAATGTCCCATACATCAAAAAAGAAACAAACCGACGAATACTTTAAGAAAACAAAAGCAATTTCCATATATCAAAAGAAAAATTTCAAATTATGTTTTACAAATCGTAAATCGTTGTATAGTAAGCATTTCTTAGTGGATATAGCTGGAACTCCCTTACGTGCGCTATTTGCTCCGTTAAATATTTTGGCGCTTCGCCTTTTTTATTTTTGTATAAACGTTAAAGTGTTTAGTTTAAGTCTTTGTTTTATATTTAGCCATTTTAGCGTTTCTAGCATAAAGTTTATTGATGTATATCTATTAAATTTTAATATTACCCGCATTGCTTTGTTTTTTAATTTCTGCAGTCGTTCAATTTGGCGCGCCGTACAACTTGAGTATAATATAGTCAAACCGAATTCGAAATGAGGCTTTATTATTGTATTATAAACATTTATTGCTGTTATGTATGATATTTATTTTCTAATTCGTTTGAAAAAGTTAATTTTTTATACCAATCTTTTTACATATGTAGTCAATATAATAATTAAATTTCAGATCTTGATCGATGACGAAGATACTTTATTTGATTCACCTTTTCTATTAATTCTATTTAATGTCAAATTATATGGAAGTACTCGGTAATACCTAATTCAATTTCGTCACTTATGCTAACTTCAAGCGCCATAAGCCTCTTAAACTAGAATTAAACTTTTTAATTTTTATTAAATGATACTGTAGCAAAAATTGTTATACAAATGATATGACTGTTTACTTTCATTTGACGGTCACAATACATAAAAACACATTTGTGTTAGGTAAATTTTTGTGTTTTTTAAATCCGTAAAAACAATTTAAAGTGAACGCAGACTTTTATGGGATATGTGTACTTACCTAACCCGGGCATAAACCTGTATGTTTTGGTTAGTCTTTTTAGAGGGCTGCGTATGGTTCACATTTCCTGCAGTAGAATTCATTGTAAATAAACCTTATATATACAAAACTTTATTAAACACTTAATATTTTCACAAATTGTAATTTATGATTTGTTACACTTTTTGAAATTACAAGTGCGGTTCTCCAATATTCTATAAATGCTTTAAATCTTTAAATTATAAGGAAGCGCGTATTCGTCAAGTTGGCTTTCGTTGAGTCGTTTACAAAGACCTGCGCCGATCGGCTGAGAGCCGGCTTAGCCGAGCCGCCGAATGGTTTTACCCAGTTTCCACCGCCTATCCTATTTTTTTTTTATTGTGGCTGTAAGTTAGCCGCCGATTACTTTTTAAAATTTTTTCGGTTGAAAAACCTATTTTTATGAATCTGGGATATAATTTATACATTTGAATCTATTAAATTTGTAAATTTCTTACTAAGTACATTACGTTATCTTAAAACAAGGAAGACCTAATTCATTATATTTTTGAAATTGAGTTTCTTGTATTTTTCGGCAGTTATAAGGTAACGATATTTGTTAATGAACTATTGTAATATTTTGCACCAAAGTTTCTTGTTGCAGTTTGTGTTTCCTTTTTGGTTTTTCAAATATCAAAATTTTTGATATTTCATGTTTCAAGCCATACCACAATTGTGGACATTAAAATCACACACATGCTTATGGTCGTTAATTTAGTCGTCACTGAGTTGACTGAATAAGCCACGAATAAGGTTTTTTGTTTACTTTTTTTAAGCATGCCATACGAAATTAAAGTTCAAATTTAATAAATTTGTACAGCAAAAAAAAGAATGAATAATTGTTGAAGCTAAGATATATTTTGGCAATATCCAATGCAATTTATGTTACGGAACAGTTAAAAACAATGGAGAAGATAGGTTAAAAAGACATTTTAATAGCTTTCAAAACGCTGTGATTAAATTTAATTTGAAATTTATACATTACTTTCTTGTATGGATCATATCAAAGCGATGTTTCACGTGTGAAAGATGTTTACTGCTTTTTTGTGCTATTTCGTTGAGAGCAGTCGGGGAGTGCGGTGCTTGTGCAATTTGCGTGATGATTAAAAAAGACAAAAATGGTGGTAACTGAATATAATGAAAAATGGAGAAATTTAATAAATTAATATAAAAAAATTGCAGAACTATCGTATATAAAATATGATTGTTACAGACATAAAACTAAAGGACAGCTAAATATGAAAATTTATAAAAATAATATACTAACATTGCAATCATAGAAACAGTGAAATCTTATATATTTGTTTAGTAATTTAATGTTCGATAACAAAAAGTGACGTTTACATTTTGTTTCCATCGTCTCAATTAAAAAGGAAATGGTAAAAACCAAGGCGGATTCATACCAGGTGGTTTCGATGTGCATATTCGCCTTGGATATTTGTTATTTTAAAATTTCATTCTGTCAAAAAATTTCCGAACGTTTTGCACTGACTTCATAGCAGTTGTACACTTTTATATTTTTTACAGGAGAAAGAAAAACTTTTCAAAATCAATAATAATAGTTTTCTTGAAAATATTCTTCGAAATTTACTTGCTGTCTTGACACTTATATGTTTTTAAGCATTTATTTCCTTTTTGTATACATTTGAGATTTTATGTTAGTTACGTTCCTTGCAATAGAAAATGGATGCTTTCGTAATTAAATCCGTTTGAATTTCTTTAATAAAGTCGTCATTTTTGATCGTAGAGGTCTAAACATTTGCGTGAACATATAGTTTGATAAAGTGACCCATAATCAATCAAAAATCGATTTCGAAATTTTGTGTAGTTACGTCCGTTTGCATTTAAGGTGACGATACACTGAGTCTAGATCACAGAATACACAGAAGTGAAGAAAGTGGCAGGTAAAAACAGCTCCAATCAGGTTTTGTAAAACTCGTCGAAAAAAAGAGAAAAGTATGTTGTACTTGATACTGTAGTGTATTACTACTTAAGCCGCATTCAGACTCTTATACTTTGTACTTATACTTGTCAAAAATTCAATAATACGTGCAAGTTTGATAGTCTAAACGCAAAATGTCATCAAAGTGGCTTTGATGTAATTGGTGTGTTGCAGTTTGTATATATTATTCATACTTATATACTCATAGAATACTACATATAATACGAATAAAATTGGCCTGATGGCTATGTGTATTATTGCTAAAAAATAAATAAATAATTAAATAAATTTTAACATCCCATGACTTTTTCGTTTTTAGAAAATTTTCTAAACGATAACGTTTCTTTGAAAATTTAAGTTAAATAGCTGATGTTAATAAGAATCCCTACCTAGGTAGAAAGACTAGGGTGCTGATGAAGTGCGTGGCTACACAGAAAAGTATCGGTATTTCCCCCAGCTTAAAGACTAAGTTTAAATTTTCTTCTCTTTAGAAACTCACATTAATTAACAAAAATATTTCATTCAATAAGAATTGAAATTACTGAACTTGAGCCTAACTATGAATTATTTCTGATTTTTTAATATTTTAATGTTAATTGTTGCAGTCTATATAAAAATACACTAAATTTACACATTTCAAGTGTCAATATACATATGTACATACAATTGTATGCATATTACATGGGATTTTAACATTATTCGTTGCTCGTTTTAAAACAACCTTTCATTTTTAATGACTAAAAAACTAAAAACTAAAAATTTAATTCTGATAATACTTTTCATTACATCAGGGTTGCATTTTCACACAAACCAAATTTCCAGGTCGGCTGTTTCGCCGCCGATAGCGTGTCGTCATTGATGTAATGTTTTGTAATATGTATATCGGCTCAAAATTTTGAATTTTTTAACGTTTTTGTATTATCTATTCTTAAATTTTTTTTGTTAATTACATAATATATTTTTAACTTTTGAATTTTTACAATTGCCGGCACGTTTTCGCCTACATGAAACCGATTTGGCGCCGCTAGTCAATGAATAGCACAGACATTTTCATTGAACAGCTGTGTTGTTTTTTGCTTATAATACACATTTTATTTGAAGTGTGATGGTCTGAACACAATATGTGATTTTACGTAGATTTTTTGACAGTCGCAATGAATGTATTTAGATTTCTGTATCGTAAAGTGTGAAGAAATTATTAACACTTGGATAATAGTCTGAACGGGGCTTGACCAAATAACACAGCTAAAAAAATTTATTGCACTAGAAAGAAGTATCAAAACAAAAACGCCATCAAAATGTGAGGGAAAACGAGACAAACAGAAAAATACCCTTATCTTCCGTCTCGTGACACTTATGTTTGTTTTGTGTCGAGATCACGTGGGGTTAATTCTCCTTGGTGGAAACAAGTGTGACCTTATTACTACAACAATACAACTACACAAAAAACTAAATTTGGTTGGCTATGCTAAAAAACCAATCTGTCAGACGATTTCTAAGCAAATTTTGACATTTTGGTTAGAACTCTTCAATTTAGTATCAACAGCTGATAACACAGTACAACAGCCAATCTGAAGGCTGAGAAATTCCAAGTCAGGGTAATGGTACTAGGTCAGTATAGAAAAACCCTCAAAGGGTTTGGCGTTCGTATGTGTTAGTTTTTTTTATGACCTTTTAAATTTTTTCCTTATCTTGACGTTTTTTCGCTTAGTTGTAACATTTTGGCAAAAACGTAGTTTAACATAACTCGAGAACCACTTGTCCGATTTTGATGAAACAAATTCAGGAAAATTAAGAATTACAATTTCTCTAATCTGTTTCTATACCGTTTTCCTATATGTGCAACACTTTCGAAGTTAAAAATGAATGTATGAAGGGAAAGAAGTATTTTTTGCCTAAAAATTGTGATATTTTTTTTAAATTCATAAAAAATCCAAAATGGAAAAAAGTGCCAAAGGTAATTACTTTCGCGTAAAGTCACATAACTCATGATCAAAAAAAGGGATAGATCATGAAAATCGTTGCACGCGTTTCTCATTTATTCAAAACTAGGTAAATGTATGAATTTCAAAAATTTGCTCCAGATATGCACAACATTATTTGGAAAAATCATTGACACTCACAAGCCGAACTCTCTCATATTTTTCTTTTGTACTAAAAGAGAAATATTGATATGGCAACACTGGTTCTGTAATGTTTACATAGGCCCCTTTCACATTAGGCAACTTTACTTGCGCAAGTATAATTTTAATTTTTATTTATTTTCTTTTGAACTTGCTTCTATGTTCACATTCAATTCATTTGTTGAGCAAGTTTAATTTTCTTATGCTCTAGTTTTCTTAATTTGTTGACATTTTGTTTCATTTCCGTAATCATTGTAATTGTGAAAGTGATTTGAATATATGAAATAAAATTTTCTTAACACAAAATTAATTAATTAGACAACACATCGAAGCAGAAATAAAAGACAATGTCAAAAACAAATCAATATCCCAAGCTAACAATGACAGCTGAAACAGAATTGTGGCAGAATTGCCAAGTTCAAGCAAGTCTGTACTCAAATCTCAGCTTCTTTCCCCTTCAACCGACCTTTCTTCTCACACCCACAAACACAAGACTTGCGCAAGTAAGGTTGCCTAATGTGAAAGGGGCCATAAAACATGCATTGTCATTATACATTTTCTCTTACTCACACTGTTTCTGTAATTTTTGTCATTCAACAAGTGCCGACGAACGCGAACAGTAAAAGTGATTTTTCTCCAGTTTTTTTAAAGTGAAATAAAGAGAACAGAATATGGAACTGTGTCAATGGGATACCGAATGGCATACTTTCACGTCTTCTATTTTTCCAATCCATTAGACAGTTGTAGCAGCTTTTACACACTATATTTGGTACCCAATTTTCGTTCACTATAACATTTTGGTTGAAGTACATCTCGTATGTTTGAACAAATTCAGTACTGAAATTTCCACTTTTTTTATGTGTTGAGACATATTGACCACAGTAGTAGCAAAAGCTATTTATATCTGGCTTGCACAGCCATCGACTTAGATATGACATGAACATGATGCCGGCAGAGCAACTGTGAAAAATTTATCAACTTCCTTATTGTGGTGAGCACGTGTGATGTCCATGTTCAAGCATATCAAAGTATTTTGCGGTAGTGCAATAGAGATTGAATTTTTACCAATTTTGTTCTGTCTTTCTTTCCATTGTAATTGATTTATGATGGCAAATCTTATGGCGAACATTGTTGCTCAGACATACATATGCTCGGGCATTGAAGTCAGAGCATGGACGAAAGTTGGACATGAGTGGTCTCCATTAGACATTTGTGATGTTCGACATGATGCCCAAACCAAGTCCATGTCTAGTGGAGCCCTTAGTTAGGGATTAGTAATACCTGGTTATTTCAGCCGGCTGGCAGTTTTTCTGCCGCCGCCGATAATTTTCTATTAGAAAGCCGCCGGCGTCGAAATCGTTCAACGCAGGTCTCTGATAAAGATCTAAGCTTTGCATAGAGGATCAGAGAAACAAGCCGACCATCTCGAATTCGGCGGCTAACCGCCGCTGGTGTATTTCTAATAAACCACGCCGCCGCCGACCAAAATCGGCTCAAAAGCTCAGCCGGTTTGATCAGAGCCGCCGTTGTTATCAGCTCAGCCGTTAATTTTTTGAATGAGACTGGCATAAATGTTTGTACATACCAATTTTTACATCTCTATTGTATGTAAAAATAGAGCCAACTATGAAAGTGCCGTTAGTTTTTATTCCATTTTTCACGAAGCCATTTTAATAAGTGAAACAAAATGTGATTAAATAATGCAGAGGTTTAAATTTTTATTTTAATAAAAAAGAAAAAGAACTGCCTGAATCAGATTCATCCAGTTCTGACGAGGAATTTGCTGGTGTGGAAAAAGATATAAAATATTACCAGCAACTCATTAAAAAAAAAAAGAAAAGGTGAAAGAGTGTTCAAATGAGGTAGTTTACACGGGATTAATTATGCTGGCACAACATGAAAGTTTGTAGGCAAATTCGGTGAAGGGAGTGGTTTTTTGGTTGGCATAATTTTTCAACCAGCTTCATTCCCGCATTAGCAGCACAAAACCATACATACACACTTGCGAAACCACAGGTTCGGTGTTTTTTATTGTACAGAGCGTATTAAGTCTTTAGTTGGCCATCGTCGTGGAAACATGTCTTAAAAGAAGAAGGGGCTTGGTCACGTCAACAAACCTTAAAACTAATAAGTGAATTTATTGTTTTTTCGTGTTAAATAAATTATATCAGTCTTATTTATAAAAATTATTAAGACTAGACTTTTTAAGAAAATTTTGTATGAAAATTAATTTTAAAAACCCTTTTTAAAACCTCAATAAGTTTTATAAATAAGGCTGTATAAAAATTAAATGAACTGGTTTTTATTTAATTCTTTTAAAAACAGTTACAAAAAGTACTTTTGGATAATGCAACTATTTAGAAATATGAATACATTTTCGCATTAATTCATAAAAGATAATGAAAACAATTTTTTCATTTTAGTTTTTTAGCAAATATTGCCAATAATAAATAATTGCTCATTTATTACCATTTTTCCTGCAAGTATGTTCCGATACGTTTATAACGAAAAACAAACTTCACATGAATAAATAAAACACAAACACACACAAAGCTGTGTATACGTATACATTTTATGCCAGATTAATTAGTCTCGTCTAATTTGTAAGAGAACATAATTGTACGGCTTAAAAATTGTTCTCGTGTAAACAACCTCAATCAAGACATCAGATGGAATTGCAGATTACTGGTGTTTTTTCGACACCTCTACTTGAAATACAGTCGAGTTCTTTTCAATGCCATTTAAATTTAATATTATAAATTTTGCTATAAAATTCTAAATAAATTTCTCTATTGAACAGAATTTGATAACAAAAATTAAAAAAAAAATACATTAAAAGGGCATTAAAAAGAACTTGCAAAATTGCTCCGTTTTCGTTTTCCTTCACACGCCTGTATCACAGAGGATATACCCAACAAGAAGACTACCAGTCAACCAGTCAGTCAGACTGCTCATTTGATCGATAGTCAGGCAGGATATATTCATCATTGCGTAGAACAAAGTTTATATCACTTTATTAAGGGCAAAATGTGATGGAAACTTTTGCGTACGTGTGATCTTGCATCTCTCTCTAACTAACGAATATAACATATAGTTGAACTGCTCACTCCAGTACTTTTTAATAATCAATGATAGCATAAATATTACTCAAGTTTGACTGATCATAAATGAATAATATATCCCCCACAATTGAGCAATCATACATGATTGATATACTGACAGAAAATATAATTTTTCTTTTATTTTATTTGCTTTTAAAATACACAAGTAAATATCATATTTAAAACAAATATACAACAAATTAACAAAAACACCAACTAACTTAAGCGGTAGGCAGCCCTCTTCACACCTTTTCATCTCCAACGCACCTTGCTCTTTACAAATATCTAAAATTTTGAAAATAAATATACATATTAAATTAAACTTTGTGAATTTCTTTTATTCATTATTTTACATATCTTTTTTAAATCTTATAAACTTTAATTTGCACAGAATGAATTGTATTAAAGCCTTCTTCAACTACCAACACATCATGCCCTTTCCAAATATTTAAATATTGAAAAAACGAATACATACATACATACATATGTACATATGTATATTTTTAATTAAACTTTATACAATTTCTTATGTTCGTTATTATTTTTATCTGACTTTTTCACAAGCACCATTATTTTTTTACCACTTTTATAAATTTGAATTTTACAAACCGAACGAACTTTAAATTATTTTCAGTAAAATTCAATATTTTAATTGTTTTGACATATGTATATTAGATGTTCCACTCTAGCATATATGTTAGAGTAGAGCAACTATAATAACTGTTGAATTGAATGTAAAATTGTTGTAAATGTGTTAGTAAAAAAATGTTGTTTGTGTTAGTTTCAGTCATTCATTTCTTGTAGGGTAGTTTGTGCCTGTGTGTTTTTAAGTCTACCATCAGAGACCAGAGTAGCGAGCCGAGCAAAAAATTTCGGCAGCGGCTGAAAGACAAATATTTTCGGCGGCGGCGGCTGAACGGCTTAACGCCGATACGTGAATTATTGAATCGCCACGTTATAACATTATTTATCTTTGTTAAACCATAGAAACGTATTCTAGGTTATCAGGGCAATTATGAATAAAATTTCTCGAGAAATTTCTAATTTTTCCAATTGGAACTTTTTTTCCTATTACTTGCTATTAGTTGGAATTTTTCCCCGGGAAAAATTTCTCGTGGAATTTTATTCATGATTGCCTTCTACGTAAATTTTATTTAAATTAATTACTTTATTAGAATACTGCTACGGATCAGCAAACAAAAAGCTTTGAACAATTAATTATAAAAAAGTCGCCTGATTGCTTAAACAAAAAAGTATATGTAAACGTGCATTATTTAAGAAGGGACTCCAAAAGAGAACGTAAGTGTTGTCGCGGCTACGTTACTATTCACATAAACATTTTCTTTTTATGTGGAAGCAAAAATAAATATCTTTCCGGGACGCTCGCTATCATACAGGGTGGCCCAGAAAGACCGAAGTGGTGTAAATTCCTTATAACTTTTTATTTAAGACATATTTTTTTAATTTTTTGTTTTTTAAATACAGTAAATTTATAGGGAATATTTTTAGATTAGTTGTTAAAAATGATATCCCGCAAGTGGAGGCCATTTTCTGCTTCGCACAAATGATCTCTTTTCAACACATTTTCCATGACCTTTCGCAAAACTTCCGGTGTTATGTTGTTAATTTCGTCTGGAATATTGGTTTTTAATTCCTCAATAGTCCTAGGCTTATTAACATAAACTTTCCCTTTTAAATAACTCCAAAGGAAACAGTCTGGAGCGGTTAAATCCGGGGAACGCGGAGGCCAATTAAAATTGCTTCTACGCGAATTTATTCTTTCCCCAAAGATGTCGCGTAAAATAGCCATTGTGGCCCTCGGAGTGTGCGCTGTGGCTCCATCCTGTTGGAACCATATTTGCGGATGGTATTCCACGGCTGGCCTTACAAAATTTTCCAATATGGCCCGATATCGATCACCATTGATGGAAATGGCGACATCTCTTTCATTTTCCAAAAAATATGGACCAATGATCCTTTCTGAAGAAACACCGCACCAAACAGTACACTTAACTGGGTGTAATTGTCGTTGATGAAGTACTCTCGGGTTTTCCTTAGCCCATATCCTAAAGTTTTGCTTGTTAACAAACCCATTTAATTGGAAATGGGCTTCGTCACTCATAAATAAGTTATGAATAATGGAAATGGAAAGAGCACATTTGTGCGAAGCAGAAAATGGCCACCACTTGCGGGATACAATTTTTAATAACTAATCTAAAAATATTCCCTATAAATTTACTGTATTTAAAAAACAAAAAATTAAAAAAATATGTCTTAAATAAAAAGTTATAAGGAATTCACACCACTTCGGTCTTTCTGGGCCACCCTGTATTAAATGCGAAATTTTAAAAAGTATAAAAACTGGCTAGCCCGCCAGCCGCGCCGATACGGCTTGCTACTCTGTCAGAGACCTGCACCGAGCATATTCATCGACGGCGGCGGCTAGACGAAAATAGATCGGCGGCGGTTCAAAACCGGCCGTAGCCGACAATTGATTAGCTAGCCGTTTTATGTTCAGCTCATACAAAAAAATCGGCTTGAATTCAGTTATTTTCAAGATTTTCAATAAAAAATTATTTAAATATTTTAAGTTGATAAATTCGTATAGATCTCGTTTTACAAATTGTATACATATATGTATGTATATGGATACATTTGCAAGTGCGTGCATATTTGTATATATGGATATGTATTAATACATTCACATAAATGCATTTATATTACTTTATACTAAAAATGGGTTTACTTTTTTAAATGGTTAATAAACATTATTATTATTTATTTATTGATACATTTTATACAAAGTAAATCAAGAAATAATTACGATGACTCTAGAAATGTTATTCAGTAGTGCGATTCAATAAATAATATTTTCTAGCACTAAACGAATAATTTGAAGTAATTAAAAAATACATGTATATTCCGCAATATAAGTTTGATTTCTCAGGAATAAATAAATGTTGAATTGATTAATTTGATTGTACATGTTCATTCATGTTCATTCTATTTTTTGATTTATTATATCTTGATAATGCTTCAAATCTGATTCCAGCTCAGTAAGCTCCACGGATTCTTCCGAGGTAGTGGAATCCTCACAATTTTTATTGAGTTCTAAGCCCTTTTCAATTGATTTTTTAAAAAAAATGGTGATGTTGCTGTTGCTCATTGTTTTACATATACAGTATACGAATGCACCGAAAAAATTTATTAAACTTAAGAAGCGCAAAAAACCGACAAATTCAATTTATCAAGTCAATTCTTATGTACATTCTCAAGCAAAAAAGTTGGCAGAATAACGGAACAAAATTTGCATTTTCTTGTTCTGCGATGCTAACTTAGCGCTTTTCGTGCAAGACGAAATGATACGAAAAGTTGTTAAATAATAAAAAAAGTTATTATACTTTATCATCTTTATGTCAAATTTCTTTCTTGAATGACGGTTTGAGGGTCAAACAAAATCTATAGTATGTGCTCTGCAAACTATATTGTATCGAAATCGCTAGATTCGACGGAAAAATCACTAGACTGCCATCACTCCTATTCTTCTATCACTAACAACGGAATCTATCAGTGTTGCCAGTTACAGGTATACAACCTTAAAATTACCTTCAAAAAATCATAGAAAATGTCAAAATGAAAAATATTAGAAATTCTTGTAGAAAAAAGGGAAAATAAAAATAAATCGGCGGCTAGTTTTAAGCCGATTTTTGTCGTAAAATTTTCGGCAGCGGCGGCAATCAAAACCCATCGGCGGCTAGGCTTAGCCGGTTTTAGCCGAATCGACACAGGTCTCTGTCTATCATAAGCCGAATTTCAGCCGCCGCCGATACTACATTTAACGAGCCGCCATTTTTGGTCAGGCAGCCGCCGCCGATAAAAAGGCCTCGGCTTGTTTCACTGTAGAGAAATTAGACACGACACCGGCGAATTGAAGATAATTCGCTTTACCACCATTTTGCGGTAGAGATAGCAAATATTGCTAATTTCTATGCCTTTCTCTGTCATATTATCTTGATAAAATGACATTTAGTTATTTACCAAATAAAAATTTTCTTGGCAGGAATTGGCGCAAATTGAAATAAAAAATGATTTTGCGCCAAAATCCTTGCCAAAGTTGGTAATTTGTGGACAAAATTTGGTAGATTATCTTGTCCACAAATTACCAACAGTGAGAAAAATGAAAAAGGAAATGTGATAACGACAAAATAGAGGATTATACTGGATGTTGCAAGCAAAATGTAAGTATGGAAATAAATTTTTATTTTAGTTTTTATTATAATATTATGTTCTTTTACAGGAGCCGAAGATGTATTATGGGTTGTCTTGCTGGAGAGAAGCTCCATAAGTTCCCGAATGAGCCGATTCGGTAAGTGTGTCGTCTTATTTTTATAAAAAAAGTGTTGTACATTGGATGCGACAATAATGTTCTTGTCCAATGTACAAATAATAAAAAGTGAACATTGTGCATTGGAAGGGACAATTATGTTCCTGTCCAATGCAGTAGTAGCTTCAGAAACGCGTCGCGGAAAAAATTGGGAACATTTTGCATTGGAAGGGGCAATTATGTTCCTGTCCAATGCAACAGTAGCTTCAGAAACGCGTCGCGGAAAAAATTGTGAAAATTTTGCATTGGAAGGGGCAATTATGTTCCTGTCCAATGCAACAGTAGCTTCAGAAACGCGTCGCGGAAAAAATTGTGAACATTTTGCATTGGAAGGGGCAATTATGTTCCTGTCCAATGCAACAAATTTGTGTTTTAAAGTGCCTTTGAAGGATCATTTAAAAATCTGGGGAACAATGAAAAAAAATCATAAAAAGCCCTTTTCAGGGCTACATAATATTTTCCAAAAGAGATAAAATTTTGGTTTTACTACAACATATACAATTTTAATAATACAAAAATTCCAATTTTTTATTTACATACATGAACTCCAACAAGAAAACCTGACAGAAACTAAATAAAATATAGCTGTTCCAAAACTTTATTCTATCCCTAAACTGGAAAGAAATGCATCCAAGAAGGAAGAAAGTTCGCAAAGAAAACAACTTTACACTTTGATGGCATATGTAAATAAATTATATTTAATTTTTATTGTAATTATTTAAAATCAAAAGTTATGTGAGACATTTTTAAATTTAATTGAAATGTATTTATGTATTTAAAAAATGTTAATTAATTATATTAGTAAATATTCTAATTTTGTTTTGTTTTTGTAACAATTTAAGATGATTTACAAATATACATACATTTATACAATACTTAAAAATTAAAAATAATAATACAATTTCAAAATTGGACATACTTCTTTTATGATTTTGTTACTACAAACTGGGGTGAGTATAAGCTTAGTAAAGAAATAACTTGCTTCTACATTATATTAAGCAAGCGACTTCTTTAAAAAATGTCTACAGAAATCAATCAACAATTTAATTTGCATGATAAAAACTGCACATAAATTGGTTTACTTAAATTAAGTTGTATTTTGTATTGATACTCTTTTGTTAAGGCTTTATAAAAGATTACTACCAATTTATAGAAGACAAGCAAACATCATCGTCTGCCTCTTTGTTTTATTAAGATTTTATTAAAATAAATTCGTATGAAAATCTGTTTTTTAAACTTTTTTTTGTTTTTATAAAGCCTTTATAGTTTTTATAAATAAAGCTGTAAATATTTCGACCAAAGATATACATATGACTCAAGGTACGGCTAAACATTTGCCCAAAAAAAAGCGTAACCACTAAAAAAAAGCGTAACCACTTTAGTAGTCTATGGTGCAAATCAAAACCATCGGCTAAAAATGTCAGCAGGCTCAAGCCGGCTAATGAGCCGCCGCCGACTTTTTAAGGCGGCTTGTTTCTCTGGAAGTGTGTATAAACTGTGTACATAAGTAATAAATTTTCTATATTTTTCAATAAAAATCTTAAATTAATAAAATGGAAAAACATAAAAAAATTACAAATACTGCCCAATTTAACACGTTGGTTAACGAGATGAAAAAAAATCCTTCACTGGCAAAAGGCTTTCAAAAATGCAGGGATGCAGGTGATTTCAAGGATCAGTGGGAAAGAATATCCATTAAAATAAATGCCCTTGGTCCACCGACAAGACCAGGTGACGGTTGGGAAAAGGTAAGATGACGAATAGCGCTAAGAGAATCGTTGGATGACAAAATTTTTTTAAAGGTTTGGCGGGATTTAAAATTTAAGGTAAAAAAAATGGTCGCGAGAAAGGAAGAGTGCCCGCTCACTGAAGGTGAAAATAGACACATAATTCTTAGCCCCCTGGAAGAAGATGTAGCAAACTTGCTGGAAGAATGCCAGAAGGAACTAAGCTCTGAAGTACAATTTATTAAACGTGAGCATTCGGAAGAAGGTGTTGCGGTGGGCACAAGCATATAAGGCCAAAACAAATGAATGTGCCAAAGTTATGTTTCACCTTGTTGCGGTGGTCACACGCATAGAAAGCCACCTAGAGTGTACGGGAGGCCTACCGCAGTGGTACCTGATAGTGGCCAAGTTGGTGGCTAGGAAATGTCTAGATAGAAAAAACTCGTTTCAATAGTAGAAAAAAACAGGAGATCCAATATCCAGTGCTCTGAGAAGCGATCAAAACCTGAAAGAAATAAAATAATTATAATATATAAATTAATATTTATTAAAATAATAATGAAATAATACAAACTACATATTTGATTGAAGTAAGCGAAGGAAATAAAAGTATGGGGTACGTTCAAAAGAGGTACGAAAACGCATGTTCTAGTATAATGTGTTCAGTTGGTAATTTGATGAATGTGTTATCACTTATGAATGGAAATGTTACGAGGGAAGATGAATGTTGGCAACGCAAAAAAGTTGCGTAAAGAAACGGTTTTTTTTATGAATTGGATTTTGTTTTTGTCAAGTTAAATTTTTAAGAAAATATTCAAGAAACAGTATGCTTGCTACTTTTATGATATCCTGGTAATGGGAGTATTAGAGTAGTTTTATAGAGGATCATGGAGACGGTAGCAACAAGAGGCCATGACAACAGAATTTCTGGAGCTTTCTAAGATTTTTTTAAATACAGTTTGGAGAAAAAATACATGCAGTTATCATATATATATATATATATATATATATATATATATATATATAGATTATATTAATATTAGCTTTTTTGTTTCACAAAATTGATAAATTTAACAAGCGACCATGTACAAACAATTCGTGTTTTTTATGAAAACAACCAATTCCAGAGCGATGCATTGGAAGATATCATTGAGAACACGTAATACGAATATGTTTATTACCGATTACATCAACATTTACTGCATTTAAAGCGCATTAAGTCTAAAAAGTATATTTAAATTAAATTTATTTTGTGACATGAAATGAAAACGGAATTGCTTTTGCAAATATTTCAACATTTTCACATTATTTAGGTCGCAATTTACATTCACTAGTTGAAGAACACTACCGGCCTTTAATTAAGTAAATTAAACACAAAAATCACTGCTCTTTTATGCAAATATTTATATTTTATTGAAAATAAGGCTAAAATAATTCACTTTTGGAAAATTTAATTTTGCACTTTTTCACAATCATATGGTCACAAATGCTATGTATGGCTACTGCTTTTTATACATGCAAAAAGCCTATTTTTTCTCTCCCTTCAAATATTTATACATCAGCTGATACGACGATTTCGCTTAACTCAGAAGTGAGGATTCTGGTTAATATTCTGTGCCATATATAAAGACCATAGACTACTAAATTAGACACGACACCGGCGAATTGAAGATAATTCGCTTTACCACCATTTTGCGGTAGAGATAGCAAATATGGCTAATTTCTATGCCTTTCTCTGTCATATTATCTTGATAAAATGACATTTAGTTATTTACCAAATAAAAATTTTCTTGGCAGGAATTGGCGCAAATTGGATAAAAAATGATTTTGCGCCAAAATCCTTGCCAAAGTTGGTAATTTGTGGACAAAATTTGGTAGACTATCTTGTCCACAAATTACCAACAGTGTTAAAAGTGAAAAAGCAAATGTGATAACTACAAAATAAGGGATTATTCTGGATGTTGCATGCAAAATGTAAGTATGGAAATACATAAATTTTTATTTTAGTTTTCATTATAATATTATGTTCTTTTACAGGAGCCGAAGATGTATTATGGGTTGTCCTGCTGGAGAGAAGCTACATTTGTTCCCGAAAGAGCCGATTCGGTAAGTGTGTCGTCTTATTTTTACTAAAAAAGTGTTGTACATTGGATGCGACAATAATGTTCTTGTCCAATGTACAAATACGTAGGTTAAGATAAAAAGTGAACATTGTGCATTGGAAGGAGCAATTATGTTCCTGTCCAATGCAATAGGAGCTTCAGAAACGCGTCGCGGAAAAAAATTGTGAACATTGTGCATTGGAAGGGGCAATTATGTTCCTGTCCAATGCAATAGTAGCTTCAGAAACGCGTCGCGGAAAAAAATGTGAACATTGTGCATTGGAAGGGGCAATTATGTTCCTGTCCAATGCAATAGTAGCTTCAGAAACGCGTCGCGGAAAAAATTGTGAACATTGTGCATTGGAAGGGGCAATTATGTTCCTGTCCAATGCAACAAATTTGTGTTTTAAAGTGCCTTTGAAGGATCATTTAAAAATCTAGGGAACAATAAAAAAAAAACCATATAAAAAGCCCTTTTCAGGGCTACAGAATATTTTCTAAAAGAGATAAAATTTTGGCTTTACTACTAAATATGTATACAATTTTAACAATAAAAAAATTCCATTTTTTTATTTACATGAATGAACAACAAGAAAACCTGACTGAAACTAAATAAAATATAAATGCATCCAAGAAGGAAGAAAGTTCGCAAAGAAAACAACTTTAGACTTTGATGGCATATGTAAATAAATTATATTTAATTTTTATTGTAATTATTTAAAATCAAACGTTATGTGAGACATTTTTAAATTTAATTGAAATGTATTTATGTATTTAAAAAATGTTGATTAATTATATAAGTAAATATTCTAATTTTGTTTTGTTTTTGTAACAATTTAAGATGATTTACAAATATATACATTTATACAATACTTAAAAACTAAAAATAATAATACAATTTTAAAATTGGACATACTTCTTTTATGATTTTGTTACTACAAACTGGGGTGAGTATAAGCTTAGTAAAGAAATAACTTGCTTCTACATTATATTAAGCAAGCGACTTGTTTAAAAAATGTCTACAGAAATCAATCAACAATTTAATTTGCATGATAAAAACTGCACATAAATTGGTTTACTTAAATTAAGTTGTATTTTGTATTGATACTATGTTTGACAAATGTGACCGTATCTTTAGACCACTTCCATAATTAATTGTACATACATACAATATCAAGTGAGAAAATTACAATTTGGTTAAGCATACCTTCTTACTGTTATTTGTATTTAAGTTTTTATGCAACGGAAATCTTAAGTTTATGTGTCGATATTTAAATTCATTAATAAATATATTATTCACATTAGGCTCGATTTCTGGTGGACACATCGTTTGTTGTATTTTCGAAGATTTAAAGCTTACAGAAGTATCACTGGCGGCCGCACCAAACCGTTTATTTTCAGTTTTAAGTAGATTTGGCTTCTAATTTACGCTAGAAAAAAAAATTTAATTATAGTATTTTATTTTCAAAAATTTTGTAATTTAACTTACACTCTAAGCACTTGGATGCATATTGCGATGCCCGATGATATTCTTCTTTGCCTTCATAATAACTCACGAGGGTACATGAAGCCATGATATAAACCCTAGTTATCAGCCGCTGCTCTTTCATCGCTGCAATACATAATGTAGCACCCAACACCCAGCTCTAAGGCTCCAAATTTTTCATTCAGATTGGCCATTTTATACATAACACCTTCGACATCACCCACATCACATGCTTTACTATAACATTTTATGGAATTTCAAAATCTATCTAGTTTTTCATAGGTCTCTCCTAAAATGAAAATAATTTAAGCATGTATAAACAAATTATGTGTAGCTAATATGGATTCAATCAACATTTAAAACTTACCTACAGCTTTTTTATTCCTTTGTATAGCAGCATTCGTGTTTTCCAGCTTTCATGACACATTAAACTCCAAGCCGTCAGATATTTGAGATTTATTTTCAATGCTCTTTGATAGTATGTAATGGCCATAAAATGATCACATCGACCTAAGAACTCCATAGGTGCCCGGTCGTATTCCCGTGCATCAAAATAACATTTGGCCAAGAAATAATTGTCACATATCACTTTGTTTATGCCTTGTAATGTTGCCTCGTTGAAATTTTTCACTTTTTGCATCGATGTCTATGTATATTGCACATGGTTCCATTTCAGCCAGCCATTTGGCATTTTGGATCAGACCGCGTTTTTGCCATTGGACAATGCCGCGACGTATGTATGTACATAATTCGCGTGTAACATCTTCCAAAGGCACATTAAAATAGTCATATTCACTTTTCGCAGTCCGAATTAATTCCAGCTAGTTTTCTTTTTCCAATATTAGCTTTTTTGTTTCACAAAATTGATAAATTTAACAAGCGACCATGTACTAACAATTCGTGTTTTTTATGAAAACAACCAATTCCAGAGCCATGCATTGGAAGATATCATTGAGAACACGTAATACGAATATGTTTATTACCGATTACATCAACATTTACTGCATTTAAAGCGCATTAAGTCTAAAAAGTATATTTAAATTAAATTTATTTTGTGACATGAAATGAAAACATGGAATTGCTTTTGCAAATATTTCAACATTTTCACATTATTTAGGTCGCAATTTACATTCACTAGTTGAAGAACACTACCGGCCTTTAATTAAGTAAATTAAACACAAAAATCACTGCTCTTTTATGCAAATATTTGTATTTTATTGAAAATAAGGCTAAAATAATTCACTTTTGGAAAATTTAATTTTGCACTTTTTCACAATCATATGGTCACAAATACTATGTATGGCTATTGCTTTTTATACATGCAAAAAGCCTATTTTTTCTCTCATGTAAATAATCGTGGTAAAGCAGCGAATTCAACTCCAACCAGCTGTTATCACTATTTCGCTTAACTCAGAACTGGGAATTCTGGTTCATATTCTGTGATAAAGACTAACCAAAACATGAAGTATCCTCTACAGCACAGAATATGAACCATTCATTGCACATATATAAATTTAATATATACAAAACATTTATTAAACACTAAATATAATTTTAAAAATTGTAATAAATTTTTTCAAATATTAGAATTACAAAAATGCTACCAAGGGTCCAAGTCGTACGGCTCGCAAACCGGCGGCGTCAAGCCGCTGACCTTATTTTTGAGCTCGAGCCGCCGCCGACATGGGCTCACATCGGCTAACCAAATGTCTCAACTATCCATCGAACCGACATGACATGAACTGGACGCCGGCAGAGCAACTGAAAAATTCTACAACTTTGTTGTGGTGAATACGGGCGATGTCCATGTTTAGGCATATCAAAGTATTTTGCAATAGATATGGAGTATATACCGGTTTTCTTCTGTCTCTTTTCTTGCAATTAAAATGGTTGCGGATAGCGAACATTGTTGCTAAGTGATATATTCGGGCATCCATGTCTGAGCATGGACGAAACATGAACATGAGCAGTCGCAATTCCATAGTGGTCACACCTGATGATTTTATATTGAAACTCGTAATACAACGGCGGAAGAGCAACTGTAAATTTGCATTAATATCAACACAAGGGGTTAGACGTTGATGATTTTATATAATCATGAATCAAACAAATATTTTAAAAATGCTTGCCAAAAATTACTAATTTGCGTTGCTTATTTTTTTCACTAATAATTATTGTGTCACCTTTTTAAACCAACATTTTTAATAAATAAACGTTAAATGCACAGGAACTCCTAAATGACCTTTGATATCAAGATGAATTCATCACGCAGGACACCTGATGATTATATCATAACGCTACCATAATAATAAATTTAGCCTATACGGGATGAATTTTCATCACGATATCAATTTGACATTCATCATGATATAAATTCATCCGGTGTGGACAATATGTTAGCCATTTGCGATGTCCGACTTGATGCCCATACCAATTTCAAAGCTTGTGGAGACCGCTTACTATAATTGCAGCCGATTAACAACCATACAAGATATGAATGACTGAGGCCCAATAATTAAAAAAAGTTAAGTTTAGAAAATGAGGAAAACTGAAATTGCATAAAAACAGATTTTATAAAACAAAAAGAGCATCAGAATTCATTATCTATTTCTTTTTCCATGATATGAATATGTTATATATAAATATATGAAAATAAAACGATATCCTCATGATGTTCATGTAAATGTTTTTAATAAGCACACACACAAGTAAAAGAAACCTGAAGTCAGACTGGGACCAAATGTCTCTATGTCAACACTAAAATTATAATAGTCGCTACATTGCCTACTATTTCTCTTCTATTCGTCAGTACAAAAGAAAGAGAGAATACAGATGTGTTGTATTTCTCGTGGATTTGTCAACAGCTTGTCAATATAAATAAATTCGTATGTACGTATGGTATAGAAATGTACCCGCAATTGTCTGGTTGGTCTCCCTGTTGCCATAACTACGTGATCAGTAGTCAATTGTTCTAATGTTACTAGTAGATTTTCAATGACAAACACATGCTAAATGTCTATAGCACAAAGTATTGTATAAGGAATAGTTGTAGAGTAGTAGTGGGGGTCGATTCTGGTTCTGTGATAATGTGAAGTGTAAAAAACATTATATTTTCCTTTTCGTAGCAACTTTTCACAGTTTCACAGATTGCGATTCTGGTTTAATGCATTAAACACATTCACCACTGCAGGCTACACGAACACACAACTTCAAATGCTGCTAGCAGCATTTATCTCTTCATAGCCAGCTACTTAATTATTTTGGAGACGGCAGCAGCACCATCTGCACCTCACATTTAAGTATAAATACATAGTTCAGTATTGCCACCTTAAAATATTTCGCATTTATAAAAATTAAAGTACTCTTTCAAAATGTACTTATATGATGTAAAAGTATACAAATTAACCAATTTATGCTTTACATGAATTTTTGGATATTGTTTCTCTTAAGTAATATGAAACATTTTGTATTATACTGGTAACACTGAATTTTCTCATTGAAGCCAAAGAAATATAAATTAGTTTAATTGGACTACCACGACAAAGTCAACATGAACAACAGCCTGCCACCATGTTCTCATATAAACAAGTGTATTCTATCCTTGACATTTGGTAGTCGGTATCTTGCTGTGATGAATGAAAAAAACGTAACCAACTAATTACTAATGAAAAACTGTTTGATTCAGACATGTAGTTATTGATTTAAACAGTTTGCAATCATTTTGGATTCTATAAAATTGTCTATTTATTAATTATGTATGAAACTGTTTATTTTAATAAATACATATCTGAATCAAACAGTTTTCCATTAGTAATTAGTTGGTTACGATTTTTACGCTTGTGTGGCACACACAGATGTAAACGCGGCCTAATTATCGCAGTTACGATGCCGCGCTATGCAATTTTTTTATTGCTTGATTCGCTGCCGCTGGGTATATTAATGATTGAAATATCTAATCTGGCTTATTTTTTCAGCCTGATTTGTTGATTAAAAAACATATACATATAAATAAATAACAAATAGTAGAATTAAAAACTACATACATATATAATTTAAATATATAAGGAAAAGGAGGCACACATGAACAAAAGCGTAAAAAGTTAAGTTCAAACAAAACAAAACGATTAACGTCCCTTTTCGCAATGTATGGTTAACGTCCCTTTTCACAATGTATGGTTAAGAGTTAATGTGAACTTTAAATGACAGTTCTTCATACAAAACTTGCCGTTAAAGTCCCTGTTATCGTTTAACCATACATTGTGAAAAGGTACGTAAGAGTTAACGTGAACTTTAACTGACAGTTCTCCATAAAAAACTTGCCGTTAAAGTCCCTGTTAGTTTTTAACCATACATTGTGAAAAGGTACGTAAACAGAATAAATCCGCAACATCAGGAAAAATCGCTGTCAAATTAACAAAGCCCATAATAAAATCTACAGCAGTAACTTTAAATGTTTTCTAATTTTTATTTCATTTCCTTTAGTGCTTATATTCCTTTGGAGTTTTCTTCACAAAACGTGTGAAATTTATTGAAAGTATGGTAGCATTGTTGAAAGAATGACTATTTATATCTTATATCTGTGATTTATATGTGAGAGCATTTGAAGAAACGCTGTCAAAATAAAATAGATTCTATCCCTCGACTGCTTTCTGGTGTTACTTTTTTGTGTAAATTTTTATGGAAAATGTGCTTATGCCGGAATTCTGTTTAATCATAAACAGTTGCTTTGCTTTTTTCCATGCATACTGATGTACGTAACCTTGCGGCTACACGTTCAATAAATTGCTTTCAATTTTTTCACACATGGTTTGACTAAATTTGGTAAAATTTAAATTGTGACGTAGGCTGCAAGCAATTTGATTTCAATCTTATGTTCAAAATGCCAATGTCGACGAAACAATTAACAATATTGTTTATACATATTTTATTTCAGCAAAGAAAATTGCTCTTGTTTTAAATTTTTTACAAACACAAAAATTATTTTAAAACAGCTGTTAAATTGAAAGAAAAATTTTATGAAGCCTTGAAAGAAAAATTGAAGTTGGTAACCAAACTGTTATTATTTTTAAGTTCGAATTAAATACGAATTTGTGTTTTTGAGTGCATAATTAAATAATAATTAAATGTCCAACCTTGTGTAACTAATTATTATTTAAGTTTTACGATCGCACCATATGTTTTTATGCTTGTGTGTGTTTATTGAAAACACAGACATGACATCATGTGGTCGTATTGAACACATCATGTGGTCGTATTGAACACATCATGTGGTCGTATTAGGAAGAATTTCGTTTAATTTTCATAAATATACAAATACAATTCACAGTTTAATATAATGGTATAAATAAGTAGAAAAATGCATTCTGATGCTCCTTTGATTTCATAAAATTGTTTTTATGCAATTTTATTTTCTAATTTGAAATTTATTTGCTGGTGGTTCAGCTTGGTATATATACGTATTTCATTGGCGCTTGAACCAAATCATCAGTAGACTTCAACCACAGATTTTGAACAGTCACAAACCTCTTACTTTGTGGTTGAAGTCTACTGATGATTTGGTTCAAGCGCCAATGAAATAAATAAAATAAAAAATAAATTTCAAATTAAAATATAATTATGACAATATGTCGAATAATAAATTTCTTAAATGTTAAATTTTATTTTCTGCATTTTTATAACCTAACTTTTTTGTTTATGGTAACTGCTGTTCTTTGGAAAGCTTTCCATAATATTTGGAAGTTTTTTAGTACTGCCGTACTTTCAACGTAATTTAATAAGAACTTTAATTAACCACTGAAAAAATGCAATCGTATTTAATTACAGCTTAATTTTAAATAAAAAAATTAGCCAATTATATATTTAATTATTAAGTAAAAAAATGGGGGTTAATAAGCAAGCGCTTGTAGTTGTTGTTGGTTGTTTACTTTTATTTACGTATGTAGGTATGTGGTGCGTTTGTTTATTTATTTCTTTGCTTTAGTCTAGATGTTTCTTTTTAATGATCCTGTAGGAATATTTTCCGCAACACTTATGTTAACCCTGTTGGAATATTTTTGCATAATGCTACATTAATCTTGTCGACGGCCATATTGGTAACAATATGTTGATTTAGTTACCATAGCCAATATTAAAAAAATTGTTTCATTACTAGATGCTTACACATCTCCCCTGTGATCGGATTCACATTGCTTTTTTATTTAATTTTTTCATTTTGTTTTTCAATTTTCTATCGGATAGGGCAGTTTTTATTTATTTCTGCGAGGAGCAACTTAAGTATATTTAAGCGTCAATAATGATGTGTAACTGTGAAAATGTTTTGTTTTTTTCATATGAAATTATTACAATTTTGTTTTAATTTCTTCACTGAACTAGAATCAGAAACAGTATAAAAAGATGAAAAAAGTTTTCATTTCACATTATCACAGAACCAGAATCGACCCCCTGGTCACAAAACATACAGAAGTGTCACGAGACCGAAGATAAGGGCATTTTTCTGTTTGTCTCATTTTCCCTCAAATCTTGTCGGCGTTTTTGTTTTGATACTTCTTTCTAGTGCAATAAGTTTTTCTTAGCTGTGTTAATTGGTAAGTAGTAATACACTACAGTACCTTTTCTCTTTTTTCCACGAGTTTTAACAAAACCTGATTGGAGCTGTTTTTACCTTTCACTTTCTTCACTTCTGTGTATTCTGTGCCCTGGTGACAAAGTCAAAACTGACTCAGTACATTTTTGCCATCGACATTTCCTTACCTTACGGCTACACGTTCGATAAATTGCTTTCAATTTTTTCGCACATATGGTTTGTCAAAATTTGCGAAAATTGAAGTTGTGTCGTAGGCTGCAAGCAATTTGACTTGCAATTTTATGTTCAAAGTGCCGTCGTCGAGAAAAATATTAAAAATTTCCGCCTGTATATTTTATTTCAGCAAAGAAAATTATTTCTGTTTAAAATTTTTTACAAACACTAAAATTATTGTAAAACAGCAGTTAAATTGAAAGAAAAATTGAATGAAGTGTTGACAGAAAAATTGAAGTCCACCTGGTATTCAATTTCCAAATGTATGAGCGCGGTAGTAAAAAATTGTGTTTGTTTTAACATTGAAACAAAAAATTTAAGGGAATACACAGTATACTCGCAGCCGGCGGTGCTCAGCCGCTAGTTATTTTAGCCAAGCTGCCGCCGTCGAAAAGTTTTAAACGGCCTGCACCTCGATGTTGCTGTACTGCAGCGCTGCCATATGTGAAGATTTATATTAGGTGTGTTTTTTACTTTTGCAGTAAAATTTAGTAAATGAGTAGTTACTTGGGGGCCACACGTTCAATTTTTGACTTTCAATTCCATTCAATTTGTAATACACTCACACTTTTTTCACTAACACAATCAAACTTATTGAATTGAAAACTAGACTGCTTTCAAATTCACCTATCTATTTAAATGGCAATTTGGTTTTCAATTTGAGCAGCTGGTCGCAGCACACATTGATTGAAGCGACAAATTTGAGTTGTTTCTTCGTCGGTGGCACTTAAAAAATTAGATTGATTATCAATTTGTGTCACAGCTATCAATTTCAAGGAATTTTGACACACAATATGTGTAATGGAATTGAAAGCCATTTATTGAACGTGTGGCTGCAGCGTTAAGCTCTAAACACTTAGACGACAGCAGGCAGCAGACAGCAAAGTGTCAAAAATAAAATACATGTGTTTAAATGAAAACTATTATTTTGACGACATCACAGCAGCACGACTACACAACAGCATTTGCTGCTGCTGCCAACTTAGACTAATTTCTATTTTCGTGAGCAGCAAAGAGCAAATGCAGTGCTGCCACTATAAATATAAATTGGAAGAAATAAGAGCTTAAAATTTTTCGTAATATTTAAAAGAAAATAACATTACAAAATTAAAATTATGAAATAAATTGATGTGCTTTTACATTTTTACGTGATATTAGTACGTTTTGAGTCAGTAACTTTAATTTTATTTATGTAAAATATTGATTATATATAGTGTTGCTGCTGCCTTCAAAATAATTATGTAGCTGACTACACGGCAGCATTTGAAGCCAACTTCATTTTAAGTCGTGAAGTCTGCTGTCGTCTAAGTGTTTGGAGCTTTACTGCGAAAATTTAAAAATTTACTGTCAAAAAGAGCTGTTGCCAAAAAAGTACGCGAACGGAAAAATAGTAAAAATTAGTAAGATTAAAGAAACAGCTGACTCCAACTCCACATATTGTTGAAAAATATATAAACGTTTGACTATTCAACTCTTAATTATTGGTATTCGATATTTTTATAACATGAACAATCTAAGAATAAATTTTGTAATTTATTTCATATGATATTTGTAAATAACTTTTTGATGTTTTTCTTGTTTTGTTGTTGGTTAAATAAATAAAAATTATATGACTATTTAATTAATGTTACTGATTACTTTAAAAGCAAGTGCAATACTAAGTAACCAGATACTTTACAGTTTTACAACTCTGAGTAAATAGAATAATTTGCAAAACAAAAGGATTAATGAAGGCACATTTACTACAGGTAAATACAGTAATTGTCAAAAAATTTTATGTATCAAACAAGGCACAAAAGTAATTGTCAAATGAATTCTTCGTTATAAGCCTGTAAACAAAAAATCAGCGGATGAGCAATTTGCCTGATGCACGCACCTGTTTGATATGCATTGGGATTAATAAAATAAATTAAAAAATATGTATGTATATTATCTGCTATTATTATTATGATTTATAAAGTAATTATATGTTAATGACTCACAATTATTATTTAACATTTTCTAAAATTTTTACACTTTTTATTTTCTTATTTTTCATTTGTTTACATTCTGAATCATATGTTCTTATCTTACCAAACATTACTACGACAAAACTCTGCAGTAAAATTTTGCAAAACATTCAGTCGAGAACTGTCACTTTACTCTTTCAATTTGTGTTCTCATTTACTGCATTTTGAGTACTCGAACTCAATTTAGTAAAATGCAGTAAAGTTCAGTAAAAACTTGTAAAAACTGTTGAGTACGCGAACGCCCTTATTATTTCTGAAGTTCTTCGCGCTGTTAAAAAGACGAAGATTTTTTAGTGATATATAAGATTTTTGAAAATTTGATAAATGGTACTTTTTATCGTATTAGTTGAAGTTCTTTTTGATTAAACTATTTCCACATTTTCTTTGCTTCATAAAAAGTATGAAAGGAAGCACGATCTAACACTATTTATTTCCTTCAAGGTTGGCAACCGAAACAAATAACGGTATCGGTATTGATACCGGTACAACTACTTTTTAAATTTCGGTATCGGTAACGGTATCGGTATTTTTTTATATTTCGGTATCTGTATTACCGGTACATACCGTTACCGAGTTTATAATACCGGTATAGCGATATTACTGCTAAATTTATAAGTTCAGACAGTGGATATAGAAAAAAATCTCTTTTTTTTATTAAATTACTTCGAAAAGGGAGTATTTTTACATTAATATATAAAAACCAAGGTTGGCAAACGGTATCCTAAAAATACCGATACCGATTCAAATACCGCTATAATTAGATACCGGTATCGATACCGATACCGAAACACATTTCGGTTAGAAAATACCGGTATCAGGAATACCGTTTAGGTCTATACCGGTATGTACCGGTATACCGATTCCCACCAAAAATAAAATTTCAAAAATATATTTCAATTAACTTTCTTATATAAACACGTTTTTTTCGCTTTACATATTCTTATGCAGAACTGTTTTTTTTAACCAACCGGAAAGTGCAATCATATCATAATCATCACCAGTGCGAAATACTAACGAACTTCATGAGCTGCTTAATGCCTTTAGGAACGAAAAACGTATCTCTAGACATATAAATGTTCTAAATTGGTCAAAAGAGCAAAGCCCTTACAAAGACAGTTATTTTAAATAATAACTTTTTAAATAAATAACTTATTTATATGAAATCGCGAAAGTTAGTATATTCGTTGTTCCAGATACACAAGGTAATGCGGAGATTTAAAGTTTTGAAGAGTGCTTTTTTATGTATGCACATTAAAGATTTTTTTTCTTTAATTGATATACTACATATGTGCGCTGTCTAAAATATGAGGTTTGCTGCCATAAATGCGGTCTTAATTTTTTAGCTCGATCCGACGCTGCCTTCTGGTGGGGCCTAAAGTACCCGATACATAGTGGGGATTTTTTTTTAAATTTGAAATAATTCTGCAGTTTTTAAACTAGCTGTCTGATTTTTTATGACATTTTATACAGCATTTGAGGAGGTGTCAAAGAGCTCAAGTCTGGAATTTAGGCTATATATCCTTAAAAGGGGCGGAGTCGCAAAGCACCAAAATGGGTAAACTTTTAGTTAATGAAAAATTAAAATCGATGCCAAGCTCACGTTTTTGATCAGATAAAAAATATTTTTGAAAGTGGATTTTTTTCTATCCAAAAGCTAAAAAAAGTCCAAATTCAGACGAAACGAATATTTGAATATTTGATATCAAGCAATAAACAATATTCTTGTAGCCAACTTAAAAACAAACAAAACAAACTTCTCGTACAATTAACATTAAGGGCAATTATTACAACTTAAATATATTTATAAGTAGGATTTTGTCAGACGTATAAAACGCTACATTAGGCTATTCATTATTATCAATTTAATTTAACTTAACAGGAAGGATACATTGCCTTTAACTTAGCGTTCATTTTAGGTTAAGTTAAAATTGTACTGATGGACAACTTTTTATACGTCCGATAAAATCATACATTTAACTAACTTTAAGTTGTAACAATGGAAATCTTTAACTTCAGATATAAAAGTTTCGAAAATTTTTCTCCATTATCTCTATCAACCCATTAACCGTATATTTGAATTAGACCTATTTTTTGTTATAAATATCAAAATGCAAAGCTGTAAACAAAAAATGTATTAGGCCACTTTAAAACAAGATTTGTTTTTAAATATGTATACCCAAAAATCTAATCAGCGTTCAGCGAAAAATAAGAAGAGTACTGCAAAAATACTGAAAAGTCCCATTTTTAATTGAATTTTCTTGGAAATTGCCGGGAACTCAAAAGCAAACTGCATATTGATTGCATAATTTTCTACCTAAGAGAGACTTTTCAGAAGAAAATATTGATTGGCGAAATTCTTTTATAATAGCGAGATAATTAACACACTTGTTTCTTAAAGAACGGCGAAAATCGACTTTTGTTCAAAATTTTAGTTTAAATTGAGTATAACTTTTGACTTAATTGTGATTTTGATACCAAATTTTTTTTAATATTACAAATTTTCTCCCTTATTCATAATGAGTTTAATTTTTTTAATCTAACAACATTTGACTTCTCCATTATCCGACGTATAAAAAGTTGTCCATCAGTACAATTTTAACTTAACCTAAAATGAGCGCTAAGTTAAAGGCAATGTATCCTTCCTGTTAAGTTAAATTAAATTTATAATAATGAATAGCCTAAAGTAGCGTTTTATACGTCTGACAAAATCCTACTTATAAATATATTTAAGCTGTAATAATTGCCCTTAATGTTAATTGTACGAGAAATTTGTTTTGTTTTTTTTTAAGTTCGCTACAAGAATATTGTTTATTGCTTGTTATCAAATATTCAAATATTCGTTTTGTCTGAATTTGGCGAGTACGAATACGAATATCGAAAAAAGACGAATATACGGGAATTCGAATACGAATATTCGCACATCACTAAGTGCATACAATTCTACATGTACTTCGTGTATAATGTACATACACTGTATGTATTTATTTTTATTATTTTGATTAATTAACCAAAATGTATACTTTATACATATGTATATGCAAAGTTTCAATTGCAGTTTCCTTATTTTACTTTTTTAATAAATTATTTTTTAATAAAAGTATAAAAACGTATATAGAAACTTATAAGTTTAAATGATTTTATATATTAATGTAAAAATACTTCCTTTTCGAAGTAATTTAATAAAAAAAAGAAATTTTTTCTATATCCACTGTCTGAACTAATAAATTTAGCAGTAATATCGCTATACCGGTATTATAAACTCGTAACGGTATGTACCGGTAATACCGATACCGAAATAAAAAAAATACCGATACCGTTACCGATACCGAAATTTAAAAAATAGTTGTACCGGTATCAATACCGATACCGTTATTTGTTTCGGTTGCGAACCTTGAAAGAAATATAACAATAATTGAAATTTATTTGCTGGTGGTTTAGCATGTCTATATACGTATTTCATTGGCGCTTGAACCAAATCATCAGTAGACTTCGATGAAATACGTATATAGACATGCTAAACCACCAGCAAATAAATTTCAATTATTGTAGTATTTACACTTCTGACAATATGTCAAATAAATAAATTTCATTAAAAAAATATATATAAAAAAGACAATTTATTCATAAAAAAAACAAAAAACTATTTAATTCATTCTTTCATTCAGCAAGAATAACAAATTCCATGTTTCCTCGAATTAGTAAAATCAAACACTTACGTATGAAACTGGACTAACATCAAATTTTTAACTGATCGCACAGGCTCATTTCCACCTTTTACAGGCTCATTTCAACAATAGTTTAATTTTAAAATTTTTTATTTGCATACCTACAAAATGTTTTGCTTTTTCTTTATCTTTTGCAATTTCTTTTTGTGTGGTTCTTTGAGTTATTTTTTAATGTATTTATATTTGCCTTTTAAATAGGAGTCAACATACAGATAGTTATACACTGCAACTATGAATAAATTTCCGCAAGAAATTTCTCCCTTTTCCAATTAGATTTTTTTGTTTTCCTTATTATTTGCTACTTTTTGGAATTATTCCAAGGGAAAAATTTCTCGTGGAATTTTATTCACAATTCTTAGTTGTATATTGTAGCACTTTTGATGAAAATAACCGTGAGAAAGTATATAATTTATTTTGTTTTTTTTGTTGATTTATAAAAAGTATGTCACGAGTAGTCATTAAATTGTTAAAACTGCACGTATAAAATTGTATGGGACTTTTAAATATTATAAAAAATGCCATAAAATCAACGAAAATTTTAATTTATAAATGATTTTTATATAAAAATTGTTAAGAAATCCCGAACAAGAAATTCCGGGATTGAATTTTACAAATCCCGGGATTCGGGATTTACCAAATCCCGAAAATCCCGGGATTCAGAATTTCCCGTTTGGCATCCCTAGTACATACATATATATATACATAGAAAGAAGATCTCAGCATGGAAATCCCCAACATCCCCTCATTTTTAACAGGGTTGCCATTATTTCTATTTTTTCCCGGTTCTGAATTCCCAAAACAGAACTATCTCCGCCATTACTACCCTACTGCGAAAAATCTACCAGAATGATCTTCTGATAGTTGACTACCAGGCTATGTCTCCCATACCATGCCGTTACAGTTCACAAAGCATTGTTCATGACGTCTGAGAGAATGTTGCCGAATTTTCCAGTTGCCATCACAACCAGGTCATCATCATACCCTATAACTTCGTGTCCTTGTTCACTTAGAAAGAGGAGAAGTTCATCAATCACCACTGTCCAAAGGAGTGGTGGTGATAGAACACCACCTTGGGGACACCCTTTGACTGCCTTAATAGTAACCATATCATTACCCATAGAAGCAGTTATGTCTGCTTTCGAGCATAGACCTAATCCATTTCACAGACGCGTGGTCAAGATCTTGTCTGAGAGAGCGCTCTATTGAGTCATGCTCCGTATTATCAAATCCGCCATTTATGTCTAAAAAAGCGCACAACGCAATTTCACCCGACCCATGAGCCCTATCGATCTTTGTAACAGTATGATGCAGAGCAGTGTACGTAGAAGATACAGCAGCTACCCTTTGTTGATGCGATCTTTATTATTTATTCGCCCTAACCGGGGTATTATTTTCGCTAGTTTCATTTGACGTACTAGTGGTTTTAGCGACTATCACAGCTGCAGCCTTACCCCAGAAACACTAAGTTTTTTCCGTCGGGTTTGGCCCGTTTTAATGCAGGCTAATGGATTGCTGGATCACACCTGGCTTAAGAATTTTTTAACCAGCATTTACTGCCGCAGCCTTACTAGTGGATGGAACTTCATTTAGGAACACCAAGTTCCTTACCACCATCCTGGGGCTGACGACTTTCAAATTTGTTCATCTTAGCACCTTCGTTTTGTGTGCCATTAATTGACAATTTCAGGAGGGTGAAACAGTAGGCCATCCGACCATTTGACTCCATGAGTTTGGCCAAGGAGTTGTCATCAGTGATGCCAACCCAAAATCTTTCTTAGAGGTAGATTCGATGTGAAAAAGAGGTAGCTTCGAACAAATCCTATTTTAAAAAGAGGTAGATCTGCAACACTTATGTTTCGGTTCTTAAACACCTTAGAAAAATAATTTTTTACCTCAATTAACCTTTCGTCTCGAAAATAAATATTTTATAAGCGATTTTATGATAATCTTAATTGCGGATGGTTAATATTCAAAATTTTAATATAAAAAAGCAACTAAAAATAATATAAGAATTCAATTGTCATCGTTATTTAATTACATATAGCTTATTTATACAAATTATTAAGGCTTTACAGAGGCTTAATAAGAAAAAGCTTGCATGAAAATTTGTTCTAAAAACCCTTTACAAAGCCTTAATTATTTATAAGGCCACTAATTTTTAAATTTTTATTATTCTCATATTTACAGGAATGAATATTTTCATTAAATAGTTTCTAATGCCCCTCTGTAGTTGCAGGTTGCCCAGCGTTAGCGCTGATATATTCTGTAGCTTTCCTTGCACAATATCAGTAAAGATTGTTTCTTCAAATACTTTTTAACAAATTAACTTTCAACATTCGAACTGTGTCTGCAATTTTTTCACAATCTGGCCCAGTAAAGGAAATATTTGGGCTTGTAGCAGGTTTTAAATAGTGAAATCAACATAGCGTTGTTTACATGCATTGCTAAAATATATTTCAGTTGAACTTCTAGCGTGGACTAGATAAAAAAACTACACTTTAGCATTATATTTGAAAAGCTAAAAAAGTGGTACGTTTTTCTCGGAAAGTGGTAGAGTTGAGTGAGATACCCAAAAGAGGTAGATCTACTACAAAAGTGGTAGAGTTGGCATCACTGGTTGTCATCTATAGCCATTATTAAATGAAGGACTGGACAAATCCTCATCGTTACCTTCCAAAGGTTCGCAGTCAGGTTATTCTGAGAAGCGATGATTGCCAGAATCTTCTCGTTGCTGATATCTTGGCTCTGCGGGAAATAACCTCGAACGTAATAAGACCTGGGAAAATCAGGAAAATCGTACCCCGAGGTTACTCTTCTTGGCAATCGCGCTGGTACTGGCCTTAAGGAAATCAGCAGTTTTCCTGTTTGTGCAGGTGACCATAAGCCAAAGCTGTTCTTGAAGCACAGCCATTTGCAGTCTTGCCATTCGCTCGGAAGCCAGAGGATTTGCCGTGGTGGCATTAGTCATGAAAGCAACCCTAAAAAATCCAACGATATTGTTGTAAGCAGGCTTCGGACCAATTTGGGGCTGCTGTGTTGTGCGTACAGGAACGTGGCTACTAGCAGGCTTGAGTCTCTTGCCTTCCAAGACCTGTATCTTGTCAGATAGCGCACGTTTTGTTGCTCCTTTTTCAATTTGGATAGCATGTTAACGACTAAAACCAGGTTCCAAAGCTTCTTTGAAGCGTTGGTGAAAACTTGACAAATGGAGATCCGGTATGGTTAATACTAATGTATGGGGGGTTATATTTTTGTTCTCAATATATTTATCCATGAAATATTTTTTTATTTTGGGGAAAGAACAGAATGCTTCTAGCAGAGCAGCTTGCTAGAGTGGGCATTAAAGAAAACTAGAGGTCATATTTCCATAGTTCGCATACTCACGACTAATCTGTCATATGCTGTTCCTGTCCGTGCATTAGAGGTACCATTTTTAATAGTGGATACCAGATAAATACCTACCTACAATTAAACAGGAAAACCACAGCAGAGACATGACCTTCCTCGAACCACCAGCATGGAAAGATGATGTAAATACACTACCATCAGTGTATGAAGATACGGCACTTCTAGGATCGTAGATCCCCCAATATGACTTCTGGCTGATTGGGACACACCTTCTTCCCATGATTCAGACGCTCATCCACATATTGCACCACTAGGACAGTACAGCACACACGTGGAGGGTAAGTAGAAGGAATTTGTGTGTCTTTGTATAGACAGATACATATGTATTGATTACAAATAGTACTAAGTAAACATTGTATAGACAGATGAATATGTATTAATTTCAAACATTGTATAGACAGCACTAACTAACTATAACAGCACTAAGCAAACATTGTATAGATGGATAAGTATGTACCATGCGCTGATAATGATATTACTTTGATAGATACTGATGATAGACTTTTTCTAACGGCAAAGCCACTTTTTCATTAGCGAACAACTTCGCTTTGTCCAATGCCAGCCAAGTGATTCGTTAACATTACAGTTGCCTAGTACTTCGTCATTTAAGCCAATGACATCATTCGCTTCGGGGTCGTGTTCACCACTTAACCAAGTTATCACTACCGATAACAGTAGCCATAACCCCAAAGTCCAAGTCGGAGTGGACAGATATATAGCTGTGGTAAGGCGTATCGAAGCCCAAATTCTTCGAAAATTGCATCTGCTCCAAAGGTATCTAGGGATAATAGTGCATCCTCTAGCAATCATCAAAATCGTTTCTCATTATTGCAATACACTGACGACAAGCCCGCTGCATTATCGCAAAAGTCTTTTAAGCCACCACCTATCTATTTGAGAGAAAAAAGTCTAACGTACTTATTAAATAACTACTAATGGCCATTGGTGATAATACTTTTCACATCATTCCAATTAAACGAAGTAATATTGACGAAACAAAAATACAAATATATAAAGAAAAAGATTTCTGAAAAATTGTGGCAGAATTTTAAAAAAATAAAACAAATTTTTATACATACCAACTTAAGAGTGCTAAAGGCCTACAATTAGTATTAAAAGGCGCATATTGATATGTAGAGCCCGAAGAAGTAAAATGTGCATTTATCGACCAAGGATTTAAGGTAAAAAATGTTACTAATATAATTAATATGGAAAAGGTCCTCCAACCCCTATTTCGGGTTGAACTGGATTCAAATGACATACAATTGCAAAAAAATGAAGCCCATCCAATTTATAGCGTGAAGTTGCTCTTACGCCGAAAACTTACAGTTGAAGACCCACATAAGCGTTCAGGTCGCGTACAGTGCCATAATTGCCAATAATATACTACAATTTACCTACAGTTTGTGTTATCTGCGGTCAATTGCATGGTACTGCCAGCTGCACTAAGCCAAAAGATCAAGCAGAAAAAAATTTAGTAATTGTGGAGGTAATAACACCGCTAACTATAGAGGATGCCCTGTGTACTCTTTCGTTAAACAGGCTTTGGGTTAAAACCTAAATTAGCTCCAGCTCAACCAGTAAACGCGTACTCCACCACTTTTGCTCAAATGAGCCAACCAGTTACTTCACGTGTATCGCATGCCGATGCTGCTAAGGCTAGTTCTACTTCCACACAAAATGTTTCACCGCAAAATAATTCAACAAATACAAACTCAAGCTTTTATTTTAATCGCCTTGAAGCTACTGTTGATAATTTGGTGCAAACTATAAATAATTTTACAACAAATATGACTATCATGATGCAAAAAATGCTTGAGCTCTTCCTTACGGAAGAAAATATTGATATAATGTTGGTCTCTGAGATAGATTTTACTTCGAGAAGCTTTTTCAAAATTAATGGCTACACTATATCCCAACAAAAAAAGAGACTCCAAAAAAGTCATGAAAATGTAGAGTTTGCGATCTGGAAGTAGTGAAAATTTCGATCCGATCTAATGATTCTTACATAGGGTTGTCATTGCAAGAAGTTCTCTTTTTCGATTCCTGGTCACTGAATTGGAAGCGATATTAAGAAAAATTCCATTTTTTGTGTTCCATGATAATATTTTCATCTAGGAAAAATGGTAAATAGTTACCTATTTTAACAATTCGTTTCTTTTTATAAAAATTTTAGTCCGAAACAGTGCTTTCATGTAAATTTAAACAAATAACTTTTAAATTTTAGACTAAAGTTAGTTCATAAATTTCTTTAAAGAAATAAATTTTATTTTAATTCTGGCGAGTATTTTCTAACACTATGAAGGAGTTACAAGGTTTTGTATGACTAAAATAAGCTTCTACATGGTTTTATGCCCACTCTCGGCAAATTAAAAATATCGATTTTATGGAAGCAATGAAAAAGTAGTTCCACTAGAATGACTTCCATTTTTTTTACTGGGATATGATACAAAGGACCCTAGAGGGAGAGCATGCGGTGGATCTGAAATTCTAACCAAGTCAAGACTCAAGCACTATATTCTTGACAACATTTGTGAAGAACATCTACAAGCAACTAATACTTGCGTCGACAATTTTCAACCCACTAAGGAGTGATTTAACTAACTCATATCTGAAAATAATTAATAGTGTCAACTGGCTAGGAGTCAAAAAATATCTTAATAGTCACTGCATTTAAAATATTCAGCTAATATCACCTGATGATATTGAATTTAACATAGCCAACATTAAAGAAAATATTAAACCGGCTGCTGAACATGCCACTACTTACCGTCTGCAGGTTGGCTTTAATAGAATTTTTTCTACGGAAATTTAACGTCTTTTATGTGAAAAAAGGAGAGTTCAAAGAGAAAGGCAACAACACAAATCATCCCTAAATAAAATCAGACTTAAAGAAAGTACTAAACGAGTCAAAGAGCTGCTATCGTCGGAAAAAAGTGCATTACTGGAAAAATATTTAGAAGGCCTCGATGTCACGTCAGCATCTAATTACTCTTCTAATTACTCTTCAAAATGATTCTAAAGCAGTGCAAAGATCTTACCAAGAATAAATCATATAGGCCTATAAGCTTACTATCTAAAGGGTGCGCCATCTAACGTTTTTTCAACTAGTGCTTATTTCGTGAATGGTAACACTTAGCTAATGTCTGATTTGACAGATAATAAGTTTTATCCTTCCACTGAACGAATATGGTTGTGTATACGCTTAAACAACGCTGGGAAATATTGCGACATTACTTTGAAAATCATGGTAATGTTGCAGAATGTATGGGAAAATTGCGTACGGATTTTGGAAGAAGAGAAGCACCGTCAGCTCCGTATGTTCGTTATCTCGTAAAAAAAGTGAAAGAAACTGGCAACCTCATCGATAAAGCCAAGCGTGAAAAGCCAAAAACAGTGCGTACACCCGAGAATATTGCTGCTGTGGCAGAAAGTGTGCGTCAAGCGCTATCAACATCAATTCACCGTCGTTCTCAACAATTGAACATTTCGAAAACATCATTGAGACGAATTTTGCATAAAGACCTTCGTATGACGCCATACAAAGTCCAATTGGTTCAGGAGTTAAAGCCAACTGACCATTCAATGCGTTTTCGCTTCGCTAAGTGGGCCTGCGATCATAGATCGCATTATCAGCCGTAGAGATGATGTCGTTTGGCCACGTCGGAGCTGCGATTTGACACCGTTGGACTATTATTTGTGGGGTGCCGTCAAAGATAAGTGTTACGCCGACAAGCCAGGCACAATTGACGCTTTAAACGACAATATTCGTGAAGCCATTGGTGAAATACAGCTGCACATAATCGATAATGTGCTTAAAAATTAGACCGATCAAGTAGGCTACTGCATGGCGAGCCGATTCAGCAATTTGAATGAATTTTTTTTTCATTATTAACCGGAAGGATTGTACTTTCAAATAAAAAATAATTTTGAGAAAATATTAAGTAGTTTTTTTTATAGCATTTTCAAAAAAAAAAATTATAATCTCCAAGCTTTTCGAAAAGCTGCTCACGACTTAAATTGTCCAAAATTTTAGTTGATAATGGGTGCATCCCGTACCATCAATTTGACTTTAGAAGTCTTCACAGCACCATTGAATAAACGCATAGATTGGTCCATGTTGTAAGAAGAACATTTGAAGAAAAGAAGTATTGATATTTTTATTCATGTTTCTCAGGCGTTTGATAAAGTATGGCGCGAAGACCTAGTTTTAAAATTATAGACATATCTGCCAATAAATATACAAAAGCTTTTATATTATTGATAGGAAGTTCACTTTTGAGGAAGGAGAGTTCACGAGTGTGCCCGAATCTATATCTTCTGGTGTGCCACAGGGTAGTATTCTGGGTCCTGTCTTGTATTTAATATATATTTGTGATATGCCTGTGAGCAATAATATAAATAGAATGCCGATGATACAGCTTGTATGAATGTGCACGAAAACCCTTATGAGACATCCCGATATCTTCAGGAACATATTACCCAGCTGGAAATATGGTTGAACTTATAGAGAATTAAAGTAAATGAACAAAAGTGTGTCCGTATAACGTTTGCCCTAAGAAGACATACTTGTTCTCCCATTCGAATCAGCAATCAAAATATTGCTCAACATTCTCAAGTGATCGATGGCTTACATGGAAACACCATATTGACTCTAAGCTAACTCAGATGAAACTGAAGTTAACTCAAATCTATTGGTTGATTGGCAGAAGTTCAACACTCATCCTAGACTGCAAACTTTTACTATACAAATCGCTTTTTAAGCCAATATGGTGCTAGGAAATTCAGTTATGTGGCACAGCTTCAGCTTTCAATGTCAAGAGAATCCAACGAAGACAAACCAAATTTTACGGTTAGTAGCATCGGCTGCATGGTCCATCAAAAATTCTAATACATTCGGATTTATATATGCCACAACACTCCAGATGGAACTACCTGAAAATACTTTTTTTTACCCTTTTTTGACTATCACTACTTACGTACAAGCTTATGTCCGACACTGGTCGGGCCTACTAATTTTATTTTAGATTTAAGATTTGAATACTTATTGTTAGTTCATATTTGAAGATACAATAAATAAATAGATGTATTAAAAAAATTCTTTTCACATTTTGAAGAAATCTTTATTACGTACTTTAAAAATAAGAACATAAATTTTCGTTTTCGCTGAAATTGTAACATCTTTCTTCATATTTCCAGAAAACCTGTTATTTTTTGTGTATAAATTTAGTTAAATTATTTAAAGTGTTATGTAGCAAATATGTTTTTATGGCTTTCTTAAAAAATTTACGACTTTAAGCAGATCCACCAGCTATAATTTTTATCGAATTAAGAAAAACGTTTTTTAATAAGCTCTTTATACGATGTTTTATTACATTTTACAAAACTTTGTATTTCAGCCACGGGTTTTGGGAATAGGCATCACAGTGGGCCGGTAGGGGATATAGGCTGCGTCAACTTCAACCGAAGAGCTACGTTCGCTGGCAGAGCGAATTTAAATGATCATTCAATTGTCATTCTATTTATATTTTAGCCACTTCGAGAGCCTTGTGTTAAAACTGGTGTACTAATATTTTAGGGAGTTGCTTCCATGGTAGATTCTACATAGGGACCAACTTTTTTGGGTTTTTTGCCACTTACCACAAAGATACATTGCACTGTTTTGCAAGGCCAAGGGAGACTGAGAACGTTCACTAGAATTAAAACAGTCACTACGCATTTGATAATTCTCAATTCGATATTGCATTTGATGTTGTTTTTGATTATCATAATGGCGATGTCGATGTCGAGGTCGTCATATGAGGGCTAGTATATAAGCGTTAAAGAAAAGAAAATATAAATGGGAAAATTATATACATATGTACATACATGTAATCTCATTTATTTTTATATTATGTAACTTCAAAAAAATATAAAAAATAGGAGCAATTTTTTTAAAAAAACAAGTAATTGGCTTAATGGCCTTATGTGCGCACATTAAACAGTTAATATTAGAGAGTTGAACTGAGATCCACATCAGCATCAGATGTGCCCTGCATGGAAATAATACCATCTTCAACATCGCTGTCTCTTTCCTAAAGAGGAACCAAAATCATTTTGAGAAAATTTAGTACTAGTTTTGTTTCTAATTTTTTAATTACCTCCTCATCGATGGGCAACATTGTATCCAAGTCCGACAAATCATTTTGCTGGCGAAACCGTTTCAGTATTCGAGTAACAGGCGAAGTTTCTGCCAAGACTCTTGGATAGCTGAACTGTTTTTTTGATAGCGTCACCTGCTGGATTGTTTCCTTCACCATATCGTCTAACTGTATTTCAATAGCCATACATTCAGCATAACTTTGGTCAACAACAAGGTCTATTTGGGAAGTTAGCTCCCGACCTAAAGAACAGTTGTTTTCAAATTCAGTTGCCTGACTGTTTAAGAATTCTTTACTGAATGCTGAGATGTTTTGAGTACTGCTTATAACAAGTTTTTGGTTTTTATTCCCATTTTCTATATTGCCATTTAATTTATTTTTGCATTTGGACCGTTTTTGATGTAAGGATTTAATATTTTCTTGAAATTCTTCCATTAGTTTTTGTTCCTCTTCCATTAAAGAGCGTTCCTCGTTTAGGGTGTTAGTCATCTGTTTTAGTTCTTCTAAATTGTCTAAAGATTTTAATTTAATCTCTTCTGCAGCTGTAGTCAGCTTCTTCGAGTGTTTTTCTAGATCTGCGTTGCTCGTAGTAAGCTTTCCTATTATACTTTCGCGCCAAATGGACAACGAAGATTTTTGTTGTTCATTATATAATTGCAAAGAGGAGAGTTTTTTTTTAATTTCATTTTGAAATTGATTTTCCTTCTCCTTGAGCTGATCTAGAATCTCTATAAGTGCATTCTGATGTTCACTGCTTAGATGTTTTAGAGAACTGGAGAAAATATCTTCCAATGAAGCAAATTTTTCTAAAAAGTTATCACAAAGACTTTCAATTTCATTTATTTTACTCCTCGTATTTTTTAATAGTTCCGATTGAACACAGTTAATTTTGCCTGTTCGAGAAAATAGTATACTTAAAATATAACACATATTTTCATCATTATATTTTATATTCGCAAACTTACCCAATTCTTTTTTTATATCGTTAAAACAAGAAAATTGTTGAGTTTGTAAATGCTTTAGATTGTCATCTAACATATCAAAATTATCATACATGTGTTCTGAAAATCTCTCACAAGCTCTTTTGATTTTAGCATTAACATCTTTACACCGATAAATAGTTTTCTAATTAAGAAAAATTAAAAAGAAAAATTAAAATACATTCATTATCAGGCATGTTCTGACATCACGGTGATTTCAAACCACGAACGATTTTGGAATGGATGTTCTCGAAATCAAAGGATTTTTAGTTTTTAATAGTGATTTACATTGTTCTAAATAACCAGAAAAAAGCTTTTATTTTTTTTTGTACTGCCACAGTTATTAAGTACTTATTTTTGTCATTTTCACTTGTTTTTAGCAATTATATATTAAATATTAACCAATCGAATTTCATAATTAGTATTACTATTGAAAAAATTTAATGAAGTTTTGTTCTTAATGATTAATTTAGTTGAATAAATTAGGCATATGCTACATGACTTTAAAACTTTGTTGCTCTGGCAACCGCAAATGTCTTTTTGACAAACAATATCAGCTGACTACTAAAAAGGAAAAGTAAATCACGATAAATGTGAAGGAATCTACAAAAAATATAGCATTTTCATAAATTTGTAAATTTGAGTGTTCTTTTGTGTAAGATAATTAATTTTATTACAAAAACAAATAAAGAACACATCATATTTTGTGTATATAATTGTTTTATTACCGAATTCAAAGCAAAATACGTCAAAAACAATCAAGTGATTTGATATCGTCAGGCAGTTGGTTGACTGGTTTCAAATCACGAAATCTCAAAAATTCTTGTGAACAGAACACCTTTTCAGTGATTTCAAATCAGTTTAGTATAAAGTGATTTACAGATCATACCTGTATAGTACAGAATCATATCTTTGAAAAAGAAAATGTGTATTATTTAGCATTTTGCTTTTTCAGTTTGTTTTTGACAGATATGAAGTCAGAAGTAAAGTCATGGTTTGCAAACCAAGTAACATTGTATTCAAAGGACGTGATCCCTCATCACTAAGAGAAAAAAAATTGCTGAATTGCTGAATGAGTTCAAGGATTTGCCGAAAAAACTATTGAAATTTAACTGAAAGTTACACTTCAGTGCAGATACCTAAGAAACATTCGATTTTAAAATATTTTTCGAAATGCATAATATCGTAGGCGGGCGCTCAAACGTGTTCACAACAGTTGGAGCATTCCATGAAAAAGAGCAAGTTGGAGCGATACCACTAACGTTTAGTTTTTAAATAAATCCCGATTCCCGGGATTTGTAAAATTCAATCCCGGGATTTCTTTTTCGGGATTTCTTAGAAATTTTTATATAAACAAGTAAGAGTGCTATATTCGGCTGTGCCGAATCTTATATACCCTTTACCAAAGTGCGTTTATGTAGTATAGAGATACAGACATAGGCACAGAGATATGTAGGTACATATTCATTTTGTGAAAAAATTCATACTTTATTTTTAGTGCAATTTTTAGGTTTTTGACATTATGTTTAATTTGGTGCTTTTTAAATTTTGGCGATTTTTTTTCATATATGGAATTTTTTTTTTTGGTTTTGGCGATTTTTTTCGGTTTTTGGCGTTTTTTAAATTTTGGCGATTTTTTTTTCGTTGTGGCGATTTTTTTGATTTTGACGATTTTTTTCATTTAGGCGATTTTTTTATTTTTTGGCGATTTTTTTTCATATGGGCAATTTGTTTTTTGTTTTTGTGATTTTTTCGTTTTTTGGAGTTTTTATTTCTTTTTGATAATTTTTTTTTTCTCGTTTTGGCGATTTTTTCGGGTTTTGGCGTTTTTTAATTTTGGCGATTTTTTTTCGTTTTGGCAGATTTTTTTTGATTTTGCCAATTTTTTTTTCATTTAAGCGATTTTTTAATTTTTGGCGATTTTATTTCATATAGGCAATTTTTTTTGTTTTGGCGATTTTTTCCGGTTTTTGGCGTTTTATTTTTTAATTTTGGCGACTTATTTTCGTTTTGGCGATTTTTTTGGATTTTGGCGATTTTTTTTTCATTAAGGCGATTTTTTTTAATTTTTGACGATTTCTGTTCATATAAGCATATTTTTGTTTTGGCGATTTTTACGGATTTTTGTCATTGTGGGAATTTTTTTTTGTTTTGACACTTTTTTTTCGTTTTGGCGATTTTTTTCGGTTTTTGGCGTTTTTCTTAATTTTTGGCAATTTTTTTTTGTTTTGGCGATTTTTTTGATTTTGCCGATTTTTTTCATATAAGCGATTTTTTTTTTGATTTTTTGCGATTTTTTTTTCATATAAGCAATTTTTTTTTGATTTGGCGATTTTATTTCGGTTTATGGCGTTTTTTTTTTAATTTTGGCGATTTATTTTCGTTTTGGCGATTTTTTTGGATTTTGGCGATTTTTTTTCATTTAGGCGATTTTTTTTTAATATTTGGCGATTTTTGTTCACATAAGCATTTTTTTTTTGTTTTGGCGACTTTTTTCGGTTTTTGGCTTTTTTTTTTATTTTAGCGTTTTTTTTCATTATGGCAATTTTTTTTTGTTTTGGCGATTTTTTTAAATTTTTGGCAATTTTATAATTTTCGGATTTTTTAGTTTGACCGTTTTTGAAAATTTCAAGAGTTTAACTCTTACAGTTTCCGAGATAAAGCAATTTGTCAAAATTTCATAGTCAAAATTTCATTAACTGATGGACCACCCTTTAATTTAAATTTTTTTAATTTTAGTGTTAATTGTTGTAGCCTATATAAAAATACACTAATTTTACAAATTTCAAGTGTCAATATACATATGTACACACATACATACAATTGTGGGATTTTAAAAGTTTTCGTTACTCATTTTGGAACACCCTTTAATGCTAAGCTTTTATATATTTGTTGTTGTAGCGACCTAAGTTCTACATACACTGTCCAAATTTCAGACCCGTAGCTTTTACCGTTCCTGAGAAAATAGCCTTCTTCCAAAAAAATGAAATATGTTTAATTATTAGGAAAAAAGTTAAAGTTTTCCAACCCTGGAAACGTTTTTTAATTTGTTAAGTTTTTAAAATTTTTTTTTTGATTATAAATACCAATTTTAATCATACCGAAGTATAAAATAAGTTAATTTAATAAAAAAGTAATAAAAACTTGTTTTCGGTAGTTAATTTCTATGGGTAAATTGAGTTTGAGTTTTCCAGCTCTGAAACCGTCAGCTCGATTTTGCTGATTTTCAATAGCAAAATTTTTCGGAAAATTTCTGACACACCAGTCCAAGAACGAAGTCTCTAGCTCTTCTGGGAGCTTGGGAAAACCGATTTCACGTACAGACAGACGGACAGACGGACATCGCTTGTTCGTCTTCCCTATGCATAAGGATCCGGAATATATATACTTTATGTGTCTCTTATTAATATTGTAGAAATTACAAACGGAATGACAAACCTATATATACCCTTTTACCATTTTTTGGTAAAAGGTATAAAAACTATTTTGTAATAAAAATTATCGTTGATTTTATGGTATTTTTTTATAATAAATAAAAGTCCCATACAACGTGCAGTTTTAACAATTTAATGACTATTCGTGACATATTTCTTATAAATTCACAAGAAGGGAAAAATAAATTAATAACTCGCTCACGGTTATTTTCATCAACTAAGAATTATTTTGAAAACAAAAAGAAGCATATGAGCTTTGGAAGGGAAATAAAATTTGGAAAATTCATAAGTTTGACAAATTTATTCCGTCTTGTTCTATATTATGAGAGCAATTAATAAAATAATAATAATATATATAATAATAGAATAAAATTCCACGAGAAATTTTTCCCGGGAAATAATTTCAAACAGTAACAAGTAATATGGAAAACAAAATAATCTATTTACATATATTGAAAACAAAAACAAATTTTCATATATAGTTATGGTTTTCAGTATATATTCTCTAACATCAAATGTGTTTAATCAACTTAAAAACAGACAATTGTGTAATGATATATTATCAACATAAAACCTTTTAAAATGCATAAAATTTGCTATTAAAATAATATTTATTTAAAAAAATAATTTATTTGACCAAAAGAATGTAGATCCCGAAATCTCGAAAATCCCGGAGTTCCGAATATCCCGGGTTTTTCGGGATCGGGATATAAGAATCCCGAATCCCGGGACAAAGTTGACCAAATGTTGTACATTATAGCTACTACATATGTACATATTAGTGATGTAACGAACGTAAATTATTGATATTCGCGAATACGAATATTTCAAACGATATTCGCGAATACGAATACAAATACGAGTATTTGAATAATATTTGAATATGATACAAAGCAAAAATTTCTATAAAATAATTAATGTATTTGTACAAACTGGAATTTTTTGTCATTTATTTGAATTTCGTTTAGGACTTATGCATTTATTTATTTAATTTCTTTCGCATCCGCCTGAATTTGCCGAATACGAATACATTCGTATTCGCCTGAAAATGGCCGAATATTCCACAATTCGAATACGAATACGAATATTCGTGCATCACTAATACATATAATTTATCGGCAAACACCGATTGAAATTGAAAATTTTTTGAGTTATATGAAAAAAAGATTAGTTAATGCAATAAATAATTTTTTAAATGTCAGAATAGAAATAAGAATTGGTTAGATGTGGGACTATCTGCGGAAATATACCCAAAGGTTTAAACAAGAAGCCTTTAAAAAATACGTATTCGGAAAATGAAATCAAAGATTCATTAAAATTGATTTTAGCGAAGAGCTAACCAAAAACAAGCTGCCAATTGCATAATCAAAAATAACAACACTGATGGCGTAAAGCATTCTCATGCCAAGCTATAGTAAACATTTTACGGTACACGCAAAGAAAAAATATGGTTGAGGTAACCATAATCAAACAGCAACATACTATGATTGAATTATATGGTTGTAGTTGAATCATATTATTGTCAATAGGAAAGTAAACTTACAATAATATTATTATCTGAGTTAATAATAATATTATCAACAAAAACAACATGTTCTTGTATAATAATAATATTGTTAAGTATGACAACAGTATTATTTAATATAATAACAATATTTTGTTTTTCAATCATATATTTATTGGTGGATCTCTTGTTTAAAACAGCTGTACGTTAAATTCGAAATAAAAATAAATTAATATTGTTGAAATTAAATGTATATACAGAAACGTATACTTATGTACATATGTGTGTATACTCGAAATACAGACACGTCTGTATAAACAGATAAACATATGTTCGTATATATATATATATATATATATATATATATATATATATATATATATATATATACGTTTTTATTTATCTACACTTTTGTTTGTTTGTGCTTTATTTATTTATTTAACACGACGCGTGCAATACCGATAGCATACAAGCGAAACACTGAACTGACAGAAGATGTTTCTGAAAAAGATTTTTTTTTAAACTTAAAATAGTATGGTCTTGGATAGCATTATATTGTTATTTACATAATATTATTTTTAAATAATAACAATAATTATGTTGCAGTCATAAATTTTTAACAGAACTATATTGTTAAACTCTAACCATATCACACTTTTTTATGAATATAATGTAATTATTAAATTCAAACATTAATTTGCTTACCGTAACAAAATTAATGCTTAAAATAACAATAACTTGTTTTCAACGACCACAGACTTGTTTCTGAAAACATAATATTGTTTTCTCAACCATTCTACAACCATATCTTTTCTTTGCGTGTACTTATTTCTATTCTGACATTTAGAAATTTATTTATTGCATTCACTAATCATTTTTTTAATTCAAAAAATTTTAAATTTCAATCGGTATTTGCCGATATGTAGTAGTTATCATGTACAACCAAGGTTACCGTTCACTCGACTAAAATTGCAATTCGACCCTTTTTTAGCGGTATGCGACTTTTTGTAAGACTTTTTTTATTACCGACATTTTTTTAATTTTTTGCGACTACTTACCCTTTTTTGTGAAGCTTCTCAAAAAACAGTTAACTTGCAGTAAATTAAAAGTTTTCAGATTATTTTTATCAAAAAAATCGTCAAAGTAACGTCGGCAAAATTTAAAAGTAAGTCACGGGTTCTTCATTTGCAAATGTATATGCAATCATGCAAATGTATTCAAGAAATTTTTCAAAAATTTTCAGTGGAAGTTGCAAAGAAATTATTGTGGCTGGTTATAAAGATGAAATCAATATTAAAGATGTAAAAAATTTTTAACTAGACTATGAAGCGAAGACTACAATAAGTGGTTAAAAAATATCTGAAAATTATTGCATTTATATACGACACATTTTATATTTTTATCAAAGGGTTTGCGATGAAATATTGAAAAATTATAAATTTTGATGATAAAAAACTAAATGTTTTAAGATATTTGCTACCTGACTTTTTTTACCATTTATGAAAACGTTAAGAACCTCTTATTTAAATTACAAATTTTCTGATCTGATATTTTATCTACAGTTAAGCAGAATATTGGAAAAGGTCATTCATTTTTTGTTGTATCCCTTAATTATTCGTGCTTTATTGAAAAGTGTGTAGTATGATATCGTAAATTTTGTTTTGCCGTGTGTTTAGATTTATAAGTTTAATTTGATAGTGATATTTTTATTTGGTTATAAGTTTTCAAAATGTCTGCTGTACCTTACAGCGATACCTATAGTGCTTCATATGTAGATAACAATGTGGTGGAATATTGCATTGTCACGAGGGGGTGTAAAAAAAAGAAAACAGCTCTTGCCATCAACTCCTACTCAAAAGATTGTTTAGAGTAATCCTTGTATTACCAAAAGCTAGTTGTTCCGTTCTACTACGTGTTTGTCAGAATATTTACAATTAACTTTGGTGTTATTTGTTCATTAATAATTAACACGTGTAATTTTGCTTACAAAGCGATACGAACTTTATTTGATCAAATCATAAATATATCGTCGCTACCACGTCGAACTATCCAATCTGCAAATTTGAACTTTTCAGAAGTGCGCGAAGACCTGTCAATTGTGAATTTAAAGTCAGCGTATTTCTTAAGGTGCCATACTAAAATATTTCTTATTGAGCTATCTATCGTCCGTGAGAATTTCAGCATTTTGAAATGAGGCATATAGTAAAAATTAGGGTACCAAGATAACGAATCTGAAAAACCAATTGGGAATACTGGATAGTTTGACGTGGTAGGGACGATATGATTTATTTGTTTAAATATATAAGCATTTATAATGTAAAAGTAAATATCATCACCTGAAATACAAAAGGCCGTACCTAACAAAAAATTCAAAACCTAATTTTGATTGAATGTGTTGATATTATTAAAAATACAGCTATCAAAAGAAAATAACCGATTTAAAATTTTTGTCAGTTACAGTTTTTCGGGGTTTAGGCGACGATATGTTTATGTAAATATACATTCTATATACCCTACAAGCAAAGTGATACGAAAATGATTCGAAATCGTATTGCTTGGAAGAAAAATATTATTGCGGCAACAATCATATTCGTATTGCGGAAGTTTCCCCCTTTGGGAGAGTTTGTGCGGCCAGGGCGATACTTCGAAGAAATACGAATGCAATACTTCTAGAAGATAAAACTGTGATATTGCTAGATAATCATCTAATAGAATTATTTATGATATTGCAAGATTATCTTTAGGAAGATAATTATTTATAACATTAGATTATCTCCTAAAGTACAATTTTACAAGTTTGCTAAAATTATATGAAGGAAGAAAAATATAGGATCGTAAAGTCACCCCTGAATTAATACTTCCATTAATTTAAATTTAAAGCAATTTTTATGGTCAACTTAATTCAATTTATCATCACAGTAGTCATCATATGTTTAGTATAAAAAAGAATTTCCTGACATAATGTTTTCAACATTTTCTGATTGTTTTTATTTTAAATTAAATATTTTTATTATCTTCTAGTTAAAAACATATTGATATTATAAATTTATTGCGCATGTGATAAGACACCAGGCTGAACAAAATGCAACATTTTCATAACACAAAATATCTTGTTAAAGGAAAAAGTAAATAGTCAATACATTTCGAACTGTTCATTCAAAAAGTTTCACTTAAATCAAAATATTTTAATATCAAAGAAGTATTGCTTTGATGATTTTCTTCTAAATGATAAAAATAAGATATTGTATTTTTATGTTCTGGGTAAGATATCTTCCAAATGTTTGTAGGGTACTAAACATACAATACGTATGTATGTATTACAAATATTCAAGAAAGTAAATTTTTAAGTTGAAAATAAAATTTCAAGTTGAGAATAATAAAACGTTAAGCTCCAAACACTTAGACGACAGCAGACTTCACAACTTCACGACTTCAAATGAAGTTGGCTTCAAATGCTGCCGTGTAGTCAGCTACATAATTATTTTGAAGCAACAGCAGCAGCAAATGCTGTTGTGTAGTCGTGCTGCTGTGATGTCGTCAAAATAATCGTTTTCATTTAAACACATGTATTTTATTTTTGACACTTTGCTGTCTGCTGCCTGCTGTCGTCTAAGTGTTTAGAGCTTAAGTAGTACATTTTATTAGGTCTGTCTGCGTACTTTTCCAGTAGCATCTACTCATTCAACTTTTTTGGGAGAGTAAGACCAATTTTACTCTGTCGACTGAAAATATCTTAAAAAGTACGCAGACAGTATCCAGTAAAATCTTGCAAGAAAACAGCTGATCGGTGTGTAAACAATTGAAATAACAAAGCAAAAGAATTTTATTTTTATTTTATTTATTTATAACAATAACCAACCGATCCCATAGGGCCATATATAGTTGATGGACTACAAGAATAGCATAATAATTAAACATGTGGGCAACAAATTCACTAGACACAATATTCACGAAAAAAATAATAATATGTACTTATGAAATTATTAGATGAGAATATTACTTATAAATTGGAAGATATATTGCGCATGAAGTTAACTCGGAACCTAGATCAGTTCAATTGTGAGAAATGTTCAACAAGCTTACCTTTGAATGAATTACGAGTAATATGGAATGCTCTTAAGGATCGTGGTAGTAAATTCCAACATTTGGCGACTCGTACAGTGAATAATCTTTCATAAATAAGACGATTTCGAATGGGGAATAGAAGCTGTGGGTTTCTATCACTTTGCAAAAACATAAAATGTCTACGGAGATAGTCTGGACAGTCTGTGAGCATGACATTATAAAAGAAAAGTAGTGATCTAATCTGTATGAAGTTTTTAAAACTAGAGCCCAAAAAATCAATAACATGCATAGAAACATGATCGTTAATTCGTAGTTGGTATATAAAGCCAAATGCCACACAAGCGTAAAAAAGCGTAACCAACTAATTACTAATGAAAAACTGTTTGATTCAGACATGTAATTATTAAGTTAAACAGTTTAGTACATAATTAATAGACAATTTTATAGAATCCAAAATGATTGCAAACTATTTAAATCAATAAATATATGTCTGAATCAAAAAGTTTTTCATTAGTAATTAGTTGGTTACGTTTTTTTGGGCAAATGACACAAGAAATGCCAGATGTAAACTCAGACTAAGGCACACCTATTTAAATTTTCAGCGCTACAGCCAGAGTATACCTCAATACAAACAAATTTATTATAAATTTGACATCAATAAGGAGTGAGCTATGCTTTTTCTAATATGTAAGTGCAGGTATAAATTCATTGCATAAAGTCTTCGTAAGGTGAAGTTTATTTTAGAAAATAGTCCATTAATATGGTGTCCGAAACTAAGAGTATTGTCTAGTAAAACACCAAGACATTTCATACGATCGACAAAGTAAATGAGTTGGCCAGCAAAATAGCAATATTGGAATCATTGGTTCTGCTTTTACGCCACGGTCGCACTGTATACTTGGACGTTTCTAGCATGAAATAAAGTGTTTTGTTTATTATAATTTATTATGAACGTTAAAAATCAACACAGTTGTAACTATTTACCTCTGCCATTGTTAAATTTCAATTTCTATTTTCATTTCACAAAAATTATTTCATTCAAAAAGTCATAAAAACAGCTGTTCAAACTAGTTGCAAAATCTTGCAAGAAGAAATTTCGCCAGTAACATTTTGCAAGTTCTCTAACTTCCAAATGTCAAAAAGTTCTCTTTTTGGCTCTCTCGCTGCAAGAGATTTGGAGTACGCAGACAACATTTTGTAAGATTTTGCAACATTTTGCACAAAATGGGTTAAAATAATGACCGCCAACTAACTTAAGTAACAATAAAATTTTTGATGAAAGAATAAATGGCAAATTAGCTATAATACAAATCTGAAATAAGCATAAGATATATTTACAAGCTATTATTAAAATTTCGCCAAAAAAAATTCAAGTGAGTCTGAAATAGGAAAAAAACCTTCTCCTGTAAAATTATTTTTTGTTGGTTACGTTATTTAGGCGGTTATGGCACGATGTGTATGTGCACATTAGTGATGCACGAATATTCGTATTCGAATTGTCGAATATTCGGCCATTTTCAGGCGAATACGAATGTATTCATATTCGCCAAATTCACGCGAATACGAATACAATTATTTTTCCAAAATTAAATAAATAAATGCATAAATCCTAAACGAAATTTAAATAAATTACTAAAAATTTTAGTTTGTACAAATACATATGTATATTAATTTTTTTTATAGAAATTTGTGCTTTGTATCATTTTCAAATATTGTTTAATGACGATCATTAAAATTTTGGGAACTTTTTATTAACTTTAAAGTAGGCCAACAGTAGTGTGAAGTACTTACTTTTTCATAACAATTTTTTAATATTTCATATTGCAGGCTTAAATACGACCCCAATTTAATGTCTATAGATTTCACATATAGTATTCGTATTCGCGAATATCGTTTCAAATATTCGTATTCGCGAATATCAAAAATTGACATCACTAGGACATATGTATGCACATATTAACATACATACATACATACTTTTTCATTTATAATGATATATGCTCTTATTCAAAAACGACTGGTAAATTTAAAGTTGGTTTAACAAACGAATTTTGTATGGCAAAACCGGTTTTAACGCATGCTTTAACTTTAGCAATCGTTTTTGCATAAGAGTAATAGACATTTTTAAATACCTACCGTCATGATTACTGAGCAAAATAATTTTTTTATAAACGTACAGCCTCGAATATTTGATAAAATTTAAAATGTGCACAAATACAAAAAAGCTTTATTTTTTCAAAAATTGGTTTGCGAAGGGATGGATTCAAGTTCGAGCGATCAAAATTTATTACTGTGCATTCTTGTTAAAAGAAAAAAAATTTTTGTTAAGTTATTACGCGATGAGTACCACAAAAAGCGAGGAACAACTAAGAATGTCTCTACCTTTTTGAGAGGATGTGAAGTGGACAGTAAAATATGTAATTCAACTAAAAACATGAAGCTTGCTTAATAAAGAAACAAATAGAATACATATGTACATAACAAAATTATTAACAATAAAAAAGAAATTTAATGCTATTACCGTTATTAAAACAACTACAGTGGGATACAAAATTCAACATGCATGCGCATGCTTTTTCGCGTTTTTTTCTTACCTGGAAAAAAAGCGCAGTATACATACATACATATGTATGTACATACCATAGCTTTTCAATATGATTTATTTGAATTTCATTGAAATCATTCACATTCCTCATGACATACATATGTAAATTAATATTTGTTGTTATTGATTCGAAATAAAAATTTTCAAATCGAAATTTATGTTTTTGTCAGAAAATTAAAAAAAAATTATACCTTAAGAAATTCAAATAACATAACAAATTAATGCGCGCATTCATAAGACTCTTTCACAGTTGTGAAACTGTTGGCAACTGTTGGACTCCACAGTTACTTCTTAGAAACAGCTGATGAATGTAAGCAATTGAAAAGGAATAAAAGAGGAACAAAGAAAATAATTAAGATTGGCTAAATTAATTAGTTTAGCTAAAATGTATGTACATCACAGAATATGTAATGAAGTCAGCAGCCTAGGAATCTTCCATTTTTTACATTAAAATTTGCTTCGCAAAATAAATATTCTGTGTTTGCACAACACTGCAATAAAAAGAAAGTCCTTGGCCTATAGTATTTATATTTCAAAGCTAAGTCGTCATGTGCTCAAAAAATCTTTAAGCTCAATAGTTATAATATAAATAGACAACATAATAAACAAACATATGTTTGATGAAATTAGTAATTTAATTTAATTCCTTTATTTCGTTACTTTATCGCATTTAAAGCTTAGTACTCTGTTCGAAGTTGTGAAAAATTTTCAGCAACATTGATTATTTCGCGAGAAAAATTTGACGCGTAAAAAGTTATGTCAATATTGCTTTTTCCGAAAAATTTTCGTTTTTATTGGTTAGAAGTATGCCATTCTTTAAAATTTCAAAACGCACCAAAATGGACAAAAAAACGCGTCATTTACAATAAAACGCACCAAGCTTAGAATTACTTTGTTTTTGAGTTTAAAATGTGTATTGAATTAATTTTGCATAAAAAGTATATAATTTTTTTATTAAAAATTTAACAATAAAACAGGCTTTTACAGTTCAGAGTTAAAAAAAATAAAACCTGAAAAAATAAAGAAATTTGTTTATATTCATTTGCACTACATACATAGATAATAATTTCTATTTTACACGTTAAATTTTTGCTTAAATTTTTGTTTTAAAGTTCAATACATTCACACTTTTTACTACCACACTCATACATTTGAGAATTGAATACCAGGTGGACTTCAATTTGTCTTCCAACGCTTCATTAAATTTTTCTTCCAATTTAACAGCTGTTTTAAAATAACTTCTGTGTTTGTAAAAAATTTAAAACAGAAATAATTTTCTTTGCCAAAATAAAATATGTATAAGCAAATTTTTAATTGTTTCCTCGACGACGGCATTTTGAGCATAAGATTGGAAATCAAATTGCTTGCAGTCTGCGTGCAAACTTAAATTTTAGCAAATTTTGACAAACCATATGTGTGAAAGAATTGAAATTTATAAAAAAACCGCAAGTTGGGCTATATTTAGTACATCTAAAATTTTTCACGCGAAATAATCAATGGTGCTAAAAATTTTAACAATTTTGATCAGAGTACCAGCCTTAAGAGTGTAAACATGCTAACTCACTTCAAAAAAATTTTACAGGAGAGACAAAGTACTGTTAACGTTTTCTATACATAGCTTAAGAAATTAGAATAATTCATTAACATTTTTCGTCATGTAGAGTTTCAAATTAATATAAATATTTTAGACAGTCGATGCGGCGTTATCTAGGCGCACGGCAGAGCGCCAGGCCAAGCGCCGGCCAATGCAAGCAGTGTGTATAAGCCATTCGAGCTGTTTTTACCCCCCTCATAACTTTGTTCCCCGCCACGATAATTTTGTACTGAAGCTTTTAACTGAAGCTTTAACTAAAAGCTATCATCTTAAAAAGGGTACGATGATTATTGAGCGCTGCTCATAAGAAAATCTTAAATTTAAAAAAGTGACGGAGAGTGGGGGCAACGGCCATAACATTTCAAGCTATAATTTGCACTAGAAAGCTTAAATTCAATACACAAATATATCTTAATTAGAGATCACCAAGAAAGATTTAAAATCCTGGAAGTTTCAATTGGGGGGTATGGACACGCACTTTAAGCTCAAAATTAAGAATTTAATGGCATTTTCTTTTCTTGAAAAAAATGTTACACTTATTGCACTTTTCAATGAAAATTCGCAATAAAATGATTTTCTAAAATATAAATTTTACTACAAATTATTGTATCATCCCTTGCGAGCTTAATTTTTTTTTTAAACGTACGCAAAATGGTATTTTTTTTTAATAGAAACTTAAAAAATGTTACACTTTTTCCAGAAAAGAAAACGCCATAAGTTAAACGATTTACGAACAGGAAAAATATGAAAGCACCGATTATTAAATTAGGAAAGTAGGGCCACGCTTATAAATTTTTATCGAAACATTTTCGGGTAGAGAACTGAAATTTTGCAAGAAAAAAATAGGCTTTGGTAAGTTACCAACTAGATAAACTTAAAACACAAGCTACTGTATTGAAACCTTGCATGCACATTTCACTCATGCTAGCATTTAATTTTGCGTTTTAAAAAGTACTTCGTCTGAGCAGACTTTAGAAAAACAGGCGGAGTCACTCCCACTAAAATTTATACTATATTTCACTTATTTCTACTCAGATGACTCTTAAAAAACTAAGCAAATTACTCGGTCCTTATCATGACACCATGGTGCACATATCACCCTATAACCCACTATTTTATGTAGCTCTGCCCTCTTGAACTGGCGCAGACATTATGAACTACAATAGTTTAGAAGTTTAAAGTTTAAAAAGCTTTATTAAGAAAACCTTCTAAAAAGTAGTCAGATCCTCAGAAAAACATAAATGTGAAAAAAGCCAAGTTCCTTTCTAAAATTTCGGCCATCAAAAGTAGTGAGATAAAAATTTTGACCAAGTTCGTGTTTGGTACAATACCTATCACTGCAATTTGGTATGCATTATATAAATTTGTAATCGTAAGGGTGTTATATAATTTCTAGATAATGTGCTAACTTGGCAATATTTTTACTCTTCTAAGAAAAGAGAAAATAATGTATATTTGTTCATTTCTTTATATCGCGAAAAATGTTGTCAATTAAGCAGATTATCTAGAAATTATATAACACCCTTACGATTACAAATTTATATAATGCATACCAAATTGCAGTGATAGGTATTGTACCAAACACGAACTTGGTGGTATTGTACCAAACACGAACTTGGTCAAACTTTTTATATCACTACTTTTGATGGCCGAAATTTCGGAAAGGAACTTGGCCTTTTTTCACATTTATGTTTTTGTGAGGATTTTATCTTTCGAACGGCATTAAAATGTCTTATTTTATAACGAGTGGATTTAGCAGGTTTGCACTCTAAGCTGACTGTTACTACGTTTATACGCACGGCTTATTTGCAAATAAAACTAAATTGTTGCCGTATTATTGTTTTTATTGCGACTTACTAATTCAGAAAACTATTCACGTTTAACGCACTATTTGCAAATAAAATGCATGAGGGTGCAACACTTAAAAATTTTTGCTAATAAAAAACTATAAATTGATAAAATAATGCACAAAAAACATTGATAGAAGAAAAACTTACCATAAAAACAAATTATTGTTTTTTATTTTAGACATTTACACAATTCTTTTGCAAACATAAGTAAAATTTCCATGGAAGTGCTACCAAGTTTGTATACATTTAAAATGCCGTATAAACAGTGAGTTAATTTATTTGCAAATATTTTTATTTGCAAATAGTGCGCGCATAAACGTAGTAATATACATAATTAAAAAAACTCAACAGAGAAAAACTAAACAAATTCGTATATACATAGTACATACAGTGAACTCGCGAAAACGTGAATACTCGAATACATGAACGACTCGAAAACGTGAACATTTTAATTTTTACATTGACTATTCTAAAACGTGAACAGAATCTGAAAGCACTAAAACGTGAACAAAGTTTGCTTGGCTTTTTCGTTTTAATTTTTGAATTATCTTTTAGTTTTAAGAATCCCAGAACACATTTTTATGTTTACGCTGGTTTTTCTTTTTTTCAACAATTAGGTATATGGATGGAAATCGCTGTACTAAAAATGGTTAAACAAAACACATTCCAAAAGAAGATGAGCGGTTTCTTTCTTTAAAAACTATTAGAAAACATGAAATAAGTCCTAAATGAAATAAATAAAAAAAAGATTAAATACCTCCCAATGATTTTTCCATACAAAATTCATAATGAAATATGTAAGTCCCAATGCATTGGAAAATATATATTTATTTTCTTGTTGGCAGTTATTTCGTATGAAAAATTTGTTGGGACTTATTTCATTTCCTTCTGTCATTGGGAATTATTTCATTTGTCGATTGGGGGTTATTTAGTTTTCGTTTGGGAGTTATTTAGTTTCAGCAGGACCAGCGCCGTGTCGGGAAATAACATGGTGGAGGAAATCCCTAAGTCCAGCCGAAGCGACTAAACAAGAAAGCTTTAGTAGGAGGCACAGAGCCGGGAAGTACCATAGTGGAAGAACGCCTTTAGCTCGGCCGGTGGCCAGCTATGCAGAATACGTTGTGGAAAAATTCAAAGGCAATGGATAGTTATCCCGCCAATAATGTGTTGTTTTATTTTTGTTTGTATTTATTTGCCTTGGGAGTTATTTAATTTTTCTTGGGACTTATTTCATTAAAGTCTATTTAAGTTTTGTTGCGATTCATTTCATTGGACCTTATATCACTTATTGGGAGTTATTTAATTTTAGTTGAAAGTTATTTCATTTGGAATTCAAATCATGGTATCCAAACTAAACTGACATGAGTAGTTTTTTATTTGTTTAATTTTAATTATGTGAAAAAGTGTAAACATTTTATTTTATTTAAAAAATTTATTTGTTTTTGGTTTAACACATCTAGATGCATTTTGTTGATGATACAAAAATGTTAAATTCGTATAAAATTTTGACATGCGTTTAATAAAAATAAAATATTCAGATAAATATTTTATAATATTTTCGTAAAGTGAAAAAATTTTAAAATATGAAATTTTTTAACCAATTTTAATATTTGATATTAAATTGCTTGTTTGTAGTTATCATTAGGATATTATTTGGTTCTAAGATTTTCTCAATCGAAAACGTGAACAAATTTGAAAACGTAAACACCCTTGGTAAAAATTAGTTCACGTTATCGCGAGTTCACTGTATTCATATATGTATGTATGTGCCCTTAATTATGAAAGTGGTCTGAGTCATACGTATTTTTGATTCGAAATAGTAAATAAACCTAAAAAAAATACATTTATAATAATCGAGACTAGACCAACTCTATATAAAACTGTTTCATAATAAAAACATATTTTTGGATTTGTTGATAAGTAATCTACTGAATATCTCGACCAAAAAAAATATATGACTTACCTACAGTATACGGCATGTAAAAATCCACATGCGCATGTGGCTCTGACGTAATTTTGACGTCATCATGAAGCCACATTGGCTACATGTCGTGTACTAGCAATACATGTAAATGGAGAAATTCACATCACTACACATGTCCTGTCTCTGGAAATGTGTCCGACTCGGCTAAATTTGTCATATTTAGATTTTGGAACAAAAATATTACCAATATTATACGACTGTAGCAACTACTACTAATTTTAAAAAATGCAACCAACATGCTGAAAATTCTCGTGACGTCATGGCCAAATGTGCATGTGGCTTTTTGCATGCCTTTTACTGTAGGCTTTATACTTATGGGGACATACAGATGTTTGCATTAATTTGTACAAAATGCTACATTTTTGTACATTAATTTTATAAACTCTGCTTAAAATAAATATCAAAAATTAATTATTCCAAATTAATAAAGCTAATATTTTCATCACTATTTTTATCATCGGGTCATTTCAAATTGTGATTTTTTTTTTAAACATCATTACTATTAATATGGTAATTAACACTATCAAGAAGTTGGTAAATCCAAAATTACACTCTGCAAGTCTTATTGCTAAGCTGATTAATTTGTGGGAAAGAGAGACGAGGGGAACAGAACCGTTTCTTTTCCCCTTGTCTCTCTCTCCTAACCAACTAATCAGCTTAGCAATAAGACTTGCATAGTGTAAATTAGGACTATGTTTCACAACATGCATTTTCCCATTTTAACCCATTATTGTGTTCAATTTGCGTTGGTGCCACCAAAAAATAAACAAGTAAGAGTGCTATATTCGGCTGTGCCGAATCTTATATACCCTTTACCAAAGTGCGTTTATGTAGTATAGAGATACATACATAAGCACAGAGATATGTAGGTACATATTAACTTTGTGAAAAAATTCATACTTTTTTCTCTAGTGCCATTTTTAGGTTTTTGGCATTATGTTCAATTTGGTGCTTTTTAAATTTTGGTTATTTATAGGCAATTTTTTTTTGATTTTGGCGATTTTTGTTTATATAAGCATTTTTTTAATTTCGGCGATTTTTTCGTTCTGGCGATTTTTTCGATTTTTTTTCATTTAGGCGATTTTTTTATTTTTTATAAATTTTATTTTTTTGTGGTATTTTTTTAGTTTTGACACTTTTTTTCTCGTTTTGGCGATTTTTTTCGGTTTTTGGCATTTTTTTTTAATTTTGGCGATTTTTTCAGTTTTTGGCGTTTTTATTTCTTTTTGGCCATTTTTTTAGTTTTGACACTTTTTTCTCGTTTTGGTGATTTTTTCCGGTTTTTGGCGTTTTTTTTAATTTTGGCGATTTATTTTCGTTTTGGCGGAATTTTTTGATTTTGACGATTTTTTTTTCTTTTTAAGCGATTTTTTTTAATTTTTGGCGATTTTTTTATATAAGCATTTTTTTTGTTTTGGCGATTTTTTTCGGTTTTTGAAACTTTTAGGAAGCATATGAAAATATTTCATTTCAATAATGGAAGCGATAAAGGTAGCTTTAATACCAGTTATACCACCAATAAGGAAATTGACTATAAAAGTACAGAGAGTTTAGTAGAGAAAGATTGTAGTACATATGGGAATAACTTGGAAGAATCTACGCTAAAGTTTGTGATAATAGTGAGTTTAAGTTGATAAATTCAATGAATTTGTTATCGCCTATTAGTGAAATTGACTTTTCAAATGAAATTCAACCACGTCATAGTAAAGGCGAATTATGTTTCAGCAACATACAGTAAAAGGGTATTTTGTTTCCAATTAATTTTTATGTAGACAATTTTTTACAAACAATAATTTAATTGGATTTGCGGTAAAAAGTATTGAAAAATTACTGGCTGAAGATACTTTAAAAAATTTTGTGCAAGGTGACATATGGCGAAAGAAATTAAAAAAGTTTTCTAATGATCAGAAGATAGTTCCATACTTTCTGTTTAGCGATTACCTTCAAATAAATAACCCACTTGGTTCTCACACATCCTCTGTGTGTGCCTTTTACATGTCATTTCCAGTAATTCAAAGTTGCAATAAAATTGAAAACATTTTACTTGCAGCACTTATTGAAAGTAGAGACTTTAAGTCATTTGGAAACGATATTTGCCTTCACAAACCGATTTCATAATAAATGGAAAAATTGTTAATGTAAAATTTGTTTTAGGCTTGGTTCTTGGAGACAACTTGGCATTAAATGCGATATTGGAATGTCATAAAAGTTTCAACGCTCATTCCTTCTGCCGCCTATGTAAAGTAAAACAAGAGCAGACATGTCATTTATGTAAAGAAATTCCAGAGCTTCTAAGAACCAAACAAAACTATGACACAGATATTTTGACAAACGATTCCCAAGTAACGGGTTTAAAGGGTGAAACTATCTTAAACAGGATTCCTTCATTTCATTTTGTTAAAAACCAAGTAGTGGATGTGATGCATGATGTGTTTGAAGGTGTGTTTATTTACGATATGTGCCAAGCTATCTTACAGCTACTTGAAAAATCGAAATATAGTAATATAGATGACCACCATAAATTTTCTTTAATAACTTTAAACTTGAGAAAGAAAATTCTAACTACGGTTAGCTAACTATTTACCATTTTTCCTAGATGAAAATATTATCATGGAACACAAAAAAGGGAATTTTTCTTAATATCGCTTCCAATTCAGTGACCAGGCATCGAAAAAGAGAACTTCTTGCAATGACAACCCTATGTAAAAATCATTAGATCGTATCGAAATTTTCACTACTTCCAGATCGCAAACTCTACATTTTCATGACTTTTTTGGAGTGTCTTTTTTTACTGGGAAGTTAAACATATCGTACCAAATATATATATAGTTTTCTTTTAGCTTTAAATAAACCAGGGGGATTCGGCATACGGCATTCGATTCGATTCGAAATTTTAAAATATTTACATATAAACTTCATTGAAATATTTCGTAATTTCGTTCGATAACGAGTGCCGTAATTTGAACCCTGAATTTGAGAATATATAAATTCCGTGTTTTATTAATACTATTACATGGCATCAGGTGAAGAAGTAAAATAAAATGAAAAAGATGAGCGAAGTGCAAGTATTAAAAGAAGAAATCGAAGCCCTACGTGCGGAAATAAAATCAAGGAACGAAACTACAACTCATAGTATTTTTCCACAGATACCACTTCCCGGTCCAATGGAGATTAGGGATGGTGATTTAAGTGAAAATTTTAAGTATTTTAAGAAGCAAGAAGAAAACTATATAAGAACATCGGGTTTAACCTCACAAAACGAAGAAACTAAAACAGCAATTCTTCTAACAGCCATCGGAGACGATGTCTTCAAAAGGTATAATAATATGCCAATAAAGGAGGACGATGTAGAGACAGCGACTGCTCTATTGAACGAAATAGAAAAAAATCTCACTCCAGCAGTAAACAAGAGATACATTAGGGCCGTCTTCAACATGGCCAACCAAGAAGAAGAAGAGTCCAACGACGAATATTTCAACAGACTGAGGGGTTTGATTAAAAATGCTCAATATAGCTCACTGGAGGAGGACCTTCTACTTGACAAAATAATATGCTCCATCAAAGATCCTGATCTGAGAGAAAGACTATGGCTTGACAGCAGCATAACGTTAGCAAAATCCATTGAAATCTGCAGATAAAAAGAAACGTCCGAAAACAATTACGCGGTATAGGTAATAGCTAGGAGGATGTTAACAAGATAGAAAAAACCATAAATAAAAGTAAATATAAACAGCAACAACAAAGCTGAAAAGCAATCGTGCAAATTTTGTGGGAATGAATATCACAGCAGATTAGAACAATATCCTGCTAGAAAGATAACGTGTCACAAATGCAATAGAAGAGGCCATTACGCTATAGTTTGCATGTCAAATAGTTCAACATATACCAACAGATACGGTAACAGCGCTAGAGCCGTAAAAGAAGTCGTAACAGCGATTAATAATGACGAACATGCATCAGATGACGACTAATTTATATTGTTACGTAAAAAGATTCCTACAGGGTTAATGCAAAGAACTATCTAGAAGTATTTAACTAAAGCACTAAACGTACACACATATTCACGTGCAAGCACTATAGCAACAACAATTGTGTACAAAGCTACAGACATACACGTATACAAATAAAAGTGCGAGCACTTATGGTAACAACCCTGTACTAAAAATAGCACACTGCACTACCAACATACAAGTCGTTACTTTGAAAATTCAAAAGATTAACGGCCAATCGAATCACCTACAAACATCTAGAAACGGCGACATGAATTTTCCCCAGTATGCTAGAAGACTGTTTGAACATCTGGCTACCAATAAACAAACACGTCTATACGGCCATATCGTTTCTTATGTACATGAATGCATGTTGCCACACCATCTGCTTGCGAATATTCTAGATCCGGTGTTGGTTGTATAAAAAGGGCTGCCATATGCGAGAAGTAAGTCAGTAGTAATTGGAATTTAGTGGAGTGAACATCGTTGAAAGTAAAAGACATCGTGCCGTGGATAATAACGTTCAGAAGCAAATAAGAAAACACAAGTTGTAATTGGTTTAGTCACAAATAAAAGGAAGTTCAGTTGCAAATAAGAAAATCGTCTTGTTATTTATTTTTATTTTTGAGCAATCAAAAGAACTCACACGTTTAATAAAATTTAAACGTAACATTTGGTGTCAGAAGTGGGATTGCAAAATTAAAATAAAAATAATTAATTAATCAGAGAATAATGAATTTGTAATACAAGAAAAGAAAATCTACAATGAAGTTCGAAGACCTAAAAGTGGAGCAACTCAAAAAGGAATTGAGTAAGTGTGACCTGCCGACAACGGGTAATAAGGCAGAACTTCAAAGGAGACTGATAGATGAATTCAAGCGTCGTGGCGTTGACATAGGAGCGTACGAATTTGAAGAGAAATATGAGATGGAAGAAACGTCTGCTCCTTCTACTAGTACTCCAACCAGTACAGATATCAGCGCAATGTTTGCTGCCATGATGAGCAAAATTCAGGAGTCTTCTAGAGCTATGAAGGCTGATTTTCAAGAAATTTCTCGATTAAGCAATGAGAAAATGGATGACAGATTTCAGGAGCTTTCTAGAGCTAATGCCGAATTGAAAGCTGAAATGAAGGCCACGAACGAGAAACTGGATGCGAGACTTCAAGAAATGTCTAAGGGCTTATATAGAAGAGTAGATGGCATTAAAGTACAAGTCAGTAAATCAGACGAAAAGATTTCTGACTTGGAGCAGATCAACGATGAAATTTCTGGCAATGAAGAAAATGTTGACGAAATCAACAGTGGTCAGTGTCAACAAGTTGGAAATGAGCGAAGTTTGTCAGAAGTCTCCAGCGAAGTGAATGAAGCTCGTGACGTAGAAGATAGTCAAGCGGTCAGTGAAACAGTGGAACAAGCTATGGGTGAAATGGTCTTGCTTTCTCACGGTAAAGAAACTGCTACAGTAAACAAAGCGCGCAGCATAAAAGCAGCAAGGAAGAAGAAGACAACTTTTGTAAGGAACCTCAAGCGTGTGGTAAGGCAAAGTCTAGTCGAGAAACAAATTAGAGTCAGTGCAATAGGCCATAAGTGTGGAAGGAGTGGTCATCTCCAGTGTATGGTAAGGCAAGCTCTAGCCAAGGGACAAGGTAGAGTCAGAGCCAAAGGCCATAAGTGTGGAAGGAGTGGTCATCTCCAGTGTATGGTAGGGCAAGCTCTAGCCAAGGGACAAGGTAGAGTCAGAGCCAAAGGCCATAAATGTGGAAGGAGTAGTCTTCTCCAGGGTATGGTAAAGCACGCTCTAGTCAAGAGACAAAGTGGACTCAGAGCCAGATGCCACAAATGTGGCAGAAGTTGTCATCTACAGCGTACGGCATGGCAAGCTGTAGTGGAAATACCAAGCAGATTCAGTACCAAGGGCTGCAAATGTGGAAGAACTTGTCATCTTCAGCGCAAGGCAAGGCAAGCTGTAGTGGAAACAGGAAGCAGAGTTAATACCAGGGGCCGCAAATGTCAACGAAGTAGTCACCTCCAGCGTATGGTAACACCAGTCAAAGTTGAAAGACGAAGCAGAGCCAGAACTAAAGTCTACAAATATGGAAGAGGTAGTCGTCTACAGCGCAACTACAAGGCGTATAGAAAACGAAGAAAGAAACAGGCAGTTATGATGTGCCTATTCGGGACGAATAGGCTTAAGTGGGCGGCAGTGTTACGTAAAAAGATTCCTACAGGGTTAATGCAAAGAACTATCTAGAAGTATTTAACTAAAGCAGTAAACGTACACACATATTCACGTGCAAGCACTATAGCAACAACAATTGTGTACAAAGCTACAGACATACACGTATACAAATAAAAGTGCGAGCACTTATGGTAACAACCCTGTACTAAAAATAGCACACTGCACTACCAACATACAAGTCGTTACTTTGAAAATTCAAAAGATTAACGGCCAATCGAATCACCTACAAACATCTAGAAACGGCGACATGAATTTTCCCCAGTATGCTAGAAGACTGTTTGAACATCTGGCTGCCAATAAACAAACACGTCTATACGGCCATATCGTTTCTTATGTGTTGGTCTTTACTAAGTACATGAATGCATGTTGCCACACCATCTGCTTGCGAATATTCTAGATCCGGTGTTGGTTGTATAAAAAGGGCTGCCATATGCGAGAAGTAAGTCAGTAGTAATTGGAATTTAGTGGAGTGAACATCGTTGAAAGTAAAAGACATCGTGCCGTGGATAATAACGTTCAGAAGCAAATAAGAAAACACAAGTTGTAATTGGTTTAGTCACAAATAAAAGGAAGTTCAGTTGCAAATAAGAAAATCGTCTTGTTATTTATTTTTATTTTTGAGCAATCAAAAGAACTCACACATTTAATAAAATTTAAACGTAACAATATTGAACACCGTTTTAAACAAAAACAACAACAACAAGGGACTTTTTATGGAACTAAATATTTACGATAAAATGTCAGCTTGATACATAAACATAACACCTTAAAGTGAACCTCCGAGAAGAATACCAATATCGCTACGTGGGCAGCTGAAAGATACACTAAACGAAATGGAAAATATGAACGTAATAACAAAAGAATGCGAGTATACAGATTGGACAAGCAATATTGTCATAGTAAAGAAAAACAACAAGATAAGAGTTTGTATCGACCCGCGACAGTTAAATAAAGCTTTAAAAGAAGTAAAATACTAACTTCCGACCGTGGAAGAAAAGCATGGATTTTGGCAGCTACAATTAGACGAAAAAAGCAGCAAACTGACATCCTTTTGGACACCTTTTGGAAAATACAGATTTAACCGTGTACGATTGGGCATAAAGCCCGCAATGGAGATTTTCCAGATGCAACAAAATCAGGTAATATCCGGACTGAAAGGCGTAGTTTGCATTGCAGATGATATCCTAGTCTTTGGAAAGGGTGATACAAAAGGTGAAGCAATCAAAAACCATAACAAAAACTTAGATTGTTTATTACAGCGTCTACGCGATGAGAATTTTAAAATTAATAAGACGAAAATTAAGATATGTCAAGAAAAAGTAAACTTTTTTGGGCATATACTTACCGGAAAAGGTAAGGTAAGGCCATATCGAACATGCCGACGCCCACAGATAAAAAGGACACTTTGAGATTTTTGGGTCTTATAACATATGTAGGTAAATTTATTCCAAATATGTCGGAAATTACCGAACCCTTAATAAGAATATCACATGTAAAAGCAAGTTTCGAATGGGGAAAAGAACAAGAGGAAGCATTTCAAAAACTAAAGAAACTCATAACTGAAACACCCGTTTTACAATACTATAACTCAAAAAAACTTATCGTGATTCAGACTGATGCATCTTCATTTGCAATCGACTGTACCTTGTTACAAGATAATCTACGTTTCGAAGACACTAGCACCAACACAAAGGAACTATGCCCAAATTGAAAAACAAATGCTGGCAGTACTATATGCATGTAAGAGATTCGACCAATACATTTGTGGACGATAAAACGTATTGCCGATACGTTATCCAGAGCACCCAGTCACTTAGAGAACTCAGTCGACATATTTAAGATCGAAAAAGAGTTGGAGCAACTAGATTACAGTAACGACATAGAAGATACAAATATAAGCTCAACAACAATTAGAAAAATAGAACATGCAACAATCAACGATATTGTCATGCAGACTCTAATAGCAACCATAAAACAGGGTTGGCCTAACGACAGAAGCAACGTAAACGAAAATATAAGACAATATTGGAACATGAGAGACGAACTTGTCATTAACGATAACCTGGTCTTAAAGAGAAACAGGATGCTGATACCACAACAAATGCGACGAGAAATTTTAAGCAGATTACACCAACCAAATTTGGGTATAGAATCAACTTAAAGACTTGCACGAGAGACAGTATATTGGTGTGGAATAACAGAAGAGATAAAACAAATGATACAGAGATGTGACGTGTGCAAAACATATGCAAGAAAACAACAAAAAGAAGCCATGATCATATCAGAAATTCCGTCGACACCTTTTGAAATCATGTAAATGGTAAACACCAACAATATCTAATAACCGTAGATCACTACTCTGATTTTTTTAAAATTGACAAAGTGATAAGTTTAGCAGCAAAAACAACTATTGACATATGCAGAAAAAACTTCAGTAGGCACGGTATAAGTATTAGTGAACTACCATTCCGGCGCCAATTAAACTTGCAAAATTGTTGGCTGAAATTGTTAAATTTGGGTAATTAAAATTTGAAAATTGTTAAATTCTTGGAAATTTGTGAAATTTGATACCTGCGAGGGTGGTTCAATAAGTCCGTCCAAATTTTTGTTTACATAAGGAGTTATTTGTTTACATTTACTTTGTGGGAACGGGTGATTTTTTTTGGGTAATAAATAAATGAGGGGTTTTATAAGATTAAGATTTCACAAGTGTATATGCCGACGGGAAAATCATGAAAATGATTTTTCCTAATACCAATGGTGAAATAGTGATTATTAATTTTTCCTATGGCTATGGCAATGCATAACTATTATTTTTTTTTCAAATGCCGACGGCAATACATATTTATTTTTCCTAATGCCGACAGCAATACATGATTATTTTTTTCAAATGCCGACTGCAAAACACATTTTTATTTTTTTCAAATGCCGACGGAAAAACACATTTTTATTTTTTTCAAATGCCGACAGCAAAACATGATTATTATTTTCTAGTACCAAAGGGAAAATTCCCAGTGTTGCCAGACTATAGAAATTTGTTATCGTAATACTATATCAGTAATATCAGAGAAAATAGATTTGATGACTACTACGCGATTCTCATATGAATCGGGAGAATGTGTGTATGATTTCTTCACGCTAATAAAATGTTTATAAATAAAATAATTAAATAAATTAATAAACAATTAATTTAATTATTTTATTTATGTATAAAATGTTCTCTTGTATATGAACCCCCTAATACTTGTGTGTGGATGGTCCAGCTTGTTTGTCGCTGGTATTTATTTATTTATTTATTTGTTTAAGAAATATATTTGTATGTATGCATGTATATTTGTATATGTGTATGTATGTATGTGTATTTGTATGTATGACTGAGGATGCTTGTGCGTAAAATATTTTGTAGAATACCAGTCTAATTCATAAATACATTATAACAAGGTAATAAAGCGATGACAGGCAAAATACGAAAATACTGTATTCATAAATGAATAATAGCTTATTAGCTGGTTATAAGTTGCTTATTTTTTTTTTTTGATTTTTTTATTGTGCCCTCTACCTTACTTTAATTACTTAATAAAGTGACACTTGAATGTTTGTTTACAAATATTTTAATAAATCTGCGCGGATTTTTTTTTGAGTTTTGTTAAAAGTGGTTGAAATAAAAAAGTGATTTACATAAATAGTAAAAACAATGTTATGTGAGATTTTCTGTGGTTTCTCACTTTTATGTTTCTTTTTTATGTTTCTTATGTTCTTAGGCAAATGTATTAATTTATGTAATTTGGTACATGTATGTATGTATGCATAATTGTACAAAAACAAAAATACATACATATAAACATTGTTGAAAATTAAAGAAATCCCATCCATTCATTGGTAAAAAGAAAAATAGAATTATAAACATAAGCGCATATGTAAGTACAAGCATACGTATGTTTGTATGGTACTGCATGCTGACATATGTACGTATGTATGTATTGGGTGTTTTTTATTGAGGTATAGAACTTTAAGTTGGCATCACTTTTTTAACTGGCGGCCATTTTGTCAGCTGTCAAGTGATTAATATTTAGTTTGGTTTGCCATTTCATCATGAACAGGTTGACAAAAGAACAACGCTTGCAAATCGTGCAAATTTATTTCGAAAATAATGGTTCAGTTCGCGAAGTTTACTGCAAGCTCCGTCCATTTTATGGTCGACATAATCGTCCATCAGAGCAATTAATTCGGTTAACCATGGATCGTTTTCGCACTACGTTTACTCTATGTGATAATACGCATTCGCAGAGACGTCGAACAGTGCGCACCGAAGAAACAATTGCCGCTGTAGAGCAAAGTGTTGAAGAGGACTCCAATGAATTGATTCGCCACCGTGCACAGCAATTGGAGCTTGTTCCCGAATTGGATGGCATGAATGTGCATGAGTTGTGATTCCAACAAGACGGCGCTACATGCCACACAGCGCACTTCACAATCGATTTATTGAAGGAAACATTCGATGAGCGCATAATTCCGCGGAATGGACCTGTCAATTGGCCACCAAGATCGTGTGATTTGACACCATTGGATTATTTTCTTTGGGGATATGTGAAGTCGCTCGTCTACGCCAGCAAACCAGAAACGTTAGGGGACTTGGAAGCCAACATTCGTGGCGTTATTGCCAACATACGGCCCCATATGCTCGAAAAAGTGGTTGAAAATTGGACCTGTAGAATTGGCTTTATTCGAGCCAGCCGCATCGGCCACGTGCCGGAAATCATATTTAAACATTAATGGCATAAATTTATCCTTCCAATAAAGCCAAATTGATGGACATTAAAACGATTTTCTTGTGTTTTATTTCAATTCGAAGTTCTATACCTCTAAAAAAACACCCTGTACAATAACAATTTAAAATTAAAACAAAATAGTGATGCATAATCGACCGCTATAAAATAGGTATTTGCCTACCTCTGTACTCAGCCGAATATAAATGTGTTTAAATACAATTTTTTTTAACATATAAATTTTTTGTTGGTTTATTTATTAATAAAAAGTGAAACGCCTACTTTTTAAGTTTTTTTAATAACATTATACGTAATGGTTTACTTTTTTTTCGACTAAAACAGACTACCTAGATAATCGATTCTTCGTTGTATGCATCAATAAAACATAAATTGAAAGCGAAAGTGACATGATGTTGCCAACATAAAATTACAAAAGAAGCAAAATCGTTTAATAGTTAATTCACTGATATTAATCAGTTATGAATACAAATTTTTATTAGAGCTTAATAAAGCAAAATCTGTTTCATAAGTAATGTACAGATTAAAGCTGAAATAAGGAATTTTTATGAATTATACCGTACATCTATATTTTGCAACGTAATCATTTTCTTTGTCTACGATTATTTTAAAGCAGCAAAGTTTCAATTAAGTACAATCATCAGCAGAGAAACAAAAAAAGTAAAAATTTGCAAGTAAGCAATAAAGTTAACTCTCCTCCTCCCCACTTCCTTCTCTTTCATTTATGTAGTTTGTGTTTGAAATAAGAAAACACTTGTACAGGGTGGCCCAGAAAGACCGAAGTGGTGTGAATTCCTTATAACTTTTTATTTAAGACATATTTTTTTAATTTTTTGTTTTTTAAATGCAGTAAATTTATAGGGAATATTTTTAAATTAGTTATTAAAAATGATATCCCGCAAGTGGTGGACATTTTCTGCTTCGCACAAATGTGTTCTTTCCATTTCCATTATTCATAACTTAGTTATGAGTGACGAAGCCTCGTTAACAAACAAAACTTTAGGATATGGGATATTGAAAACCCGAGAGTACTTCATCAACTACAATTACACCCAGTTAAGTATACTGTTTGATGCGGTGTTTCTTCAGAAAGGATCATTGGCCCATATTTTTTTGAAAATGAACGAGGTGTCACCATTTCCATCAATGGTGATCGATATCAGGCCATGTTGGAAAATTTGGTAAAGCCAACCGTGGAAAACCATCCGCAAATATGGTTCCAACAGGATGGACCCACAGCGCACACTTCCAGGGCCACAATGGCTCTTTTACGCGACATCTTTGGTGAAAAAATAATTTCGCGTAGAAGCAATTTTAATTGGCCTCCGCGTTCCCCGGATTTAACTGCTCCAGACTGTTTCCTTTGGAGTTATTTAAAAGGGCAAGTTTATCTTAATAAGCCTAGGACTATTGAGGAATTAAAAACCAATATTCGAGACGAAATTAACAACATAACACCGGAAGTTTTGCGAAAGGTCATTGAAAATGTGTTGGAAAGAGCACATTTGTGCGAAGCAGAAAATGGCCACCACTTGCGGGATATAATTTTTAATAACTAATCTTAAAATATTCCCTATAAATTTAATGTATTTAAAAAACAAAAAACTAAAAAAATATGTCTTAAATAAAAAGTTATAAGGATTTCACACCACTTCGGTCTTTCTGGGCCACCCTGTACATTCTTTTATTTTGTATTCATTTATTGTTTAACATTTTTTTAAATTTTATAATAATACATACATATGTAAATTCTTATTTTAAGAAGTAAAAAAATAAAATAGCATTTTTTAATGCGCAAACACCAAAATTATGATAACTACAATAAAGATATCCTGGATACTTGATTTCCATTTGTTTAAAGTTGATGCAGCCTATATCCTCAACGTTAGAAATTTTTCGGTGTAACATTTTTTCCAACCATCGTCTTTTTTTTCACCTTTTATATAAATTGTTGAACATCTTGCGTTGGCTTTTAAAAAATTGCAAACGCTTTGAAATGAAACTGATCCAGCAGTCCAGTTTAGGTGATGATAGTTTTTTGTTAGCCACTTTGCCTCTCTTTGCTTTTTTATTGATATCCATTTAAAATCAAATGGGGATTTTATAATGAAATGGTTATATTCATAATTGTTGAAAACAATCGCTACTTTTGCGATGAAATCATTTGACTTACTCTTGAAACCTTGTGCGTCTATAAAAATTATGTTGTTATCCATATTATTCAATTTATAAGACTTTTCGAACTTGTCCCTTGATAGGTATATATTCTATTATACGATCATGAATAAGAATGCAGTAAGCTGTTGTCTTTGCTGCAATATTAGTTGCTGTTTCAAATTCTATTTTTATATCAATCGGTCCATTATTGAGTGATTCATTCTGATGACTGACATCTACTACAATAATAGGAGCTTTTGTCTTAAACTCTGGTGCAGTTAGAAGCGGTTGAGATTCTTTTATATAATAGCTTTGTTGAAATCTTATATACATATCATATAGAATTACATATCGTTCATTTTTGAACTTTATGTTAAGATCATCATATGGATATGAGACTGAATTTAAATGTACTTTTAAATTAGTCAAATCGCAATGAACAAACTTATTTTCTTGTTGAAAAGCAATCAATACAAAACGTAGGCGTTCTCTATTTGCAGCCAGTTTAACATTCCAAATATGGCTAGTTCCTATGCGAAGTGCCATAGGTATAGAAGCACGTTTATTAATAATTTTTATCATATTCAATTTACTAAAGTCCGATAATTGTACATGTGGGATTCTCCATGAGATCAGTGAAATTGTAAGTGTAGCTTTTTCAGTAGAAACACTCGAGCGCACAAGATCTTCATCGTTCTTATTGCGCAAGAGTATCAATTCATGTTTTCCATTTAGTATAACTTTGTTGTAGTCTTCAGCGAATCCTAGAAGCATTTTTAAAGAAAAATCCATTTACAAGAGTGACATCGTCAATTTTGTTCCAGCATTTTGCATCACGTTGCTTTCACTTGGTGACATAGTAATCAAATTTTTTATGGTGCTTGTGGCTCCTAAATATCTTGTATGACCAATTTCAATTCCATTGAGCTCATAGCGAATTTCATCAAACAGATATGCCACAAAGTTGTTTTTTAGTATAAAGTTCTCTGAAGATGATGAAGATTTGGTCGTATTATCATCAGCAACAAACCCCTCCACATAAATGTAGCTCTCACTGGGTAGCACATACAAATCTTGATTTTGTATTGAAATTCTTATTTCATCATTATTGTTGTAAGACTGTAAGTATGATATATATGTATGATTGTCCTTTTTGATTATATTTTCATCAGACAAAGGTTTATCTAAGACATCTATTATTGAACTCATTTTGTCTTTAATTTTAAATTCAATGACTTCAGAAAATTTTTATTTGATGTTGTTAGAGCTTTTTGTTGAGCTGTTAGCTTTAATGTTGTTGTTGTTCTTGCTGCTATATTTTTCAATGTATTTGTGTTGTATATTAGCATTATTTAGTTGACCTTAAATGTATTCGTATTGTAATTTCCTCTCCTCGGAAATTAATTAAATCACCGTGTTGATCAAGTACGCGTAGAGCTAGTGAACTTATCTCTCTGGTGTTCACAGGTAAATAGATGAGATTTCTTGGAACCTCGTCAATTTTATAGCCTGGAGGCACATTTATCGGAAATTCATGAAGTGTATGCGATTTGGAGTTATTCATATATGTGTTAATAGCGATACTACTTTCAATTCGCAAGAGATTCACTTTAAAAATATTAACTGGAAGATCTGAGTAATAATATTTGTTTGGTGTTAGGATTTTGCTATTGAATCCTAAAAGTTTTCCAATTGTGTTGTCTTTATTAAAATATACAGGATCCTTGGAACTATTAACTTTAACTTGCATTGTATTGTTATTGGCTTCAATAAAAATCTTATTTGCTGGACAAAGTCATTTCATATCATATCATTTAATTCGTAAGATCCAATTGGTATTTCAATTTTATGTTCTCTTATATGAAACATATTGTTGTAAGTGTCTACATTTGGAATACTGTTGTATGAATGAAAATCAGTTAGAGCACAATCATATGCACCATGTAATTAAATAGGAGGAAAGTAACTAGCAGATAATTCTGATGAGTTAAAGCTCAGAGTAAGTATTATTGACATTATAACAGACTAATTAAAATTAAATAAAGTTTAGTACACAGTATGGTTTATAAGCATAATTTACATATTTATTTAATTTTCTTATTTTAAAATTAACATTAGTTTCTTAATATTAATGCTATTATTGTTCTTGATATGATGCTGTTGGTGATTTAGTTTTTCTTCCAACTATAATATTTCATCTTTACTTATCCAAGAATTGTGTTGATCTGAAAATCCTAGCCATTTAACATATACTTCCTTCGCTTTAGTTTTGAGAACCTTTTCAACTAAATATGTATTTGGAAATCTAGTTTTTGAAAGTTCATCAGTATAGAATCCACCTTTAATAGGATTACCAAGATAATCTTCTAATATGTATGTTGCAGGATTTGTATATTGAACTTTGGTAATTGTGAATATTTCTGAGGTCCAATTTAAAGTATAACCTTTTTCAAAGATATGCTTATATTTGCTTATGCGAACATGATCTCCTACATTAAATTTCGACATTTTATACATCTTCAAATGACTGTATACTGTATTAAGCAGCTTTTGCTCATTTGTTGAGTTGACTTTAATAGGAGACATTTTAATTGTGCGATGAAATTTTTTATTGTATGCATTAACTAAATCTTTGTGGATACAAATCCACTTATATGAACCATTATAGCTAAATTCCTTCCACATCATTCCTTTCAATGTTCTATTAAATCGTTTTACAATTGATGCTTTCATACTGCTATATGTTGAGTAGTGATTAATGTCGTATTTATGCATTAATTTTTCAAAGTTTTTGTTGAAAAATTCTTTACCATCATCTGTTTGTAAGTTTTTTGGTACTCACCCCAATTCAAAAATATCTGCCATTGCCTTGGTTGTTTCGAGTGCAGTTTTTGTTTTTAGCGGTACTGCCCATGCAAATTTTGAAAATGTGTCGATTACAGTCAACAAAAATCGATAATTTTTATTTTCTTTAGAATAGTTCCCCATTTCAACTAAATCAGCTTGCCAAAGATCATCAATTCCTTTCATTACAACTCTGCGACGCACAATATGTTTTCGTGCTTGCTTATGGAGTTCGTTTAGTAAATTTCTTTTTGAAGACATTAAGTTGTTTTTAGAGATTTTTTGGAGAGTGTTGTGGTCTACTTGAAGGACTTTCAGCTATTGATACTAACATGTAATTTTCGAATCTATAAATTTTCTCATTAAGCTGTTCAATTTGTTCTTCAAAGGATGTTTTCATTTTTTTGATATCTTTTTCAATTTTATAATTTTCTTCTATCTCTAATTTTATTTCACGTTGTAGTTCTTCGATTTGCATTTGAAGATCTTCTTGAATTACAGCATTGTCTGCCTTAAAGTATGTTAATAATTTCTCTTCTAGTTTTTCGATTTGAGTTTGCAGAAACAATTTATTGATAACATCGTTTTCCTCCAGAGCTTTTGCAACATTTTTGATCCTTTTGTTTTGGACATCAATGTTGTTGTTCGTATCCACAAAGAACCCCAACAGTCTAGGTGCATTTTTCAAAGAAATTATGTTGCTAGTATCGTTTAAGTAGTGTCCAAATTTATCAACAGACATGCTTTATATACTTTATTAAAGTTAATGTATTATATTCGCTTCACGTAGCTCTTCAATAATTGATACAATCTCGTTATTGTGATTAGTATGACCTGCACCTTGTGATGCGAGCAGTAGTCGAAGTCGATCTACTAACTCATTTGGATCATCCCAGTATATATAGTTGGGCTTATGAATATTAAATTCCATCATTCCATCACCTAAATAGCTACCTTTTGGCTTAGATCCTGTTGATTGGGATAAATTCTTCTGATTTTTCTCGTCAATAAATTTCTTAATAATATGTTTATATTTATATCCTCTAGTACCCTTTATTTGACCATCAGGTGTATAGTTTCTTCTATATGCGTTAGTAGTAATTAAAATCTTTTTATAGATTTCGAGTTCAAATTTATCATAATTTTTTGGTATTTTATGAAACATTAGAGAAAATAGCCCTGGTGTTAGAGCCCATATTTGACCACCAACTTGTATTTTATCTTCATTAAGTTTGAGCTTACTATCACCAAATTTCCATTCATTATTGAAATCTTTATGTGGACCATAGTTTGTATCTAGTTCATTTCTTCCTTCCAAGACTGATAAGTCAGTATAAGTATCTTCTGTATTGGAAGTCTGTGAGTAAAAATCATCATCGTCATCATCATTTACAGTATTAGCATCATTTAATGAGATGGTATTATCAAATATTGTTCCTTCTGCTAGTTTCTTTGGTGTACTTGTCTCTATCTTGACTGAATTGGGAATTCTTTTAATTTTTTTAGAACTATTTATGAATTCTTTGAGTGGTTCTGTTATAGGTTTAAATGTATCTCTTAGTTGTTCACGTGTATCTATTTCACCAGTTTTTATACTACGAAGCTTTTTCTTCAAGACATTTCTTGTCAACACCAATTGTTTTAAAATTTTCTCATCCATGTTTAATAATAGTAAATAACAGGTATCAGCTATTAGATCAGGTATCAGCCTTTTAGGACCTGGTCTGGTTATCAGATCAGCTTTTCAGGACCTGGTCTGGGTTTCAGGTCAGCTTTTTAGGACCTGGTCTGGTTTTCAGATCAGCTTTTCGGAACCTGGTCTGGTTTTAAGATCAGCTTTTAAGGACCTGGTCTGGTTTTCAGATCAGCTTTTAGGACCTCGTCTGGTTTTCAGATCAACCTTTAAGGACCTGGTCTGGTTTTCAGATCAGCTTTTCGGAACCTGGTCTGGTTTTCAGATCAGCTTTTAAGGACCTGGTCTGGTTTTCAGATCAGCTTTTAGGACCTGGTCTGGTTTTCAGATCAGCTTTTAAGGACCTGGTCTGATTTTCAGATCAGATTTTAGGACCTGGCCTGGTTTTCAGATCAGCTTATCGGTAACTGGTCTGGTTTTCAGATCAGTTTATCAGGTAGCAGCTCAGCTTATAGCAAATAGATGTATGAAGTTTAAAGTTAGATTAATAACTAAAGTGAATGTTTATAAAGAGTAGTTTATATAGTTATGAAATAGTCAAATTGCTTTCTGTAGCGACCATTATTTAATTCATCATCTTTGCTTATCACCAAAAATCCATATTTATCCTTCCAACACTCTCGACAAATTTCTTGGAACTTTTCATAACTCATATCGCTGCCAACGTGATCCCTATAAACATGCTTTATATTTATCTCATCTTGCTTAAACATTATATATATTATTATAAGTTTGACACAAGTAGAATGAATCAACATCCCTATGTCGCCCCATACAAAAATATGTACGTATATTATTCTGCTTTTCACATGCAACATCATCAAATATCATAATTGAATTAATTTTAGCTTCGTCAGGTGGAATAACTGATTCATTATCTGTAAATGTATAATATCCCATTCCTTTAATTGGTGAAATTAGTTTCTTTAGGTATTCATATTTGGGCTGATATAAATATTTTGAGTATAAATAGATCTTCTCAAACTTGAGTCCATTAGGACTTTCTAGTAAGCCAATCATAACATTAGTCTTTCCACAATTTGATGGTCCCACTATTAGAGCACGAATAAAATTTGGTAAGAGGGGGCTATGCTTTATTTTTGAAGTAATGTTCGATGGTTCATCAATATTACGAACTAAAATATTTGTATGTTGTTTCACTAACTGCATTTTTGTAACTAAATACATTTCATAAATGTTACCTCTTATTATAGAAAAAATTAGATAATATGGTTCTACGATATCAGAAAATGTTTAGTCATAAAAACACCTTCGTTGGAGGAGGTATAGCAGATAAAATAATAAACGCTCTACCTGTTGAACTTCATCTCCCTGGATATCAGTACTGTGGACATGGAACAAAACTACAAAAACGTTTAAATCGAGGTGACAAAGGAATTAATTTATTGGACTCTGCTTGTAAAAATCACGATATTGCGTATTCAAAAAATAAGGATTTAAGTACTAGACATAAAGCTGATAAAATACTGGAAAATTCAGCTTGGAATCGAGTTTCATCAAAAGATAGTAGTCTTGCTGAAAAATCATTTGCATATATGGTTACTAACGCAATGAAAGCCAAAACAAAATTTGGTATGGGTGTGGAGAAAAAGAAAAATGTTAAAAAGAACAAGCTAAATGATAAAAAACTGTTTAGAACATCAATTAGAGCTGAGACAAAAATACTAAAGAAGGAAAAGCCATTAGATATTAACTCAGCTATTAAAATTGCACGAAAAACTATCAACAAATCATTAAAAGGAAGAAAATCTCAAATTATAGTACCACGTGTAATACGTGTCCCAAAAATTGGTGGATTTTTGCCTCTAATACCGATTTTAACTATTCTGGGTGCAATTGGTAGTCTAACAACTGGAGGTGCTGCCATATCTAAAGCTGTAAATGCAACAAATAATGCCAAAAATCAACTTGATGAAGCAACTAGACATAATAGAGCGATGGAATCTATAGCAGTTGGCAAAGGACTTTACTTAAAACCATATAAAAAAGGTTATGGTTTAGTTCACATAGAGGAATCAAAAAACTCTTAGAGATGCTGCCCAACAGATCACTATCTGATGTGGACCTAAACCGTTTCTCCATAAATATTCCATATTTTAGAGGAGTTTTCATGTTGAATACTCTTCCAAAACGAGCAAAGAAAATTTAATGTGGAATAATCAACTTAGATGTATCAACAGGACATGGTACACAATGGGTAGCATATTATAAAAACTACAATGAAAAAGAATATTTCGACAGCTATGGAAACTTACAACCTCCTGCAGAAGTAGTCAAATATCTTGGTACAAATGTAAAATACAACTATAATCAACATCAGAATTTTAATACATTTACCTGTGGTCACTTATGTCTTAAATTTCTTTATGAAATAACTGAAAATATTAAATAAAAAAACCAAACATTTATATCTTACAAAACATTTAAGAAATTTATTATTCGATATATTGTCATAATTATATTTTAATTCGAAATTTATTTGCTGGTCTATATACGTATTTCATTGGCGCTTGAACCAAATCATCAGTAGACTTCTATATCTTGGAAACTGTAAGAGTTAAACTCTTGAAATTTTCAAAAACGGTCAAACTAAAAAATCCGAAAATTATAAAATCGCCAAAAATTTAAAAAAATTGCCAAAACGAAAAAAATCGCCAAAATTAAAAAATAAACGCCAAAAACCGAAAAAAATCGGTCAAACGAGAAAAACGTGTCAAAACTAAAAATAAATTTCCACAATGACAAAAAAACGCCAAAAACCGCAAAAATCGCCAAAACAAAAAAAAATCTTATATGAACAAAAATCGCCAAAAATTAAATTAAATCGCCTAAATGAAAAAAAATCGCCAAAACGAAAATAAATCGCCAAAATTAAAAAAAAACTCCAAAAACCGAAAAAAATCGCCAAAACGAGAAGAAAGTGTAAAAACTAAAAAAATTTGCCAAAAAGAAATAAAAAAAATAAAAAATTCGCCTTAATGAAAAAAATCGTCAAAATCAAAAAAATCTCCAGAACGAAAAAATCGCCAAAATTAAAAAAACCGAAAAAATCGCCAAAACCCAAAAAAATTGCCTATATGAAAAAAAAAATCGCCAAAACTAAAAAAATCAGCAAACTGAAATAAATGGCCCAAATTTAAAAAGCACCAAATTAAACATAATGCCAAAAACCTAAAAATTGCACTAGAGAAAAAAGTATGAATTTTTTCACAAAATTATAATCTACCTACATATCTCTGTGCTTATGTATGTATCTCTATACTACATAAACGCACTTTGGTAAAGGGTATATAAGATTCGGCACAGCCGAATATAGCACTCTTACTTGTTTTTATTATTATTTACCAATAGATAACCTATTTAATATTATTGGAAAAAAACTAATAAGGAACTTTAAAATATTATGCAGAAAAATTTGATGCTTTTGCTAATGAAACAAAAGTATTGATAAAAAATGTATATCCATGGAGATTGATGACGCCAACTGTACATAAGGTATTATCTCATGGAAAAGAAATCATTAAAACCAACATCCTACCTCTGGGAGAACTTACAGAAGAAGCTCAAGAAGCAAGGAACAAAAATGTAAAGCAGTACAGATTATTTAACAGTCGAAAGTGTTCAAGATTAGCAGAAAATTATGATTTAATGCTTCACTTATTGTTATCCTCAGATCCAGTTTTACAATCAATACGATTGAAATGGTTACCAAAGATAACTAAAGAAATAGAGAAAGACGACATTGAAGCGATTCAAATAAATAACATCTTAAGCTTCGATATTTCGGATTGTTTTCTTAAAATAATTAAAAAAGAATTCTTATTGGATTGCCTTTAGTGCTATGTGGTTAAAAAGTGAATCTGTTAATCAAACTTTTTTAAACAAATTTAAAATAATGAAGATATTTAACAAAATAAACAAACAAAAATTTGAATTCTTTGCCTTTTCCCGTTTTCACGACTGCAGATATTAATAAGTTTCTTACTTATTTTTATTTAAAATTTGATCAGAAATTTAATGCTGTCTTTTAATTTAAAATCCAACAATTGACTAAAAAGTTGTAGGTGAAATACTAAAAAAAGTCAAGGCAAAAAAAAACTTGTTTTTGTTTAAAGTCAAATATATTCTAAGTTATGAGAGATACGAAAACACATCTAACGACATTATTTATTAAAAATGTTGAGCTTAGATCAAAACGCTTTATCTCATAAAAATCGGAAAATTTTTCTAAAAGTTACAAGCCTCAGAATTTTTTTTGAGTCCCATGTTGTCAACTTAGGCCCACTGTAACTCCTATCCTGTTTGTTATAAAGCCTGAGTCCTCCTCTACGGATGTTCGAAGTTTCATATAAATCCAATCAGTAGTTTAGAAGTTCCAGATTTATTACCATTTATTTTGCAAAAGTCCCCACTGTGCAGCAGTTTGTTGGCTGTTTACAAACGAAAAATCAACAAAGTGTATTGCAGCTATGAAAACGGCAAATAACCACCAACACACTCAAACAACATAGTAAATTTAATGTGATTTGAATGAATTTGAATTATTAATATATATATATATATTTAAGAAGTTTATTATTCGACATATTGTCATAATCATACCTTAACCCGAAATTTATTTGCTTGTGGTTTAGCTTGGTCTATATACGTATTTCATTGGCGCTTAAACCAAATCATCAGTAGACTTCAACCACAAATTTTGAACAGTCACAAACCTCTTACTTTATGCACAGACTTTCAAAAACTATATGAGAATTCAAAGAACAATAATATTTTTGAAAATCACAAAGACAAAATAAGTTTGGTAGGCTTTGAAACTCATACAAAACCCAGCAAATAATTTATATTCGATATGAATCTATTTTATTTTTCTACACCTTCATACAATTAGAAATCCATTGGATAACAATAAAAGTAATTACAAGGCAAAATGAAAAATAAAATCTAAAATTTAACATTTAAGAAGTTTATTATTCGACATATTGTCATAATCATACCTTAACCCGAAATTTATTTGCTTGTGGTTTAGCTTGGTCTATATACGTATTTCATTGGCGCTTAAACCAAATCATCAGTAGACTTCAACCACAAATTTTGAACAGTCACAAACCTCTTACTTTATGCACAGACTTTCAAAAACTATATGAGAATTCAAAGAACAATAATATTTTTGAAAATCACAAAGACAAAATAAGTTTGGTAGGCTTTGAAACTCATACAAAATCCAGCAAATAATTTATATTCGATATGAATGTATTTTATTTTTCTACACCTTCATACAATTAGAAATCCATTGGATAACAATAAAAGTAATTACAAGGCAAAATGAAAAATAAAATCTAAAATTTAACATTTAAGAAGTTTATTATTCGACATATTGTCATAATCATACCTTAACCCGAAATTTATTTGCTTGTGGTTTAGCTTGGTCTATATACGTATTTCATTGGCGCTTAAACCAAATCATCAGTAGACTTCAACCACAAATTTTGAACAGTCACAAACCTCTTACTTTATGCACAGACTTTCATTTTGCCTTGTAATTACTTTTATTGTTATCCAATGGATTTCTAATTGTATGAAGGTGTAGAAAAATAAAATAGATTCATATCGAATATAAATTATTTGCTGGTTTTTGTATGAGTTTCAAAGCCTACCAAACTTATTTTGTCTTTGTGATTTTCAAAAATATTATTGTTCTTTGAATTCTCATATAGTTTTTGAAAGTCTGTGCATAAAGTAAGAGGTTTGTGACTGTTCAAAATTTGTGGTTGAAGTCTACTGATGATTTGGTTTAAGCGCCAATGAAATACGTATATAGACCAAGCTAAACCACAAGCAAATAAATTTCGGGTTAATATATATATATATATATATATATATATATATATATATAAATATGCCTTCAGAATTGGAACTGAATGAAGTATCGGGTCATTTACAAATTGACAATACGATAACAAATTTCAATAACAAAATTCAAGAGGCTATTTGTCACAGTATTCCTAAAAAGGTTGTAAAAGAAACTTCAAGTGTGCTACCAAACAATATAAAAATTTTGATTCAACACCGAAATATAAAGAAATTGGAAAAGATTTAGATATACTGAAGACCACAACGTAATGACTCTGGCTGAATAAAATAATCAAAAAGGAGCTACGCGACTTCAGAAACTGCTCCTGGAATAATACATTAGCTGCACTTGATAAATCATCACGCTCGTTTTGGAAAATTTCTACAATTTTAAAGAAAACAAGTCAGAGTGCTATATTCGGCTGTGCCGAATCTTATATACCCTTTACCAAAGTGCGTTTATGTAGTATAGAGATACAAACATAAGCACAGAGATATGTAGGTACATATTCATTTCGTGAAAAAATTCATACTTTTTTTCTAGTGCAATTTTTAGGTTTTTGGCATTATGTTTAATTTGGTGCTTTTTAAATTTTGGCGATTTTTTTCATATAGGCAATTTTTTTTTTTGGTTTTGGCAATTTTTTCGGTTTATGGCGTTTTTTTAATTTTGGCGATTTTTTTTCGTGCTGGCGATTTTTTTGATTTTGACGATTTTTTCATTTAGGCGATTTTTTTATTTTTTATATATTTAATTTTTTTAGTTTTGACAGTTTTTTTCTCGTTTTGGCGATTTTTTTCGGTTTTTGGCGTTTTTTTAATTTCGGCGATTTTTTTTCGTTTTGGCGATTTTTTTTCATATAAGATATTTTTTTTAATTTTTGGCGATTTTTTTCATATAGGCAATTTTTTTTTTGATTTTATTTATTTTGGTTTATGGCGTTTTTTTTATTTTAGCGATTTATTTTCGTTTTGGCGATTTTTTTTTTTGATTTTTGCGATTTTTTTTTCATTTAGGCGATTTTTTTTAATTTTCGGCGATTTTTGTTCACATAATCATTTATTTTTGTTTCGGCGATTTTTTTCGGTTTTTGTTTTAATTTTAGCGTTTTTTTTTCATTTTGGCGATTTTTTTTTTGTTTTGGCGATTTTTAAAAACTTTTGGCGATTTCATAATTTTCGGATTTTTTAGTTTGACCGTTTTTGAAAATTTCAAGAGTTTAACTCTTAAAGTTTCCAAGATATAGCAATTTGTCAAAATTACATAGTCAAAATTTCATTAACTGATGGACCACCCTTTAATTTAAATTTTTTTAATTTTAGTGTTAATTGTTGTAGCCTATATAAAAATACACTAATTTTACAAATTTCAAGTGTCAATATACATATGTACACACATACATACAATTGTATGTATATTACATGGGATTTTAAAAAGTTTTCGTTACTCATTTTGGAACACCCTTTAATTTTTAGCTTTTATATATTTGTTGTTGTACCGACCAAAGTTCTACATACACTGTCCAAATTTCAGACCCGTAGCTTTTACCGTTCCTGAGAAAATAGCATTCTTCCTAAAACATGAAATATGTTTAATTATTAGGAAAAAAGTTAAAGTTTTCCAACCCTGGAAACGTTTTTTAATTTTTTAAGTTTTTAAAAATTTTTTTTTATTATAAATACCAATTTTATTTATACCGAAGTATAAAATAAGTTAATTTAATAAAAAAGTAATAAAAACTTGTTTTCGGTAGTTATTTTCTATGGGTAAATTGAGTTTGAGTTTTCCAGCTCTGAAACCGTCAGCTCGATTTTGCTGATTTTCAATAGCAAAATTTTTCGGAAAATTTCTGACACACCAGTCCAAGAACGAAGTCTCTAGCTCTTCTGGGAGCTTGGGAAAACCGATTTCACGTACAGACAGACGGACAGACGGACATCGCTTGTTCGTCTTCCCTATGCATAAGGATCCAGAATATATATACTTTATGTGTCTCTTATTAATATTGTAGAAATTACAAACGGAATGACAAACCTATATATACCCTTTTACCATTTTTTGGTAAAGGGTATAAAAATCAACAAGTATTCCCGTTCTCAGGCACAATGGAGATACATATGTATTACACTCAGCATGAAAAAAGTAATTTATTGGCACAGACATTTAGTTCAAATCATAGTATATCGACACACTTATGTAAGTGATTCCGCTACTATATCAGCTGTAAACAACACAGCAAATATTATAAAAAATACTATAGTTTTACCAAACCAAAATTATTACATCAAAACAGCAAAACTCATTGAACTTATTAAAAATTTAAAAAATAAAAATAAATTCTTAAGTAACATTATAAATTGCTACTTGAAATTATGTTATTTTCCTCTAAATTGGAAAATAGTAAAAGCTATTCCTATTCTCAAACCTACTAAACCTGCTGACTCTCCTTTATCTTATAGACCAATTAGCCTCCTATTAGCACTAAGTAAGCTACTGGGAAAGATAATAAAGGAAAAGCTGAACACATTTATAGAGGAAAACAACATATTACCTTCACAACAATTTGGTTTTAGAAGGGGACATAATACATCACAACCTCTAATGAAAATAAGAAACTTGGTAAAAAATAATTTTCAACATGGTAAATCAACCGGGATGGTACTACTGGACATTAAATCTGCTTTCGACTCCGTTTGGCATAATGGTCTCATTTTTAAAATGAATCAGCCAAATTTTCCAATTCATGTTATCAAAATAATACAGAGGTTTCTTTCTATTAGATCCTTTACCGTATTTTTTTGGGCACAACGTCATCTCGATCAATTGCTATATACTCTGGCTGTACTCAGGGATCTTGCCTCTCCCCAACTCTCTACAACATATTCACTTCTGATATCCCACAATCTCAAAATTGCTTAACATCTATATTTGCTGATGATACATCGATATTAACATCTGAGACTTTCCCTACAGATATATTATTTAATTTAGAAAACGCATTGGAGGTACTATTTCATATTTCAACAAATGGAAGATTGCAGTAAATCCTGATAAGACCAAAGCAATTTACTTTACCAGAAAGCGCAAACAATGTTTACTGCCTCCAAGATCTATAACTTTTTTAAACCACAACATCGAATGGGACGAAAACGTTAAATATCTCGGTGTCCTTCTTGACAAAAAAACTTAAATTTAAAGATCACATATCATACATCGTGAACAAAATCAACAAAACTACCAGAATTCTTCACCCTCTTATTAGCAGAAGTTCGAGCCTAAATATAGAAAATTAAAAAATAGTTTTAAAGTCAATTTTCCAGCCTATAATGTTTTATTGTGCTCCTGTCTGGTCTACTTCGGCTGCCGTTCATGTTAAGAAATTACAAATATCACAGAACAAACTATTGAAGATGGTATATAAGCTACCCTGGCATTTTTCCACACGAAGGCTCCACAGCTTATCTGATTTCGAACTCGTTTATGATAGAATTGTCAGGCTCACTGAAAATTTTAACAGAAGTTGTCAACTGTCGCACTACAGCCATATTAATGAGCTCACCTCAGCATACTCTTCATTCTCACGGACACAGCTTTACTTTTTTCTCACTTTCATAAAGGTTTTTATTTTGTAAAAATTATCCTTCCTATTAATATTAATTTAAATTTATGTTATCATGTACGATTCGAGTTTTGACTTCGAACGAAGAAGGTCTTGCTTTATATTTAAATTTCCAAATAAAATATTGAAAAAAAAATTGTTTTTTTTCTGATTGAGAATTTTTAATAAGAAAACCTGAAATGAATCAGCAGTTCACCAAATTGGATGGCGGCTCGCTTTCTTTAAAACTGCCGCCAGATAAAAATCATCCTTTTGTTGCGGGTAATGCTAATTCTCCAACAACTTTAATGTCAATTTTTGAGGATTCTGCATTAGGACCTTTATCCAAGAATTTTAATATTTCCATGAATCCAGGAGCTTCAAAGAGCCTCTCTCAAGATACATCAAATAACCAAGAAGTACCGCTTTCAAGATCTTTTTCATTATCTTCTATGGAAGAGGATACTTTGGAAAATGAGCTAAAGGAATGTGTTGAGGTAAAAGGTAAAAAAAGAAGATGCAATGATCCAATTCAATTGGATCTCACAGAATTTGAAACTCCAACTGTTAATAATAACAACCGTTTTCAAATATTGGGTGAAATTGAAATGGACAAAACTAATAATAAAATCAAAACCGACCACAAGGAAAAGAAATCAGCAAAACCCAGGGCCGAAAGTTATTGCCCTCCTATTTTTATTTATAACCGGAATATCAAAAGTCTTGTGGATCAATTAAAAGAAAAAAATTTTGATTTTAAAATCATTAACAAATCAAGATTCAAAAGTAAGCTTTATGTGCGCGACCCTCGTATTCACCAAGAAATGATGGCGTTGCTCAAGGAAAAAAGTATTGAATCTTACACATTCACTCCAAAAGCACTCAAAAAGACAAATATTGTTCTTCGTGGCCTTTATTATAAAACACATGTTGGTGACATTAAGAAAGAACTTGATTTAATTCTGCCAGATACTGTAGATGCTGTTACAAAATTTCATACGAAGTTTTCAAGAAAATTTAATGTTGACACAAGCTTATTCTTAATTACGCTGCTTCCCGGTAAAAACGCAAATGATTTTACTCATATTAGGTATTTGCTAAATCAATTCGTTTCCTGGGAATCTCCTAAGGCAAATTCTAGAGAGGTTCAGTGCTGGCGTTGCCAGCAATGGGGACATTATTCTAGTAACTGCAACATGCCTCAAGCATGTGTTAAATGTTCTGAAAAACATGGTCAGGGTGAGTGCAAATTAGTAGTAACAGATAATTCCAAGCCCTTTTGTGTCAATTGTAAAAATTCGGGACATCCAGCAAAATTGGCGAGGTTGTCCATACTTTTCACAATACAGTGAGCGCAAAAAGGAATTGGCCAATACCATTAAAGAAAGAAATTTCTTAGCAACACAAAATGTTAAAAATGCTAATATTGAATCTAGTTTTATTACATCTAATAAAACATTTGCTAATTGTTTTACTGTGTCTGAAAATATTGTTAAACCATCAAAGAAACCACCGTTGATTCAAGAATTTTTGAATATTGCTAAAGATTTGTGTAAAGAGGAAACAATGTCATTAGAAGATAAAATACGAAGTTTTATTGGCAACTATAAAAATTGCTCTAGGTCACAAGCAAAATCTGATTGTTTGAAACTCCTTAAGGAGATTGAATCCATTTATGGTAAATAGAACCATGGATATATTAAATTTTAACGTTCATTCCCTAGTTAGTTCCAGTAGAAGAATAGATTTAGTTAATACTTTGAAATGCAATAAGATTGATGTTGCCTTTATACAGGAGACACATCTTAGTCCAACTCATAGAATTCTTTTAGAAAATTACTCTTTTGTAAGAGATAGTTCCGTAGGCGTTGCCATCGCCTTAAGAGAAAACTACTCTTTTCGTCGTATTACAATTGATTCAATTTCATTTCCAAATCTATTTATTGAAGTTTTTTTATTAATTGACGGTTTGCCTAAAAAAATTTTGTTTGGGTCGTTATACTTTCCATGTAATTTTAATTATAATTTAATTTATAATGGTTTATCTGCTATCAAGACAATTTCATCCAACTATGATGGTGTAATTTTGGGGGGTGATTTTAATGCAAAACATATTTCTTGGGGTGACGTATTAAATAATTGTAATGGTATTGCGCTATTCAACTGGTTGATAGATTTTTGTTCAGATTTTATTAGATTTTCGGATTCAATGCCATCTTTCCCTAATGGGAATTCATTTTTGGATCATTTTTTGATAAGCACAAATTTAGTGGATACGTTTAATCCAAATTTTTCAATTAAATCTCTTCCAACATTTTCGGATCATTTCCCTTTGCATTTTCAATTGAAATTTTTGAATTTTGAATTTATTTTAAAACAACCTCATTTATTCACATCATTTAAGAATACTAATTGGGATTCTTTCAGAAATGAAGTTGCATTTAAGGTAAATTTAAATTTTCCTCCATCGAATATTAACTTATCAAATATAGAAATTGACAATTTTATTGAAGAATTTTCTTCTACAGTAACTGAAGCAATAGATAATCACTGTGAAAAAATCATAATCAAAAATAAACATATTTGCATATCAGATAAAATTAAAAATTTATATAAATTAAAGTTTGCTTGGCAAAAGGAATTAAGACGGCTTTTTAGAAGAACTTTAGATAGAAGAAATCCAAATTATATTTTGTTATCAAAGCAGATTCATCTGATTAAAATTATTATTAAAGAACAGGTTCAAATTGAACAAGCCGAAATTTTCAAAAATCGTGTTGCAGGTATCAAACCCGGTCCTACAGCATACAAAAAAATTTACAGTATTTTAGGAGTTTCAAGAAGGTCTGCATTTCCTAAACTAATGGTAAACGGAACTGAAATAACTCATAATAATCAGAAATTATTACATATTCTAAACCATTTTTCGTCTATTTATTCTGGTTCAGTGCCTAATAGGGATGTTTCAGATGTTGAAAATACAATAAGACAACATTTGTCTCAGATACCAAACTGTTTGTTTTACTTTGATAATAATTTTCCATCAACGAATATTCAAAATCATTGTTCTTTAACTAATACTGATCAACTATTGTCAATTTCTAAATCTTTAAATAACAAAAAATCTTTTGGCTTGGACGATATTTCGAACTTCATCATCAGAAAACTACCCCCATGACTTTTGATTATTTAGGAATTATATTTAATAATTGCATTAACAATGGATACTTTCCAAATTCTTGGAAGATAGCAAAAATTTGCCCAATCCAGAAAAAACCCAACAATTTTGAATTAGACAATATTAGACCGATCTCTCTTTTATCCAATTTAGGAAAACTGTTTGAAAAAGTGATTCGAATTCAGATGGATATAAATTTAACAACTTCATATATTCCAAATTTTCAGTTCGGCTTTAAAAAATTTCACTCGACCAGTCATGCATTACTAAAATTTCAAAATGATGTAGAGAAACGCTGTACTATAGCAGTCTCTCTTGATATTGAAAAAGCTTTCGACAATGCCTACCACGATGGCATAATTTTTAAAATGATAAATATTGGTTTTGGACCTCATATTAGGTGTGTTTCTTTACTCTACATTGGGATCCCGCGGGATCCCAACTTACACGAAAAGCGTTCCCGTACTCAAAGTTTGGGCAAGTAAGGGAGCTTTTGTGAGAGTAATGTTCTTCTTCTTCTTGCATGAAACAGCCCGTACTTTTTCTTCGTGCTAGTTTGGGCAAACACAAAATCAAACAGCTGTTTGAAAAATAAACAATTGCAAAAAAATTACATTTACCTAAAAACTAAAAAAAAAATAGAAAAATGTATGAAAAAATGTCTAAAAAAGGTGGTAGACAAAGTTTTATAAGTTTTTATATGAAATTAAGGTATAAAACCTATGCAAGTATGCTGAATCATGTAAGTAAATACGTGCGTGTTAAAATTTTGGTTTTTTGCGTTCCCGTACTTTTGTGCATATTTGTATATTATTGAGCGAAATTATAGTTTGCTCTCATTTTACCGAACTTTACCCAAGAAGTAAAGAAACAAACCTATTATTAAGCTTATTCAAAGTTTTTTTAAAAATAGAAAGTTTTGCGTACAATTACAGAACGAATATTCTACAATTGGTAACGTTGAATGCGGAGTGCCGCAAGGTTCTATTTTGGCTCCACATTTGTATAACATTTTTATTCATGATTTTCCACACCAATTTGATTGTTGTACTGGTATTCTTTACGCAGATGATTCGTTACTTTATGCTCATGGCACTTCTCCAAATAATACACTGAGATCTATTTCGTCATATTTAAATTCTGTTAACAATTTTTATAAATTATGGGGCATAAAAATAAATGCATCCAAAAGTGAGGCCATTTGCTTAAGGAATGCTTCTGGAAAATGCAAATATTTTGTTGTACCAGAGAGCAAGCAGCTTAGTTTATCCCTTGATGGACAAGAAATCCGTTTTGTGGACAATCTCAAATATTTAGGAGTTCATTTGAACAAGCTTTTTAAGTTTAACCGTCACGCTAGAATTTTTCTCAACAAAGCCCGCAGGATTAAAATTTCTTTTGGAAGATTATTCAATAGCAAATATTTACCAGAAAAGACAAAATTGTTAATTTATAAATTAAGCATAAGGCCGGTTCTTATGTATGCATTTTCGATATGGTTCTCAGTTTCACCAATGGTAATGAAGGAATTTGAAATTTTCGAACGTAAAATTCTCAGGGTTTGTGTTAACAAACACTTCGAACGAATTCATAAGAAATTTTCTAATAAATATATATATGATCTAACAAAAATTAAACCTTTAGCCTCATATGCTTTTGATTTAATGAAACGCTTTATTGACTCTTTACCTAATGTCGATAATGTTTTAATTCAAAATTTACTGAATGATCAAGTTGGTTTCAATTGGCTCAATACCAACTACTACTCACCCTTAGGTTTTTTGGAACATGAAACTATATGCGTAAATAATTTATTACCTAAATTTTATGTTTCAAAAATTCAAGGTGTCCACAGAGGCTAATTTTTTTTTTATTTATTGTTTTTAGCTTTAAGTTTAATTTTTAAGTACATATTTTTTTATTACTGTTAAAAATGTTGTGCCGGGAGCAAGCACCAGTATCTTTAATGTTTGAAATTTTTCACAAAAACAGACAAGTTTGTTACTGTAAAACGATAATATTTATTAATACAAAACATTATAGTTTTAAGTTTTCTTGTAATTCGACCTTTACTTCTTTTTATGTATATCTGTTTTAAAGTCTCAAATAAACTTAACTTAACTTAACTTAACTTATGTTATCATGTACTTTAACAACCAAGTAGAAATGGAATGTATATATATCCTAACCTCTTTTCACTATATAGTCAAATGTAAATAATAAATAGATATTATAATAAATAATAATTAAATCAATAAATTACTATGTATACGTACATACTCATATGTATGTCCATGTATATATAAATATACATACATATGTATACATTTACCGAATATATCCGTCTTTATCATATAAACCGATAGCGGTTTTTAAATATTGTCGACCAGTTAAATATGTATATTTTTTTATGATTAAATTAATTGCATCTTAGGAAGCAGTCGTTGCATTACGTACTTAAATTTAAAGAATAGAAAAATAAAAGAGATATTCCTCTATTGGAAAACATCACAAAAATTATAAAATCTGTTTTTTTATTATTGAAACAAAAAACGGATATACGCCGAAACAAACAACATTTTGCAAAACCAGAAGATAAACATAAAATAAAATAACTTTTGGTAACTTATAAGCAACTTATAGCCTGAGAAAAACAAAAGAATTCTTTTTTGATGGGGTTTTTTGTACACTTCAACGACTGTAACTTAGCCATTTGTTAGTCGATTTACAAAAACTATATATTGGTTGGAAGATAATATTCGATTCTTTTAACCAACGAAAAGTCAAAAGAAACCCATTCACAAAAAAGTGTTCACCAATTAATATTTTCAATTAAGAATTTAATTATATTTATTTAATTTTTGATTGTATTAATTAATTTGACTGGAAAAATTTAATTGATATTATCAAATTGCTTATAGGTGAAAATTTAATTAATTTTTTAATTCATACTACACATATTTTAATTAATATTACAAAATCATTCATATTACTTTTTTGTGTGTTGGGAAAATAAGAAGTTACAACTGTTTAAAACTGAAAATCTAAGAAACGCCGTTTCTCACTACATTTACCGTTATAAAATCAATTTATGAAGTGACCTAAAAAAAACAACTGTATTTTTGTCATCCATGGACTCCAACAAAATAGAATTGTTACATTAGAATCCATGAATATTTTTGTGTATCACAGTGTTATTATAAAATAAATCGATAAATAAAATCCAAATTAAGCATCTATTAAAATTATTATTTTGCTTTACTATATTCTTCCAATTTTATTTACAAAACGTCGTAATATCTCAAAAATTTCATTACGATTGGTACAAATATTTTTCATTCGGTTGGCAGATAGCTGCAGTTTGCTTATCTTGTCACCTCGTATTGTTACAAAAAATATAGAAATACTAAAAAATATATATAATTATAATTGAGTGTCCGCACGTGATGAATTTATATCATGATGAATGAACAACTTCGTATAAAAAGGGGTATAAAATATACTGTTTTTATATGAACTTGTTCATTCATTATAATATAAATTCATCAGATGTGTATACAAAATTAAATAAAAAATAAATTAAGAACGTAGAAATACATACATATACTTCGTCCTAGAAAAAGTTGCTTATCAAAAGATTGACTTAACACAATTCGTAACACTAATAGAAAATTAACGATCTAATTTTAAGATCAAAAATCTTGAATTTAGATTGTAGAAATTTTAAAATTTCAATCTTGAAATTTGTTCATTGAGATTGACGTTCTCAAATTTAAGTATTAATTCTTAATTTATAGAATGATTAAGAATTCACAAACTTGATCTTAATTTTAAGATTATATTCTTAAATTTTTAATATGATCTTAATTTAGGAACTAAATCTTGAATTCGATCTTAAAATTAGATTTTATTCAAGATTAAAATCACACAAACTACCGCATTTACTTCCAAACAGATGTGCATGTTTTCTGTTTCGCTTTTTAAAACAAAACATTCGAACGTTTCCATAATAATTTGGAATGATGAGAGTAATTTTAGGAACACAACTGGGACGAACGATGAGTTTTTCGGTGCGAACTTTCGTCATAAAAAATAAAACACATTTGTACATATGAAAATGAACACAACACCGCCGTAGAACGAAATTCGTCGTGCGTGACGAACTTTGAGATAGATTTATTTCTACTTTGTACTCCGACGAACGACGAAAAAACACTTTTCTCTCTCTCTCCCTCTCTGTCTTTGTACACACAACAACCACCACTATGAAATATGAGAGAGGAATTCGGTGAGTAAATTCGTCGTTATTGTGCTTCACACGACGAATTTACGGAGCGAATGCTTATCGACGAATTCGTCGATGTGGACGAAATTCGTCGTTCGTCCCAATTGTGTTCCTAGCATAAATGCGTGTTTCGTTTGTTATTCCCTGTCTACATTTGCAATTTTGTTGCATGCAATTCTGCTGCGGAATTGCGTAAGTGTCCACATTAGAAAAATCGAGTACTGCAATTCTTGTATTTGTTATGCCTTCTTCAACCCTACCAAACTTCAAGTTGAATAGAGAAAATTGCAAAGCAAAAGAGAATTGCCGAGAACATGAAACACTGTACCCCTCCCCAAGCTTCTTACCTCTCTCTCCTAAAACAACCAAGAATTGCTGCAACAAAATTGCAAGTGTGGACACTGAGTTATTCTCGCAAAGCCATGAATGTTTAGTTTCTTTTTTGAACGAAAGAAACGACCACTAGATTAATGTACTATTCTATTCGAACTCTGTTTCATTACTCTCATGTCTCCATTCTCTCATTTCCATGTGTTATTAGTTTCGTTTCGATTGCTTGCCTCCCAGCGAATAGAGTAAATATTCGTTTCGTTCGTTAGATGTATTCTCAATTAGAGTTCTGTTTTCGCTTCATTCTCAATAGACACAAAATTAAAACAATCATGCAGCTGTTTAATGTATACTGCATTAAAACTTCTTGCTTCTTTAAAATATTTCAAGTGTAACTTTTTAATTTATGACGATATCAAGGTCCCTATCATGGTGTAATTATACACCATCCCTATATTGCGCACATTTTTTTATTTAACGAACATTTTGCAGACCGGTGTTATCGTTAAAACAAGTTAATGATTTTTATTTATTATTTGTTTTTCAAATTTAAGATTTTAATACATTAATTTCCGTTATCATCTTCCTCCCAGCCATCATCATCTGATAAAAAACGCCTTTTTTTAGAAGTATTCATAAACGGCCTAGAAACCCATTCAGTATTGGCTGCATTAATCTCCTCGATTGTTCCCAATTTTATTTGATATAACTTAAGTTGATAACGGGGACCAACTTCATGAAGCTCCAGTTCCTTGTTCACAAAGCGGTATGTATGATGACGAAATGAAATAAAATCATCGTGATTTGCAAATGTTAAAACACGGGTCGAGTCCACTTTGGGCACGGGAAAAAGATGTTTTAATATGTTCATTACGCGTTGCCCCAATATTGTTTTGAAATTATGAAACACTAAATGAGGCTTCTGTTCGCTCATGTGTTTAATGTCTGGAATGTCATGACGCATTACTACGCCAGATATGTTGAAAAATGCAGTCGGTCCATGAGGAAAATGGCAAACAACAAGATTGTCTGGCATGCCTCGGTGTTCATGAACAATAACTAAATCTGTTACATTGTTTGCTTGGCATGCATGTACAATTTGTTTTAATTCATATTTTCCTCTGTTCATGCGTTGAGAATTTGGCAGTGTTAGCCTTAACTCTTTGACAAACATTTTTAATCTAGCAGAAGGTTCATGTGAAGTCGTTATCATTATTTTGGGGTCTTCGCTGCCTGCATACCGATATTCATCATCAAATTCAGAAATTCTCTTATCTAAAATTATAACAATTACGTTTTATGAACATAGTACATGCGCACATGTATGAATTTTTTAATGAATTAAGTGAACATTACCAGTGGTATCATATTTTGATTTGGCTTGTTTTTCGACGGCATCACGTTGTATATCTCCATGAATGGACTTGTTTTCAATTAAACATTGCTGAAGTTTCGCCCTTTCTGCATGAGTTTTAAGTTGGCGATTGTTTTTGGATTTATTAAATAAATATTCGCGCCTTAGCCTGGCTTGTCTACGCAGCATGGTTTTTGACACAGAGAATATGCTACTACTTTGTGGTTTTTTCAATAATAAATGTCTACTAGGGATGGGGTGGTGAGCACAAAATGTGAGGTATCACCCCATTTAATATCACATTGTAGAAAGTGACTTATGACACGGAAACTTAACTTTTTTTGCAACTTGTTTTGTGCTTGACGACAAAGCATAAAAGTACACATAAATACCAAATTTTTAAACAAATTTACATATATGAAAATCAAAAATAAAAATTTGAATTTTTTTTGCTTTAAAAAATAAACATACATTCAAGGCGAATTGACATAAGGTGGTCTTAATTTGCAACTCTGCGTATTCGCCTTGTATATTTGTTAGTGTAAAATTTCCTGCTGTCAGAATATTTCTTAACGTTTTGGTTCATTTGACAGCAGGGAAATTAAGTCAGCTGGCGAATTAAGATCACCTTATGTGAATTCGCCTTGCATACATTTATGTTACATAATTCATTTCTTTGAATTACATATGTATGAATATGTAGATATACGTGCAATTTCTCTACCCAATTCTTCTAAAACAGTCTCAATTAAGAATATTACTCTTTCCACTTCAATAGATTGGTTGTCCCATTGGTTCTACTCACGTCCATTCTTCATAACACTGTGCTTGCATTATTTTAGGAGTATCTATACATTTCAATTAATATATTTATTTATTTATATATCACACAACTTAACTTTTTAATTTTTTGTATTGTCTTATGTTTATTATTGTTTTTATTTTTATTATTTATTTGTATAAACTTTAAGTAGCATATAGTTGCATTATTTATTGAATACTTTTCACATTTCAGCGCTTTTTGAAATTTTTGATATGGCAATATGTTAATTTGACAATTAGTAAATGCATTATATTAACAACGTAAAGTCTGACCACCGATAAGGCCTTATTTACTGGGTTGCTGAAACGAACTATATTGAGTGACTTGTCGTCAGTCGCCGATCGACATCGTGGGTTAGGCTGTTACTTTTATTCACGTGAATGTTGCCCATCTCTGACAACAAACTATATTTAATAAGGACACGAAGCCGAAGTCTTAGAAGACGGCGTAGATAGAAGTGTTGGGCGGCGGCGAAAAAAAAATATGCTAGGTACACACTTTGCAATGTGCCTACAAGAAAGTTAGCCGGGGGTCGATTCTCGTTCTGTAAAACTATGAAAATAAAGTGTTTTTACGATTTCATAGCATATCTGATTCTTGTTCAGTGAAAAATTAAAAGAATTTACATATATTTTCATTTGAAAAATAAGAGTGGAAAGGAACACAATTTTTCACAGTTACATAACTCAGTCGATTCTCGTTTAGTGTAACTGTGAAAAAAAAACTTAAAGAAGTAACGTTAAAATTTATTGAGCCTTATTTTTGCCAATGAAAGTTTTTAAAGTTAATGAATAACATAAAGATTACTTAAGACTAAAGGGTATTATCTCAAAAACTTTAAATTATTACAGCAGCATGCTTTAACAATAATGAGATAAGTATAATAAAATGTTAATAAAATTATACATAGGACGATATGCCCTTGCTCCCGCGGCAATATACTTACGTCTAAAAAACAAAACTTAAAAGAAAAATATAAAAATGGTAGAAAAATAAAATTCTCAAAAAAGATTCCAGTTCCTATGAGTACCGGGTGTACTTTTCGTAAAAAAGCGATGTCGTATGTCAGAATTTATATTAAAATCAATAGGTTCTTCATTACGAAAGCTGTTGGGTGAGACATAATTGGTGTTTCTCCAAGTAAAAGCTCTCTGTAAATTATAAATATCCTTTATAAGATAATTATCATGCGTTTCTAGTCTATTTACGAATTTATTAATATTATCAGATAAATATAGAACGATTAGAGTTATTATCGAATTGCAGTTAATAAACGTAATAGACGTGAAAGCGTCTATTTAATGATTCGAAGTTTTTTCTGAATATAACACCTTAAAACTTTTCGCTCAAATATTTCCATTTCTTTAATAACAAAAGGTGAGACACTAAACCATATTGCAAACCCGTATATGAAAATATGAAAATTGTTCTGATACCTGTCTTGTATAAAAGTTGCTTTGTTCTCTTCGAGAGGCTTTTATTATAAAAAATTATTGAAAAAGCACCCAATAGCTTGAATGCTTTCTTCAGAACTATTCTTGCATATCCATTAAATTTTAAAAGAAAAAATTTTATTCCAAGATAATTAAGATTATCTACGAAGGGTATCTCTATTCCATCAAGAAAAAGCGTTAGTCTTTTACTTTCTGAAACAACAGTATATTTACATTTTCCCCAAGCATTTTGTATACAAATCGCTTTACATTTAGAAACATTTATTTTAACACCCCAATCTTCATAAAACTTTTTAACTAGTTGAAGATGCAACGAAATCTGGTTTAAAGCCATCGTGGGGGATTCACTATGAGTAGATAAGAGAATTTTCAGCATAAAGTAAGCCATTTGAGTTGGAAAAAATGTGTGGAAAGTCATACATAAAAATATTGTAAAGATGAGGAGCAAAAATTGACCTTTGTGGTACACCACAATAAACATTTCCCATATCTGAAAAATCTTTGCCAAATTGCACGCAACATTTTCTATTATAGAAAAAGCTTTGGAAAAGTCTAACAGTAGTTGCACTAAATGCAATTTCAACCAACTTGAAAAGAATACCATTATGAAAGGTGTGATCGAAAGCCTTTTCGACATCTAGAGAAACTGCTACTGTGCAGCAACTTTTACGAAGATTACAGACTACTCCCCATATGCAAAAAATTAACGTATGCTTAAATTGGCCACAAATTATTTATATCATTATTTGGATTTTTTTTTGTATAACTTAAAAAAATAATTAATAAATAATAAATAAAAATATTTGGGCGAGAACAGAAAAGCTAGAAAAAAAGAGAGGTGTCTTTGGACGCCCGGTTATAGCGATTGCTACTATACTTCTTCGAAATTTCTTACAAACACAATAATATATTGACAAAACATCGTCTAGTTCTTAGAAAACTCGTGCTAAACATTTTTAAAAACATAAGTGATTAACATGTTTAAAAACATAATTGATTAAACATGTTTAAAAACATAAGTGTTAACATACTATAAAACTAACCAATTTGTTAAATAACAATGCCATAATTTTATATTATATGATGATGTCAAATTCTCTGCAAATATTTCAAAACGTTTTCATTTATTTCCCATTTTTTCTAGCGGCGCATGATTAAATTAAGGTGGAAATATATAACACGCGTTAAGGGGTTTGGACACGATAAAAATGCTTGCTGTCAAGTTCGTGCACGTGTGCATGTCGGTTTGATGTTACCATGCTTGATGGCCCACCAAGCATTCATTTTTATTTTGTGCTGTTCGTTTGGTTGAAAAAAATATATAAAAGTGCCTAAATAAAGAAATCCAAAAAAAAGAAATAAGCAAAACAAGAAAATTCTAACACTTCTTTTTTCTTCACCACCCAATTTTTTTTTCTTTAAATTCAGATTTTTTGGGCAACCGTTCACAATGGAAATATAAATATAATGAAAGTTTGTACGGGTTTGATGGGTTAACAATATACATGCATTAAAAAGTGACAGCAAGCATTGCTAAAATCTAAATTTTTAATTCTTCATCAAGCATCGTTGGTGTCAAATTTTCTCTCATACTATAACCCATCTCAGCAAGCATTTTGAGCGTGTCTAAGCCCCTTTAGTTCATCAACGAGACTCGTAGGCTTCAAAACTTTACCGCATAAAAAAGTGCAAGTTACACAATACGGGTTAAAAACGTCTCTTCTGTCAGTTTTTAAAATTTATTTTTACATTGAAAAAATGACTTGGAATATTTTAAATTCCTTTTTTTATGCAATAAAACATACATTTCAAACTCTTCTATTAGGTTTTCCTTCATGATTACAATTTTTTCCTTTTTATTGTAGGCTGATTAGTTTTCAAAACAACACAACACGTTAAAAAGTTGGAAGTTAACCAACTTTCGCGGGCAAACGCATCAAAGAGTTTCTTATGTAACTTGCCGTATGCAAAAACAATAGGTATATATCACGCGTTACGCGGCAACGCTTTTCTGGCTTGTTAAACGTTTAACGCTATACAAATGGAAAGTTAACAACATGCTTTTGAGGCTTTTTTGTTGTAAAATTTCAAGACTGCAGCCTATATTTTGTCGTGTATTTAAGTCTGATTATTCTTTAAATGTGTAATGCATTTTTTATCCATTGTTTAATAAAAAAAGAATTTTTAATAATTTTTGCATATGTTAACATATGAGTTTGGCAGCACTAGCTGTCGTTTTGTATACAACGCGTGAAAGTTTAACAATGTTCAACTTTTTGCGAGGTACGTGCGTCAGGAACAGTGGTCGGCAACCTATTCAATTGCATTTTACAATTGTGAGTGTTAAACTCTCACCACGATCCGGTGTTGCCAGTGAAATTTCATCTCAATTTTCCTAATTTGAAATTTTAAATCTCCAAAGCCAAATTTATTTTATTATGATCAGAAGAAACACTCAAGTTTTGTTTATAAAGAAAGGCATCTTTCCGTAGTGCTACCTCAATGAAAATGCGTTTGCATGTCATGTTTTTTCATGTGTGACGACAGACATTGTCAAATGAAACATTCTGGTTTTTAAAAATAGTTTGCTGAAAATAAAAAATTTTAGTAAATTATCACCACACATACTTTCTTATTGTGGCAACGCTGATTCTTAACAGCATGCGATGCACACAACTTGTCTGCTTGAATGTTTAAGATAAACTGATTAATGTTGTTTTTTTTCTCATCAATGCGTGTGTACACATACGTAATAGAAGAGTGTATTAAAAGTTGCGGCGCTCTTATTTCGCCGACCAACGGTCAGGAACTTCTGCATGTAACTTGCTTTATGAAAACACACTATTTCAACTTTTTGACAGCCGTGTGTTTCACATTAGCGCATTGAACGCGTGTTATGTACTTCCACTTTAACGCGTGTTATGTACTTTCACCTTTAATATATTGTTTGTGGCCGGTGGCTTACAGCCGATCGGTTGTGCTGTGGCAAAAACAATACAAAACAAATTGGGCACTCGTTCTCAATGTTTTTGTTTATTTGTTTTTGTATCACAAGCTCTGTGGAAACACTTCAAAGTGATATCCTCACAATCACATCTTTTAAAATCGATGGAAACATACTTTTACATCACCGTGCATAACTTCTCAACGGTAACTCTGCTGGCAATATTTTACCGAGATATCATTTTGTGTGGAATGTTCGAAATTGACAAGAAGAACGTCTTAAGCCAGAGCTACTTAACCATTTTGGTTCGCGTGCCACAAGCATAAACAATTATACGCGTACCACCAAAAAAATTTATGTGTATAAACAAGTATGGGCTCAATAAATAACCAAACAATTTTAAAATGTTTAATCCATTTCATTTATTAATAATAAAAAACATTAAAATTGAAAAGAAATTAAAATTATTAAAAGCATTACAAGAATAAAATTAAATACATAAAAATTAGATCTTGGCGAGTTCAGTCCTTTTTTATTCAACTAAAAATAAAATAAGATAAGGAAATTAAACATAATAATAAGTAATTGCATTACTTTTTTAGTTAATGAAATAATGAAATATATGCTAAAATTTTCGAAGATTTGGCGTACCACCTGGGAAAGTTTCGCGTACATCAAGTGTATGCGTACCACAGGTTGAACAGCCCTGTTCTAAACAATGGGGTAGAAATCACAGAATATTAAATATTGTTGTTAGTCCATGAGAATAATAATTTTTAGTTTACGTAGACAATTGTTAAAAAATAATGGCCAAGATAAATAGTTTGGAGAGTTGTAAAAGTCATCACAGTGATAAACATGCAAATGTTGGCAGTAATAGGAGTCGCGGAGCTTCATACAAACAACAAGCACATGGCAGAGGACCATTCGTAAAATTCAAGGAAATTGGGAAGAAAGTAAGATATTTCTTGTTTTTAACTTGATACAATTCGTTAATTTTTGTAGAAATTGATTTGAGTATATATGTATAGTATGTATGTATGTTGCTAAAAATATTACAGTCCAACCTAAATTAGAGCGTCAAGCGTTGCGTTAGCAAAAGGGTACGTATTTTCAAATAATATTTTATACGTTTGCATGTACTGAAAATACTTACCCTGCTGCTAACGCTGCCCTTGACGCTATAATTTAGGTTAGACCAAGGCATATCAAACAGGTACACGTATCAGGCATATTGCTCATCCGCTGATTTTTTGTTTACAAGTTTATAAGGAAGATTCATTTGACAATATCAATATTTGCCTTGTTTGATGCATACAAATTTTTGACAATTACCATGTAAAGCTATGTGAGAAGCAGAGAGTTGCCAGAGAATTAGCAGATAGTTGCCAGAGAGTTTTGCCTAATGCATGTACCTGTATTAAATGTGCCTTGGGTTAGACTCTTAATCACCTTTATTTCAGTTTTCAAAAAGAACCAGGGGATCTACTTTGTAATTCTGAATTTACATGTTATAAACATACAAATTCGAAAGCTTTTTCTTTCGTTTCGAATTACACAGTAGACACCCAGTGCTATTGCTGGTAAATGTGCCTTGTCCGGTATGTTAATTTTGTTTTAAAACAACAATATAAACAAAATTACATATAAAAAGCATTTGTATGCACAAAATCTTTACGCGCCCTGTCGAGAAATATTATATACGAGAAAATCTTCAAGCTTGGCCGAAGGCCGGCTATGCAGGAAATCTTTACTTTTACGCGCCATATCGGGATATATACCTATAATGAAAAGAAAAATTAAAACAATCTGTAATTCGAGTATATTTGCTCCTGGAAAATTCATCAACGGTTTTTTTTTGGCCATTTTCGATTAAGTCGATTTTCTCGAAAAAGGATCGATGGAAATTTAGCACGGTTGTCTCATTTTGTTCTCCTAAGTGTCCACTTTAAGAATATATGAGAATATGGCGTGCTCCTGGGAAAATTCATCCACGGTTTTTTTGCCTTTTTTAGTTCTCGTTGTACATTCATAGTGAACAGTCGATTTAGCTGGGTTTTATTTCATTCTAAATAAAAAAAATCATACGAAAAAATATTCGGAATATATATTGTTATTGACAAATAAACAAATAAGCAAAACAAAAAAAACCGCAAACAAACAAACAAAAGTGCCCTTGAGGAATATTCTATATGAGTACCTCAAAAACAAATAACTGTGAAGTGAGTTCTAATGACAGAAATGCCTATTTTACTGTGAGTTCTGAAGCTCTCAATGAAAATAATAAAAATAAAAAATCTGATGATAGACTTACTGAGAGCTCTGAAGCTCTTAATGAAAACAAAATAAATAAGAAATCTGATAATAGACTTTTTTAACGGTGAAACCAATTTTTCGTCAGCGATCAACTTCGCTTTGTCCAATACCAACTAGTGATTCGTTAACATTACCGTTGCCTAGTACTTCTACATTTAACTCAGCGATATCATCCGCTTCTGGCTCGTGGTCATCACTTAACCAAGTTTTTACTGAAGTTAAGAGCAGCTCAAATCCCAAGGTCCAAGTCGGAGTGTACAGATATATAACTGTTGTAAAGCGCGGGCGAATCCCAAAGTCTTCGAAAATTTCATCTGCTCCAAAAATATCTAGGGATAACAGCGCATCCTCTATTTATTAACCGTCAAAGCCGTTTTCAAAAATTGCAAGATGACAACAACGAACCCGATGTATCCACGAACAAAACATCCAAGCCGCCACCAATCTATTAGAGAGAAAAAAATTCAAACGCTCTTATTAAAAATTTAATTTCAGTCATTGGTGAGAATAAACTTCACATCGTTCCAATAAAACGTGGTAACATTGACGAAACCAAAATTCAAATTTATGAAGAAAAAGATTTTCGCAAAATGATTACTGAATTTGAAAAAAGTAAAAAAAGTTTCTACACATATCAGCTTGCAGGCCTGCAGATCGTAATGAAGGGCATATACTCCTATGTTGCTCCCGAAGAAATAAAAGATGCACTCGTCCTCCAGGGATTTAAGGTAATAAATGTATCTAACATAATAAATAGGGAGAAGATTCCTCAACCTCTATTTCTCGTCGAACTTGAGCCAAACGATATAAAATTTAAAAAAAAAACGAGACATCCAATTTATAATTTAAAATATCTTATACCGAAAAATAACAGTTGAAGAACCACACAACCGTTCTGGATCCGTACAGTGCCATAATTGTCAAGAATATGGTCACACAAAAACTTACTGGTTGTACTAAACCTAAAGATCTAGCAGAAAAAAATGTAGTAATTGTGGAGGTAATCACACCGCTAACTACAGAGGATGTCCTGTGTACTCTTTCGTCAAGCAGGCTATGGTGCAAAAACCTAAATTAGCTCCAGCTCAACCATTAAACGCGTACTCCGCCACTTTTGCTCAAGTGAGCCAACCAGTGACTTCACGTGTATCGCATGCCGATGCAGCTAAGACTAGTTCTATTCCCACACAAAATATTCCACCTCAAAAAATTTCAACGAATGCAAACTCAAGCTTTAATTTTAGTCGCCTTGAAGCTACTATTGAGAATCTGGTGCTGACTATAAATAATTTTACACCAAATATGACTAGCATGATGCAAGATATGCTGAGAATGCAGAATACTCTGTCTCAAGCATTAGTTAACAAGCCATTAACACGTTAAATATATGTTTCTGGAACGCAAACGGCATTCGTCAACATAAAAATTATTATTGTTATTCGGCCTGATTATGGTTGTCGAAGACGAAAATCGAGAGCAGTCGAAGTCGTTTTCGATTTCGATAATTTTTGGTACCACGTAACTTTTTCGACTCTTGTGATTTTTTAATAGATTGAAAAGTACAAGATGTGCCATAATAACAAAATTACATGAATTGCCCTGTCACATCTGTCAAAACAATGTTTACTTTTACATAATTGTCCGCCAAAGGCAACATTTTAATTTTTTCAGTTTAGAATTAAATAAATTGTATAAAATAACAATGTGAGGTTTGGGACATTTTTTTCTTCGGATGAAGACGATGAGGCGTACACGGAATGTGATATTAGTGCCTTGCGCAAAGAAATAAAGCAAAATTCAAACATATTTGCAATGCCCAATTCGAAGTAAGTTGATAAATTGAGAAATTAGTGTAAATTTATACTCCCCATCTGCACTTAAGTTTCATTGGCATTTTTAGATTAAATAAAGATGCATTCAAATACGTGTTGGAAAAAATATCACCTAGATTGGAAGACCAAATAAAGTCGTCTGCTGTTCCCAAAGTATTGAAGTTGGCAGTAACATTAAGCAAAATCTTCACAGAATGCATCGATGCAATGCACAGTGAAATTTGCCCGAGTTGGATCTCGTTTCAAATGACTGAGTTATAAGGATGAGTTATAAGGATGTTAAAAATAATCAGGAGATAAAAATACATAAGGATCGGACATTTTTATTTAAACATCATAAAAACCTCAATTTTGTTGTGCAGTGCAATCAGTTTTAATAAAAAAAAAATAAATTAATTTACTCAATAAGTAAAATAATAACTTATTATTAGTGCGTTAAATTTTAAACGTAATTGTAACAATTCCAAAAACACCAATTATTAACTATTTTATGTTTGTGTGTGCTCTAAAAATACCTGTGAATACTAATAAGTTTGTGCAGACTTGAAATTCAAAGCTATTTCAATAAATTCTTTTCAAATTTAAATCTGGGATTATACTTTTCTACTGTAAAACATTTTAGCAGAAATTTTTTCCCCGATTTAGCATTCTCTCATCATCATTTTCTGGCAACAGTGCTTTCGAAGTTTGCTAAGACATCGAAAATATGTATTTTTTAATAGAAAAACTGGCAAAACATTTTAATGTGATATGGAGTATATATGTAGCAAAATAAATTGTTACAAATTAATTAACATTAAAAAATATCACCAAAAAATTCATTTCCCCCGAATGGTCTACCAGGATGGAAAAATAAAATGTCTATAACCATCGTGTTTTGTTGTATATAATTATAAAAAAGTGTATGTTTATATAATAAAATGGTTTAATAGCATATCTCATCTGTTTTACTTGCAGAAATTGGGATTTAAGCTGGAAAATTTTATATTTTTTTTAAGCTACTTCTAAAGACGTTTTTGTTCATAACTATTTTACATGCAAAAAATTCAAAATCTCTATTACAATCAAGTAAAAAAAGAAAAGTGTAAGGAGAACAAAAAAAGTTCGAAAATGGGAAAAGGCATAGTGATAACAATAAAAAATCATGTGAAAATATCGTACATTCGCGATTAGTACGTTTGCAACCGGTAATTATTAAGCCAATTAAACAAAAACCAATAGAGATATTTTATTGTGTAAATACTGAATACATTACATTACATAAATACATTATTAATATACTTTAAAAATAAATTAATTACTTTAAGTCTACTGATGATTTGGTTCAAGCCCCAATGAAATACGCATATAGACATGCTAAACCCTGTATAAATTAATTACTTTTCATTTTTATGATTTTGAACGTATCGCTTTTTAAGCCAAATTACATGTGGTAATTATTAATGAACAAAGAACAACAACGTTAGTTGTAAATATTCTGACACACACATAGTTGAACGGAACAACTAGCTGTTATCGAAGGCCACTAAAACTTCATCATCAGCGTTCTTTTGTGTTTGGTCCACTCCATGTGGTTGATGTAGATTTCTGCTTTATATACGTAACTTTTACGCAAATTGAATATGTGAATAGTTTTGATTTATCGTATTTCAATTTGCTTAAAGCTTTTTGTAATGAAAGCTAAAATTTACCATCTCTAATTTACAAAACTCTTACCATTGTCGAATAATTACTTTTCATTATTCTGTTCCAAAGTTGACTTCTATTTTGCGTACGTTCGTATCCACATGTTTATAACTATAAATATGAAAACTTAAACTCGATGAAATCCATCTTTTGCACTAAACATAGAATGCTATCAAATCGCAAAAAAAAATGCTTGCAAAAGTTTTGTTTTATATATTTTTTGTACATCAAAAGCATACGAACGCACGTTCGTGACCCCAGAAAATGCCCATATGCAATATACGCACATTCGTATTTGTTGTTTGCTTTGATAAAAATAAAATAAAATATGCAATCGAACAATGTAAAGTTCCAACAAAGATTAACCTTTACACTTCTTTACACCTGTAATACATGTGTGTATGTCAGAAGTTCAAAGAGCGAGATTAAACAACCGTGTGCTATGATTGATAGCCGATAACTTCAATAAAAATATAATTAAAGTCGTTTGAATGTAATTTTTATGATAATTTTTTCTAAAAGAAATTGAAATTAAACTTTAACACGTATGTACATATGTTGTGTGAATTGGTCGTGCCGAAATAGTTCATAGAACTGGCCAAATAATTCTCCAAACGCATTTTATCGATTTTAGTAACTGAATATAAAAAAGTCGTTTCTTTCCTATATAGTTTTGTGAAAGCAGAACACTAAATTTTTTATACTATTTTTCAAATAAATTTTTTTAATTAAAGGAACGGGCGAAAAAATTTGCAGAACGTCAAGCATTGCGGGTTCAAAAACAAAAAGAAATAGAGGAGGAACGTGCCAAAGCAAAACAGGAAAAAGAAGAAAGAATTCGTCAGTACAAAAAGAAGCGTTTGGAAAAAACTAAAGTTATTAGTAAAAGAACACAACGTGGTCAGCCTTTAATGAAGGATCGTATGCAAATGCTGTTAAAACAAATACAAGAAATGAAAAAGAGCGGATAAATAAAAATTTACTTTGTGCAGAAACGCCGACTACTGTCAAAATCGCGAGTAAGATGGAAATAAGTAAATAATATCATAACCCATGAAAATTAAATTATCTGTAAATTACTTTAATATTTAAATTTATGACTGCTTAAAAATAAAGTCAAATTATTTTTACTGATCTTGGAAAATTATTTTTTCTCAAGTGAATCCAAAATAGAAAAACACGTAACAGTCAAGCGTAATCGAAATCTGTCGTTTGGATGACTGACTTCATGTAAAAATATCAAGAAGTATCTCTCCGATAGAATAAACCATATTGCCAGGTGCTGGAGAAAAAACGAGTCTAAAAAAGATATAAAAAAGATATAAAAAATTTAATTTATTCGTGTTGTGATGCTACATCTGCTTAGTCCCGGTTCACACACTTCAACTTTTATTGATCAACTCGTAATTTTTACACTCCGGTAAATAAAATGCCAAATATTTCATGTAAATTTATTTATACAAACCTGTTAAGTTTGCTCAACATTTTTCTCTCGTAAACTTACGCTGTGCAATTGTGCATTTTTTAAACAACTTCTTGGTTCTTTGGCTTTCTTTAGCATTTTTAGACACACACACACACTGTTTTTTATTTTTATAGAAATATATAAATATGTACTTAAATGAAAAACTGCTTGATATTTTCTATTTCCATTTTTATTAATTTAATTATTTTGACATTTCATTCAAATTGACTTAACTGTTTGCACACAAGTTGCCAAGGGGCTTCATGAAACAAATCTCGCATATTTGCCCAATTGCACAAATGGCAAATTTAAGATTTCTTATGAAAACCCTTAATAATAATTCAGTTGCTCAAAGGAGAAAATTCTTTATACTCCTCCAAATACTTAATGAGCATATATGTATTTTTTTTGCTCTTCTCTCATCCTTTTAGTTCCCTACAAGAAATGAATGACTGAAACTAACACAAACAAAATTTTTTTACTAACACAATTGCAGCAATTTATATTGAATTCAATATTGATAGTCAATTGACTAGTCATTTGATAGAAAATGATGATGGATTTATTTATTGATTATAGTTGTTCTACTCTAGCATATATGTTAGAGTGGGACATCTAATGTACATATGCCAAAACTTTTACAAAATCGAGTTTTATAAAAAAAAAATTGAATTAAATCTGTCTGTGAAAAGTAAAATTTAAAAGTGTTAAAAAAGATAAGTAAAAACAATATTTAATAAAGAAATTTACAAAATTTAATTTAATTTATATTTCTTTTAAAAATTTTAGATATGTATTTGTAAAAAGCAAGATGCGTTGGTGGTGAAAAGGTATAAAGAGGGCAATATACCGCTTAGTTTATTTTGTTTTTGCTGAATTAGATCTCTTATTTTAAATTATTGATTTACTTTTATATCATTTTATAATAAAAAAAAAACAATTAAAATAATAAAAATAAACATTTTTTTGTCATTTTTTCAATCATGTATGATTACTCAATTGTGGGGGATATATTACTATATTATGATAAGTCAAACTTATTATTAATTATTCCTTCCATTATACTGTTAAACTTAAATTTTTTGCAATAAACATTAAATTAAAAATCATTTGCATTTTAGTTACTTTTTAGCACATTAAAGGGTCCGCCATCTAACTTTTTTTCAAGTGCTTATTTCGTGAATGGTAACACTTAGTTCATATCTGATTTGACAGATAATTAGTTTTATCCTTCCGCAGAACGAGCCAACTGACCATCCAATGCGTTTTCGCTTCGCTAAGTGGGCCTGCGATCGACTTACAGAAGATGCCGATTTTGCCAAAAAAATCATTTTTTCAGATGAAGCTCATTTTGATCTTGGCGGGTATGTAAACAAGCAAACTTGTCGCATTTGGGGCACAGAGGCATAATTTCGAAAATGAGCAAAGAGTGGCCGTTACAGTCAATGGCGATCGTTATCGGGCCATGTTGAACGAATTTTTGTTCACAAAAATTGAAGAGGAGAATATTGGCAACATTTGGTTTCAACAGGACGGCGCTACGTGACGCACAGCCGAAGATTCAGTAGTTTTTTAATAGCATTTTCAAAAAAAAAAGTTATCTGGACCCTTTACTTACTTGGCGTTAGATAATACACAATTTAAACATTTTGGCGATTTCATTAAATGCTAAAATTGCGGCGAATTAAATTTTTATGGCATTGTCAAATTTAGCAATAAACGTTACAGAATTGTAATCACAGAATATTAAAGGTATTCACGTCAACTCTTGCTACTGTGCAAAAAAACATAATTGTTCTTTCTGGGGGTCTACTCTGTAATTCGAAACGATAGCAAATGCTTTCGAATTGTAATGTTAATAGCATACAAATTCGAACGCATTTTCTTTCGTTTCGAAATACAGAGTAGACCCCCTGACGTGAGCAACCCATTTTGTTTAGTTGTCTATAAAGCAACACAATATGTGCAAATATGTATATATTGTTCTCGTATGTTTCTTAATTGTTAAAAGAGTTTGTTTAAATGCTGAAGCAAAGTGTTGGAAATTCGCTGATTAATTCACTAATAAAAATTTGATATTTTTATTAGTGAATTAATTAATATTAATAGTATTGGTATCATTTAACAAAATTGTAATAACAATTTGAGACATATGTCTTTAAAAGAACAAAATTATGTACTTGTTATCTTAAAATCGAATTTGAAGATTTCTTTATAATTTCTAGCTAAGAATTTTTAAGAAAACCAATACACACACAACTTAAAAAACGGCAAATGTTAAAAGAATACAAAAAACACTAATACACACAAATCTGTCGTACGTATACATTTTTATGCCAGATGAATTAGTCTCGTGTGTTCTAAAAAGAACAAAAATTGTGCCGGAATAAAAATTATTTTCGTGTGTGAGAGGTCATTTAAAAGAAAAATATTTAGGTATTTCTACGTTGCAATTTGGTGGTTCGTTGATTTTATAAGTACTTTTTGTAAATTTTTTGGATTGGCAATGCCATAAAAAGTTGCACAGACCCTGACAATTTTGCATCATTTGTGCAAAATAATTTTCTATGTTTTTGTTGTTATACATATATTTTGAAAATTTTGCTTTTCCACTATAGTGGCATGCCATTTCGAAAAACTCAATACACACACGATTTTTCACTAACACACTCAAATTTTTCGCAACGGCAGGTCTAGTGGCAGCAAAATTTGCATGCCAGTGAAAATTTGGCAGTTTCATGCCATTGAATGTCAAAACGGAGAAAAGTGTTACCCTGTTAGCATTTGATGCATATTTTTTGGATTACTATGACATTTAAATTAAAGTTTTAACTTGTTAAATGTATTATTATGATTTATTTACGGTAATGCGAATAAAAAAAGCAATTTTGATAATTATAGAGCATTAATATTATCAAAACTATAATAATAATAAACAGGGACATAACAGTTATAAGAGAAATGACAAAAAGGTTATATTTAACCATTCAAATTGATTATTTCAAATAATGGTTATAATTAACGATTATCGTAAGATATATTTCATTTTAGTTATTGTAACCAATTAAAGTGAGAAATATTTTTTTTTGGTTATAATATATAATAGTTATTTTATTACAGGGACCAAAAATATTTTTTGGTTACCAAAAACTATTATCTAAAGAATTTTAATTTTTTGGTTATTTAAAATACGGTATTTTAGATATAAATATGCAAAATAATATTTTGTACGAAAATGCAAAATTGTAAATAAATTATTTAAAGGTTTTATATGTATCCGAAAATTATTTGCGAGTTTTTGTAATTTTTGCAATAGTGAAACAAAATATTTTCGAGCATTTATTTATTCTTTTAAAATTTTAGGGCTTTAGGACTTATTTGCAAATTTTAGTAAGTTTTGTGAATCAGGTAGTTTTTAATTAAACTTATTCTTCTTGTGCATAATTTTAACAAACCAAACCAATTTACGTTATTGTCTGTTTTTTACAGTTTTTGCCCTTTTTATAGTTCGGCCGACTTTTAATTAATATCGCACTTTGCTATCATTTTGATGTTAGCAAGTTATTGCAAACTTTTGAAATTCATTGTACTCGTAATTTCAACTAAACAATTTTAGGGCTTATTTTCGATTTTAAAATTTGTCGCAAATTTTCGCTTTTTTCGCAATAAAAGTTATTTTAAGCCAAATCTTACCTTTTTACCATTTTACCGATTTTTAATCCATCTATATATTTGATGTTAGCAATTCGGTGAAAATTTTTATAATTTTGGCAATTTTTTCGATTTTTTGGAATTTCTTATATCTGTAGGTATTTCTTAGTAATTTTAAGGCTCTTGTTTTTGCGAATTTTCCTAATTTTTTTGAATTTTTACAAGTTTTTTGCATTTCTTTTAATTTTAGCGTTTAAAAGTAAATCTTATGGTTTTTTTCAATTTTTTGCACATGAGATTATTTTGGATTCTTCAAATCTACTGAGTTTGCTCGTTTACAGTTTTTACGGCTTTGGAATTTTTTTTTCAGATATTAACAGTTTTGCAAGTTTTCGCGATTAACATACATATACATACATACATACATACATATGTTGTAAGCCTATTTTCGAGTTATTAAGTTTTTACGATCTACATATATAACCAGTTTTGGGAGATATTTTCCATTATTATAATCCCTTGCGACTTTGTATATTATTTGCAATATACTTATTTTTATTGTACACATATCTGTCTTTCATTTTACATTTACACTTTGTTGACAAATAGTTTGATTTACAGATATTTTTATTGTTATTTATTATTATCTTCTCCCTTCCTCATTAATGCTTTGCCTGTGACGAAATATCTAAGGCAACAAAATAAAGGAAACGCAACAACAAAAATAAAGACTGCTTGTTTTGCTTACTTACTGACCCTCCAAGATATTCCCTCTTTCCTTAATTAATAAATTAATTTTTATTGCTCAATAGTGCATTGTTTAGTATGACGTACTAAATTATCGGGAAAATATACGAGTATATTGATTGGCAAAATACTTTTATAATACCTAAATAATTAACCTACGTTTTTCTTCAAAAAAACGGCGGAAATAAACTTTTTTTTAAAAATTTTAATGTTACAAATTTTGTCTCTTATTCATAATGAGTTTCATTTCCTAAATCTAACAAGATTGACTTCTCCATTAGAAACAAGTAAGAGTGCTATATTCGGCTGTGCCGAATCTTATATACCCTTTACCAAAGTGCGTTTATGTAGTATAGAGATACATACATAAGCACAGAGATATGTAGGTACATACTAATTTTGTGAAAAATGTATACTTTTTTCTCTAGTGCAATTTTTAGGTTTTTGGCATTATGTTTAATTTGGTCCTTTTATTTTTTTATTTTTGGCGATTTTTTTTCATATAGGCAATTTTTTTTGGTTTTAGCGATTTGTTTCGGTTTTTGGCGTTTTTTTTTAATTTTGGCGATTTTTCGTTCTGGCGATTTTTTTGATTTTGACGATTTTTTTCATATAGGCGATTTTTTTATTTTTTATATATTTAATTTTTTTTATTTTTTTGTGGCAATTTTTTTAGTTTTGACACTTTTTTCTCGTTTTGGCGATTTTTTCGGTTTTTGGCTTTTTTTTAATTTTGGCGACTTTTTTTCCTTAACGCAATTTTTTTGATTTTGACAATTTTTTTCATTTAGGCGATTTTTTTCACATAGGCAATTTTTTTGTTTTGGCGATTTTTTCGGTTTTCGGCGTTTTTATTTCTTTTTGGCAATTTTTTTTATTTTTGACACTTTTTTCTCGTTCTGGTGATTTTTTTGATTTTGACGATTTTTTTTCATTCAAACGATTTTTTTTCATATAGGCAATTTTTTTTGTTTTGATGTTTTTTTTCGGTTTTTGGCGTTTTTTTTAATTTTAGCGATTTATTTTCGTTTTGACAATTTTTTTGATTTTGGCAATTTTTTTTCATTTAGGCGATTTTTTTTTAATTTTTGGCAATTTTTGTTCATTCAAGCATTTTTTTGTTTTGGCGATTTTTGTCGTTGTGGGAATTTTTTTTGGCGATTTTTGGAGTTTTTTTTAATTTTGGCGATTTTTTTTCGTTGTTTTTGGCGATTTGTTTTTCATGTAGGCAATTTTTTTGTTTTGGCGATTTTTTTCGGTTTTTCAATTTAGGCGATTTTTTTCGTTTGGCGATTTTTTTGATTTTGCCGAGTTTTTTTTTTATTTAAGTGCTTTTTTTAATTTTTGGCGATTTTCTTTCATATAGGCAATTTTTTTCGGTTTTTGGCGTTTTTTTTTTTAATTTTGGCGATTAATTTTCGTGATTTTGGCGATTTTTTTTTCATTTAGGCGATTTGTTTTTATTTTTGTTCACATAAGCAATTTTTTTCGGTTTTTGACTTTTTTTTAATTTAGGGGATTTTTTTTTCGTTTTGGCGATTTTTTTGATTTTGCCGATCTTTTTTTTCATTTAAGTGCTTTTTTTAATTTTTGGCGATTTTTTTCATATAGGCAATTTTTTTGGTTTTTGGCGTTTTTTTAAATTTTGGCGATTAATTCTCGTTTTGGCGATTTTTTTTTCATTTAGGGGATTTTTTTTTAATTTTTGGAGATTTTTTTTCATATAAGCATTTTTTTGTTTTGACACGTTTTTCTCGTTTTGGCTATTTTCTTCGGTTTTTGGCGCTTTATTTTAATTTAACCGACTTTTTTCGTTTTAGCGATTTTTTTTTAAATTTTTGGCGATTTTATAATTTTCGGATTTTTTAGTTTTACCATATTTGAAAATTTCAAGAGTTTAACTCTTACGGTTTCCAAGATATAGCAAGTTGTCAAAATTACATAGTCAAAATTGCATTAACTGATGGGCCACCCTTTAATTTAAATTTTTATAATTTTAATGTTAATTGTTATATAAAAATACACTAATTTTACAAATTTCAAGTGTCAATATACATATGTACATACAATTGTATGTATATTACATGGGATTTTAAAAGTTTTCGTCACTCATTTTGAAACACCCTTTAATTCATAGCTTTTATATATTTGATGTTGTAGCAACCAAAGTTCTAGACTGTCCAAATTTCAGACCCGTAGCTTTTACCGTTCCTGAGAAAAAAGCCTTCTTCCTAAAACATAAAATATGTTTAATTATTAGGAAAAAAGTTAAAGTTTTCCAACCCTGGAAACGTTTTTTTATTTTGTTAAATTTTTTTTAATTATAAATATCAATTTTATTCATACCGAAGTATAAAATAAGTTAATTTAATAAAAAAGAAATAAAACTTGTTTTCGGTAGTTAATTTCTATGGGAAAATAGAGTTTGAGTTTTCCAGCTCTGAAACCGTCTGCTCGATTATGCTGATTTTCAATAGCAAAATTTTTCGGAAAATTTCTGACACACCAGTCCAAGAACGAAGTCTCTAGCTCTTCTGGGAGCTTGGGAAAACCGATTTCACGTACAGACAGACGGACATCGCTTGTTCGTCTTCCCTATGCATAAGGATCCCGAATATATATACTTTATGTGTCTCTTATTAATATTGTAGAAATTACAAACGGAATGACAAACCTATATATACCCTTTTACCATTTTTTGGTAAAGGGTATAAAAAGTGTACCAAGGTTGGTAAAAAAGCCAAAATTTTAGTATTTTTTCTTGAACATTTTTTTAATTGTAAACGAAAACCCGCAGACTTGTTTTATGACTTGAATAGAAAAAAAATCCACTAGCAAAAAATATTTTTTATCTGACCAAAAATATGACCTTTTCATCGATTTTAATTTTTCATTACTTCTGACTTGAGCTCTATGACACCTCTTCAAATGCTGTAAAAAATTTCATAACAATCGGACAGGTAGTTTAGAAACTGCAGAATTATTTAAATTTTTTTTACAAAATCCCCACTGTGTATCGGGTACTTTAGGCCCCATATATTTCTCTGGTCTAGATATTTAGTAGATTACATTTGAACAAATTAAAAAGTATTTTCATATTATGTGGCATTTTAATTTAGAGTTGTACTAGTCTCGATTTATATAAATTTATTTAATATATTTTATATACTTATTGAAGTTTTTCAAAGATTTATTTGATATTTCGAAGCAAAAATGCACATGACTTGGACCAGAGCTATTCAACCTTTTTGGTTCGCGTACCACAAAATTCACAACCAACAATTCGCGTACCACCAAAAAAAATTTATGTGTATAAACAAGTATGGGCTCATTTTTAAAATATTGTTACGTAAAAAGATTCCTACAGGGTTAATGCAAAGAATTATCTAGAAGTATTTAACTAAAGCGCTAAACGTACACACATATTCACGTGCAAGCACTATAGCAACAACAATTGTATACAAAGCTACAGACATACACGTATACAAATAAAAGTGCGAGCACTTATGGTAATCACCCTGTACTAAAAATAGCACACTGCACTAGCAACATACAAGTCGTTACTTTGAAAATTCAAAGATTAACGGCCAATCGAATCACCTACAAACATCTAGAAACGGCGATATGAATTTTCCCCATTATGCTAGAAGACTGTTTGAACATCTGGCTACCAATAAACAAACACGCCTATACGGCCATATCGTTTCTTATGTGTTGGTCTTTACTAAGTGCATGAATGCATGTTGCCACGTCATCTACTTGCGAATATTCTAGATCCGGTTTGGTAGTATAAAAAGAGAGCTGCCGTATGTCAGAGTAAGTCAGTAGTAATTGGAATTTAGTGGAGTGAACATCGTTGAAAGTAAAAGACATCGTGCCGTGGATAATAACGTTCAGAAGCAAATAAGAAAACACAAGTTGTAATTGGTTTAGTCACAAATAAAAGGAAGTTCAGTTGCAAATAAGAAAATCGTGTTGTTATTTATTTTTATTTTTGAGCAATCAAAAGAACTCACACGTTTAATAAAATTTAAACGTAACATTTGGTGTCAGAAGTGGGATTGCAAAATTAAAATAAAAATAATTAATTAATCAGAGAATAATGAATTTGTAATACAAGGAAAGAAAATCGACAATGAAGTTCGAAGACCTAAAAGTGGAGCAACTCAAAAAGGAATTGAGTAAGTGTGACCTGCCGACAACAGGTAATAAGGCAGAACTTCAAAAGAGGCTGATAGATGAATTCAAGCGTCGTGGCGTTGACATAGGAGAGTACGAATTTGAAGAGAAATATGAGATGGAAGAAACATCTGCTCCTTCTACTAGTACTCCAACCAGTACAGATATCAGCGCAATGTTTGCTGCCATGATGGACAAATTTCAGGAGTTTTCTAGAGCTAATGCTGAAATGAAGGCTGAAATGAAGGCTGTAATTCAGGAGTCTTTTAAGCTAAACAATGAAACTTATAGAGCCAACAACGAGACAGTTCTAGTTGAAGTTAGGGCCACAAATGAGAAACTTCAAGAAATTTCGCAGGCCTTATATAGAGGAGAAGGTGGCATTAAAGTACAAGTCAGTAAATCAGACGAAAAGATTTGTGACTTGGAGCAGATCAACGATGAAATTTCTGGCAATGAAGAAAATGTTGACGAAATCAACAGTGGTCAGTGTCAACAAGTTGGAAATGAGCGAAGTTTGTCAGAAGTCTCCAGCGAAGTGAATGAAGCTCGTGACGTAGAAGATAGTCAAGCGGTCAGTGAAACAGTGGAACAAGCTATGGGTGAAATGGTCTTGCTTTCTCACGGTAAAGAAACTGCTACAGTAAACAAAGCGCGCAGCATAAAAGCAGCAAGGAAGAAGAAGACAACTTTCGTAAAGAATCTCAAGCGTGTGGTAAGGCAAAGTCTAGTCGAGAAACAAAGTAGAGTCAGTGCAATAGGCCATAAGTGTGGAAGGAGTGGTCATCTCCAGTGTATGGTAAGGCAAGCTCTAGCCAAGGGGCAAGGTAGAGTCACAGCCAAAGGCCATAAGTGTGGAAGGAGTGGTCATCTCCAGTGTATGGTAAGGCAAGCTCTAGCCAAGGGACAAGGTAGAGTCAGAGCCAAAGGCCATAAATGTGGAAGGAGTAGTCATCTCCAGGGAATGGTAAAGCACGCTCTAGTCAAGAGGCAAAGTGGACTCAGAGCCAGATGCCACAAATGTGGCAGAAGTTGTCATGTACAGCGTACGGCATGGCAAGCTGTAGTGGAAATACCAAGCAGATTCAGTACCAACGGCTGCAAATGTGGAAGAACTTGTCATCTTCAGCGCAAGGCAAAGCAAGCTGTAGTGGAAACAGGAAGCGAAGTCAGTACCAGGGGCCACAAATGTCAACAAAGTAGTCACCTCCGGCGTATGGCAAAACAATTCCCAGTTGAAAGACGAAGCAGAGCCAGAACTAAAGCCTACAAATATGGAAGAGGTAGTCGTCTACAGCGCAACTACAAGGCGTATAGAAAACGTAGAAAGAAACAGGCGGTGATGATGTGCCTATTCGGGACGAATAGGCTTAAGTGGGCGGCAGTGTTACGTAAAAAGATTCCTACAGGGTTAATGCAAAGAATTATCTAGAAGTATTTAACTAAAGCGCTAAACGTACACACATATTCACGTGCAAGCACTATAGCAACAACAATTGTATACAAAGCTACAGACATACACGTATACAAATAAAAGTGCGAGCACTTATGGTAATCACCCTGTACTAAAAATAGCACACTGCACTAGCAACATACAAGTCGTTACTTTGAAAATTCAAAGATTAACGGCCAATCGAATCACCTACAAACATCTAGAAACGGCGATATGAATTTTCCCCATTATGCTAGAAGACTGTTTGAACATCTGGCTACCAATAAACAAACACGCCTATACGGCCATATCGTTTCTTATGTGTTGGTCTTTACTAAGTGCATGAATGCATGTTGCCACGTCATCTACTTGCGAATATTCTAGATCCGGTTTGGTAGTATAAAAAGAGAGCTGCCGTATGTCAGAGTAAGTCAGTAGTAATTGGAATTTAGTGGAGTGAACATCGTTGAAAGTAAAAGACATCGTGCCGTGGATAATAACGTTCAGAAGCAAATAAGAAAACACAAGTTGTAATTGGTTTAGTCACAAATAAAAGGAAGTTCAGTTGCAAATAAGAAAATCGTGTTGTTATTTATTTTTATTTTTGAGCAATCAAAAGAACTCACACGTTTAATAAAATTTAAACGTAACAATATTTAATCCATTTCATTTATTAATAATAAAAAACAACAAAATTAAAAAGAAATTTTATATCTGGTTCAATGTTTGTTAACTTTAACAAATATAAGATTTGGCTCCAAATTCAATGTTGTTCGCTATTTCTTTTTGATTGCCACCATTGATGAAAATCCTGTTTCACATAAATATGTGGAGGCGAAGATTTGGCGTACCATCTGGGAAAGTTTTGCGTATCCCAAGTGGTACGCGTACCACAGGTTGAATAGCCCTGACTTAGACCACTTTCTTAATTAAGGGCACATATATATTAAATCAATTAAAGAAAAAAATCTTTGTGTATATACTACATATTAAAAAGCACTCTTCAAAAGTTTAACGGCCCTATGTATAAGCAGAAATTGGCATGAAGTTAGCATAAGTGGCAAAATTGAACATGATATAAATAGTTTTGCCATGAAACTTCACATTAAAAATCATGCTAGGACTTAGAGGTGGATTAAGATTAGGTAATGCGAACATTTTTAATGTCAAATTGTATAGAGGTACTCGATACCACTTAATTCAATATCATCACTTTTGCTAACTTCATGCCAATTTTTGCTTATACATAGGGCCGTCAATCTCCACATTAGTTTGTGTATCTAGAACAGCCAATATACTAACTTTCTCGAATTCATATCCATAACTGTGGGTTAACATGGCTTTGCTCTTTTCACAAATTTAAAACATTTACTTATTTAGGGATATGTTTTTTGTTCCTAAAGGCTTTAAGCAGCTCATGAAGTTTGGTAGTGTTTCGAAGTAGTGATGATTATTATATGATTTCAATTTACGGTTGCTTAAAAAAACAGGGCTGCATAAGATTGTGTCAAGGAGAACAAAAACGTGTTTATAAAAGAAAGTTAATTGAAATATATTTTTGAAATTTTATTTTTGGTGGGAATCGGTATACCGGTACGTACCGGTATAGACGTAAACGGTATTCTGTATACCGGTATTTTCTAACCGAAATGGATTTCGGTATCGGTATCGATATACCGCTATCGATACTAATTTTAGCGGTATTTGAATCGGTATCGGCGTTTTTACTATACCGTTCGCCAACCTTGATCAGTACTGATTCACCATTGACTTTATCGCCAGTGCTACTGACTAACTATACCCCACTCAATGCTTTTTGCTATAGACATTTAACATGTGCGTGTCATTGAAAAGCAACTACTGACATTGGAACTACTGATTAGATAGTTCTTTAGGGACCATATGAAGACATTTGAAACAGATAGTCACTAGCACATTTTAGTTATTCTAGTATACTCCTTTGATAATGAAATTGCGTATTTTGTTCACATTTTGGTATTTTATTAAACAAATATGTATATAAAAAATGGAACCTATAATTAAAAAACATACAATAACCGGGATTAATTCATTTATTCGTTCAGCATATTACCAGCAACTAGGGATTTTGTTTGCCATCTCTATTAAATAAATACACATACATATGTTAATCACAACTTTTATGTCTCGCTGAATTAGTAAAATCAAAATAAAATTTTAATTTAATTTTAACATTTTTCTATTTTTTACAATATAGATTGTTATTTTATATCGTTTTTGCTAATTTTTTTATGTATTTTTTTAAATTATTGTTCAATAAATTTAAATTCACCTCTTAATTTGATTTCTTAAACAAATTTTTATAAACACTTAAATTTTGCTTTACGATACTTTTGTTTTCAACAAACCAATAAACAATAAAACAATAAAACAATGTCACCAAAATAGTCAACAAAAGTGGTGACTTGGGGACACTTAACCCCACGTTTCCTTCAGGGTTGTTTGTCATAACTACATGTAAAAATGCGTGAGAGTTTACCAAAGGAATACAGAGAGAGAGAGAGAGAGAGTGAGCAATGTACAAAGATGCTAAAACCAGTGTTGCCAGAATTTCTAAGGCTAAAATCTGCAAAATTTAACAATTTTTCACGAAAAAATCTTCAAAATCTGCATTTTATTTTCAAAATCTTCAAAAAATCTTCAAAGCTATTTTTAAAACAACTTTTTTTATATATTATTGAAAAAATTTATATAAATATATATATATATATATATATATATATATATAATATTTTTCCATTAATCCATATTCATAAAATTTAAACCCGGGTTAAAATGTATTTTATTTAAATTAAAAAAAAAATTTTTTTTAAATAATTTTCTATCACATGATATGATATATTTATGAATAGAAACCTTTAATGTTCAAAGAATGTGCATTTCGTTTATGCTTAAGAAACTCATCAACAGACTTCAACCAAAAATTTTTTGAAATAAGGCAAAAAAACTTCATATGTTTATAGAACGACTATCAATGCGTTATTAAGAATTACGTACACAAACATAAAAGGTAATATTCACAAAAATTATTTTGGGTTACAAAATGTTTAACAAACAAATTTCCATAAAAAATTTGTTTTGTAAACCAAAACTATTTTTTGTGAGTACAGAAGAAAAAGCTTCAAGCAAAAATCTTTACAAGATAAAATATTCGATTTTGCGACATTGGTTGAAGTGTACTGGTAAGTTTGACGGTTTTTTCACACGCAAACATTACTTTGCAAAGTCTTGAGTTTATTAAAGAAAAAATGATATAGAATAATATCTATTTTCTCTTCTCTCCTACAAACTTTAGACTTTGCAAAGTAAACTTTTGTGTGGAAAACACATCTTTATTTAGGAGAAACTAAATGAAAATGCATTCTTCATACTTATGTGCAAGCAATATAAAATGAATGAGAAAAGAAATCGTATATACAGGGTGGCCCAGAAAGACCAAAGTGGTGTGAATTCCTTATAACTTTTTATTTAAGACATATTTTTTTAATTTTTTGTTTTTTAAATACAGTAAATTTATAGGGAATATTTTTAGATTAGTTATTAAAAATTGTATCCCGCAAGTGGTGGCCATTTTCTGCTTCGCACAAATGTGCTCTTTCCATTTCCATTATTCATAACTTATTTATTAGTGACGAAGCCCATTTCCAATTAAATGGGTTTGTTAACAAGCAAAACTTTAGGATATGGGCTAAGGAAAACCCGAGAGTACTTCATCAACGACAATTACACCCAGTTAAGTGTACTGTTTGGTGCGGTGTTTCTTCAGAAAGGATCATTGGTCCATATTTTTTGGAAAATGAAAGAGATGTCGCCATTTCCATCAATGGTGATCGATATCGGGCCATATTGGAAAATTTTGTAAGGCCAGCCGTGGAATACCATCCGCAAATATGGTTCCAACAGGATGGAGCCACAGCGCACACTCCGAGGGCCACAATGGCTATTTTACGCGACATCTTTGGGGAAAGAATAAATTCGCGTAGAAGCAATTTTAATTGGCCTCCGCGTTCCCCGGATTTAACCGCTCCAGACTGTTTCCTTTGGAGTTATTTAAAAGGGAAAGTTTATGTTAATAAGCCTAGGACTATTGAGGAATTAAAAACCAATATTCCAGACGAAATTAACAACATAACACCGGAAGTTTTGCGAAAGGTCATGGAAAATGTGTTGAAAAGAGATCATTTGTGCGAAGCAGAAAATGGCCTCCACTTGCGGGATATCATTTTTAACAACTAATCTAAAAATATTCCCTATAAATTTACTGTATTTAAAAAACAAAAAATTAAAAAAATATGTCTTAAATAAAAAGTTATAAGGAATTTACACCACTTCGGTCTTTCTGGGCCACCCTGTATAAAAAATTGTACTAAAAGTGATTTAATTTGTTACTTAAATATCCAAAGGACTTCAAAGTTTTGTTTTATACAAGTTCATTTGACTCAAAATTGATTGCCAAAGTTACTTCTGTTGCTTTAATGCTGTCTTCTAAGTTCAAAAATTGTAACTCTCTAAACTGTGAGTCGTTCACACATAAAAGAAACAAAAAGTAGTAACAGTAATAGTAAAAATTAAAAAAAAAATTCACTATAATTGGAGTTGAAAAATCTGCGTTTTTATGCCAAAAATCTTCAAATCTGGATTTCGTCTTTTTGAAGGGTAAAAATCTGCAAAATCCAGATAAATCTGCATTTGTAGCAACCGTGGCTAAAACCAAAATACAAATAAGTATAATGTTTATAATTGTAAATTATACGGGGTTGCTCACAGCAGTCATATTTTTTCCTTTTTTTATTACTTTAAAACGTGTTAATTTATGAGTACCTTCTGAATACCCCAAATATATGTAGATGAAAAGCTTCCCATAGTATATTGCTTCCTGGATTAAGTCTATATGGCCTTGTTACCAATGCAGTGTATTGCAATTATGTCCTTATATTTCAATTAGTTTAGAAATAAGGCAAATCTAGCTTATTACTTATTATATTTATTTCATTGTGCCGATAGTGTGATCCAGGGTTAAGCTTGGCAGAAAAATGAACTTATTAAATTCAACTTGTTCTAAAAAAACTTAGTTCGTGGTATAAAAATATTTATACCATGACTTAGCTACCCTTGAATTTTACCCCAAATTTTATATTTTTAATACTCATTTCACAAATTTTCTTTAGTTTTGCAACCTTTTTCTTTAATTTGTTTCATAATTACTTAATACAAATTCAAAACCAATACATACAAATAAAATTAATTTTTTACAAAAGATCTGTAATTTCCGAATTTAACAAATAAAATGGCGCAAAATTTCCTATTTATGTTTGAATTCGTGGTCGACGAAGTTATAGTAGTTAAACCTAATAAGTGTGCACCAGAAGAGTATCCCACTTGCTGTGAGGTAACTTTTCGTAATAGTGTGTTTGTTTCTATATGCGATCATGAATTTGGCCAATGTAGTGATCCTTGTAAACCAAAGTGCGGCAAAAGTTGCCTGTTTTCTCTGCAAAATCCAATAAGCGACAACGACAAATTGCACATTCACGTTTACAAAAAGAAGACAGATTTGTGTAAATTTTTATTGGGCTTCACGAGTATGCCGATTAAAAGTATGTTCGATAAGGTTATGGAAAACTTTAACGTTCAGAATCCAAGTTGGGAAGACGTAGTCGATAGACACATAAAGAGCTTACCTAATGGTGAAGAACGGACTAGAACAAAGGAAATTGTGGATAGCGACTGCGATTCTAATGATGAGGATAGGCGCGAAGAATTATGTCCATCTTCGGAGTTGAGGAAACAACTTTTACCCATATTCAATAAAAAGCGCTGCCAAACAGGAAATGTGGTTTTGCTTATACGTCTAGTAGCTATTGGTCCCGCCATAGTTTCTACTTTTCCATTTTCTCGCATTTGCAATGTTGGTTGTGAGGATTCGTCCCCAAATTGCAATTCAAAATATAACCGTTTTGAAGCTGGCATGGACAATATGCTTGGAACAAATAGTGATGGCAATCCATCAGGAAGTAAACAACATAGAACCAATAATGGGTGTACTCCCTTAAGAGATCCTTGCCAGAAGGAAGTAAAGAAGACAGTGTGCCAACGTTATTTTGCTTGTAATGCAGACAAAAGTATGCCTTTTGATGTACTAGAGGATGAATGTGAAAGAGGTAAGCTAAAGTACACATTTATGATTATATACATACTTCCTTAAAATAAAAGAAAATGTTGAAAATTAAAAGTAAGCTGCGAAAAACGTTAAATGCTTTCAAGAACTCAAAAGTTTTTACAAATTTGTACTATTTTTTAGTGGATTACGTTCGCGTACACAAAATCCCGTAAAGAGAGGGCGAATTGAGAGAGAAAACTGACAGTTGACCCTGTTCTGTAAACCGAATCTGAGTAAATTTCTCATTTTCAAAAAATAAATAATGGTCCTGCAGACTTGTTTAAAATCATACACGATTTTTTTTCTTCTAGGTATCATACCTTTGGAAATCTATATAATAAAATAATTTAAAAATGTCTACAAAATATTTCTATTGTCGGAGTTAGTTTTCTAAAATCGTGCGATTTCAAAACGGTCGGTATACAGAACAGGACCGAATGCATTTACTGAGTAAATGCAAATTTTTACTGGAATTTTTGCCAGTAAAATCCAACAAAACAAAACAATATGTTTTTAATCATTAACAAACAAAAGCAAACGAAAACAAAGTTTTTGATGACATTTTTAATATAAGTCCCTGTCCAGACTTGCAATTTTTGTTGCAAAAATTCTTGAGTGTATATGTGCGTGAGGTGAGAAGATTGGGAAGGGGTACACAGTTTCATGTGCTCGGCAATTCTGTTTTGTTTTGAAATTCTCACTTGTTAATTTAAATGTATTTGATGTTTTATTTTATTTTCTTTCTTCATTTATATGAAAAACACAAAATAAAACAAAAATTATGTGGTGTAATCGATTTTTTAAATAAATAATTGCAAAACTAGAATTTCCTCAAGTGGGCACTTACGCAACTTCAAAGCATAATTTTAAAAAATTGCACGTCTGGACGAGGACTAACAAAAAACAAATGTATTAATTAGTTTTTAAATATTATTGTTCGAACTTCATTTTTTTTATATTTATGATTTGAACGGGCTAAAGTTCGTATCGCTTTTTAAGCCAAATTAGATGTGATAATAATGAACAAATAACACTAAAGTTAGTTGTAAATATTCTGACTAACACATAGTTGAACGGAATAACTAGCTGTTTTCGAATGCCACTAAACCTTCATCATCAGCGTTCTTTTGTGTTTGGTTAATTGTTTTGATTCATCGTATTTCGTATTAAAATTAATAGTCATGGGCCTGTGGCAAAAATTCAATAAATATACTTAATACTAGGGTATTCATTTAATCGGGTTTTTGCTTTAATCGGTTAATCGCTCGAATAACTAATCGAGGTTTTTGCTTAATCGGTTAATAATCGGTTAATTTTGGTATTAATCGGTTAACCGATTAATAAAGTTTTTCCATAAATCAAGTGTTTTCAACAAATAAAAGTGCATAGATTATTTATTAATTTGTTATTATTAGTAAAACCAAAAACACACATAATAATTCCTAAACTAATTCGGTTGTTTTTTTAGAACATTTCTTTTAATACTATCGATAGTTCCTTCTGTTGGCGGGATCATCTGACTCATAATGACAGAGCTCAGCGACGAATATTCTGCAAAAAAAGGTCATTTCAGAATTTCTTGGCTTTAGTTTTTTTACTGTCTCCATTAAATCTAATCCTTAATTAAATAGTTGGCAGCAGTACTATTGGCTTTTATTAAATAAAAACTTAATAATTCCCTCTAGTTAGAGTACCAGAGTCTTCAGTTAAACTCTTTTATAGCCATGCCCAAAGATTTCTTTCTTTGTATGAAAAATTATTTCTAAACATTCACCTTTTGTAAATGAAACGAAACAAATAATTACCTACACAAAAAATAAGTAAGTTGACCCTATTAACTGATGGGTTAATTTAAAATTGGCTTTTTTCGGTTAACGGTTAAGTCGGTTACTTTCATTCGATTAACCGACCTAACAAATTTTTTCATATTTTTTAGTATTACAACTTATTTTTTGTGTGAGTAATTATTTGTTTCGTCTCATTTACAAAAGGTGAGTGTTTAGAAATTATTTTTCATACAAAGAAAGAAATCTTTGGGCATGGCTATAAAAGAGTTTTAACTAGAGACTGGTACTCTAACTAGAGGGAATTATTAAGTTTTTACTTAATAATTTAATAAAAGCTAATAGTACTGTTCCCAACGATTTAATTAAGGATTAGATTTAATGAGAGACAGTACAAAAACAAAAGTCAAGAAATTCAGAAATTAACTTTTTTTTTGCAGAATATTCGTCGCTGAGCTCTGGCATTATAAATCAGATGATGACCCGCCAACAGGAGGAACTATCGATAGTATTACAAGAAATGTTCTAAAAAAATTAAGCGAATTAGTTTAAGAATTATGGGTGTTTTTGGTTTTACTAATAAACTCAAATTAATAAATAAGTTATGCACTTTTATTTGTTGAAAACAAATATGGTTTATGGAAAAACTTTATTAATCGGTTAACCGATTAATACCAAAATTAACCCATTATTAACCGATTAAACAAAAACCTCGATTAATAATTCGAGCGATTAACCCCGCAATTACACATGTAAGTAATTCCTTGCAAGTAGTGTATACGTATTATCAACGAAAATTTCGAAGAAAAAACCGAATGCCTTGAAAGTTACTTGAGAGTTTACACAGTCAGTTGTAAGTTCAATATAAAAACGTTCTCGAAGAGTATACGTCTTATGAAAATAAATGGGCTTTTGAATAAAAAAAATATGTTTATTTCAAAAATATAATAATCAAGTGTTGCCGTCTAGTCAAAATCAAAAAATTATTGAAAACAATATTTTCTTCAAAAACTTTTTTTTTGTAAAAATGCATGAAATTCATATGAATATATATGAATTTCATGCATTCATAATTAATATGCGGTGTTTCATAGTTTTGTTATTTTTATATATTATTTTCTTATAAATACGCAGGAAATGAGCAATAAATATTATTTTTATTATACGAAGTACTAAAAATTTATACAAAGCGCAATCTCGGCAACACTGTTTCTTCATTTGCCATTTTACTTACAAAAATTTACTTACAAGGAAATTGTGTTGTAAGCTGAGCAGTAAGTGCAAAAAATGTGATTGTATTAGTAAAAAAGTGTGAGAGTATTGAGTTTTTCGAACTTGCACTTACATGTGTAAATGCTAAGTAAAGCAAAAAACCGATTAAATGAATACCCTAGTACGTATGCAACTGTATTCAATCTTTTGAAATAAACTATCTTATAATTATTGTAGGTACACTTCTGACAATATATCAAATAATAAATTTCTTCATTAATATATAATATATAATAAATACTACCCAGTATACCAAATGGCTTCAGAAAAACATTATAATAAACTTTCTAACGTAAGCCTCAAGCTTGAAAAAATAATACAAATATGTTGAAAAAAGTTTTCTAAACAGTTGTAGAAAACTTAAAACGGAACCCTCGTGATAATATTACATGTGTATTATTATCCTTATATACCTTATCCTTGCAATTGTAAAATAAACTCATCAGATATGTGAACGAGTTCTCGTGGTACCTTCATAGCGAAAAGTCGATTAGCGGAATTTTTTCTTACATACCAAACAAACAATAAATTATACAAAAAAATATTCGTAGTACATATTATTCGTAATAGGTACATACTGACTTTAATAAATAAGCTTTATTGCTTTGATAATATGTTTTACATAGTGGAAATAACAAATAAAAAAAACAGAAACAAAAAAACATAAACAGTGACATTGAGGAATACTCTATACGAGTACCTCAAAAACAGACAAACAATCATAAATTGCAAAAACAAAAAAACCGTAAGCAAAAAAACATAAAAAGTGCCCTTGAGGAATACTCTATATGAGTGCCTCAAATACAAAAAACTATGAAGTGAGTTCTAATGGCAGAAATGCCTATTTTACTGTGATTTCTGAAGCTCTTAATGAAAAAATTGTAATAAAATCTAATGAAAGTGTTTTTTTAACGGCAAAGCCAATTTTTCGTCAGCGATCAACTTTGCTTTGTCCAATGCCAAATAGTAGTGATTCATTAACATTACAATTGTCTAGTACTTCTTCAAAAATTTCATCCGCTTCAAAGATGTCTAGGGATAACAGCGCATCTTCAACTAATCGCCAAAACCGTTTTAAAATTTTGCAAGATGAGAACGGCAAACCCGATGTATCCTCGAATAAAACATTCAAGCCGCCACCAATCTACTTGAGAGAGAAAAATTCAAATGCCCTTATTAAAAAATTAGTTTCGGTCATTGGTGAAAATAAATTCCACATTGTCCCAATAAAACGTGGCAACATCGATGAAACGAAAATTCAAATTTATGACGAAAAGGATTTCCGCAAAATGGTTTCTGAATTTGAAACAAATAAAACAAGCTTCTACACATACCAGCTTAAGAGCACTAAAGGCCTGCAGATCGTATTGAAGGGCATAGATTCTTATGTTGTCCCTGAAGAAATAAAAGATGCATTCGTCCTCCAGGGATTTAAGGTAAAGAATGTATCTAACATAATGAACAAAGAAAAGGTACCCCAACCCCTATTTCGTGTTGAACTGGAGCCGAATGATATACAGTTGAAAAAAACGAGACTCATCCTATTTATAGCCTAAAATACCTTTTATACCGAAAAATAACAGTTGAAGAACCACACAAGCGTTCTGGATCCGTACAGTGCCATAATTGTCAAGAATATGGCCATACAAAAGCTTACTGCAATTTACCTACAGTGTGTGCTATCTGCGGTGAATTGCACGGTACTGCTAGTTGTACTAAACCAAAAGATCAAGCGGAAAAAATGCAGTAATTGTGGAGGTAATCACACCGCTAACTACAGAGGATGTCCTGTGTACTCTTTCGTCAAGCAGGCTATGGTGCAAAAAACTAAATTAGCTCCAGCTCAACCATTAAACGCGTACTCCGCCACTTTTGCTCAAGTGAGCCAAACAGTGACTTCACGTGTATTGCATGCCGATGCTGCTAAGGCTAGTTCTATTCCCACACAAAATGTTTCACCGCCAAATAATTCAACGAATGCAAACTCAAGCTTTAACTTTAGTCGCCTTGAAGCTACCATTGAGAATCTGGTGCTAACTACAAATAATTTTACAACAAATATGACTAGCATGATGCAAGAAATGCTGCAAATGCAGAATACACTGCTTCAAGCATTACTTAGCAAGCCATGAACACGTTAAAAATATGTTTCTGGAATGCAAACGGCATTCGCCAACATAAAAATGAACTTGAGCACTTCCTTACAGAAAAAAATATTGATATAATGTTGGTCTCTGAGACTCATTTGACTTCTAGAAGCCTCTATAAAATGAATGGCTACACTTTATATGATACAAAGGACACTAGAGGGAGAGCATGCGGTGGATCAGCAATTCTAATAAAGTCAAGACTCAAGCACTATATTCTTGACAACATTTGTGAAGAACATCTACAAGCAACAAATATCTGTATTGAAAATTTTTGTACAAATTTCGTGATATCTTCAATTTACTCCCCTCCCAGATTTTCAATCACTGAGGACCAATACGAGAAATTCTACCAATCTCTTGAACCTTGTTTCGTAGCAGCTGGCGACTACAATGCTAAGCATACGTTCTGGGGTTCGCGTCTTATTACGCCTAGAGGTAGGGCGTTGTTCAACACAATTTCAAAAATGGGCTTGGATGTTATTTCGACTGGGGAGCCTACTTACTGGCCTACTGACGTTCGAAAAATTCCGGATGTTATAGATTTCGGCGTCATAAAAAGTATTTCTAGGGAATTAATTCACGTTGAAGCTTCCCTAGATCTCTCGTCCGATCACTCTCCTACGATATTTACAATATGTAGCCCACTGAGGAGCGCTTTACCTCACCCATATGTCAAGATGATAAATCGTGTTAATTGGCTGGGATTCAAAAAATATCTTAGTAGTCATTGCACGGAAAATATTACGCTAAGAACACCCAATGATATTGAATCGAACATTGCAAATCTTAACGAGAATATTAAACAAGCTTCTGAACATGCCACTTCCTCCCATCCGCATACTGCGTTCAATAAAATTTATTCTACAGACGATGAACATCTCGTACGTGAAAAAAGAAGAGCTAGAAGGGAATGGCAACAGCACAGCTCACCCCAACATAAACTCAGATTTAAAGAGTGCACTAAACGACTCCAAGAGTTGCTTGCATCTGAAAAAACTGCATCTTTTAAAAATTATCTGGAAGGCCTTGATGTCACACCAGCATCTAATTACTCTTTGTGGCGCGCTGCTAAAAAGCTTAAAACACCCGTTGAGTTTAAGTCACCTCTGCGCACATCTACCGGAGGTTGGGCAAGAAGCGATACTGAAAAAGGTAACATATTTGCTGAGCATTTAAAATCCGTATTTACACTAAATACATGTATCGGTGTTGCTGATTTGCCGAGTGTAGTTGCTCTACCTCCTCGACCCTTAAAATTTACGATGTGTGATGTACAAAAACTAATTGCCGAGCTCAACCCGAAAAAAGCTCCCGGTATGGATGGAATTAGTAACCACATGCTGATTAAGTTACCTCGTACTGCAATTAGAATCCTGTTATTCATTTTTAATGCCATTTTACGACTGGAGTATTATCCAGACTGCTGGAAGCTTGCCAAGGTTAAAATGATTCCAAAGCCAGGTAAAGATCTTACCAAGGCTGAGTCATATAGGCCAATAAGTTTACTGTCAACAATGTCAAAGCTTTTTGAAAAGCTATAAAGTATACTGGGGCCATTTTTATATTTGAGCAGTAGTATCCACACTTCTACATTTGCCGACGATACCGCCTGCCTTAGTATGCACGAAAACCCTGATGAGGCATCCCGAAATCTCCAGGAACACATTAGCCAGATGGAACTATAGTTAAACTTATGGAGAATTAAGGTAAATGAAGAAGAAAAGTGTGTTCATATAACATTTACCTTACGAAGAGATACTTGTTCCCCCATTCGGATTAATAATCAAGTTGTTCCTCAACATTCACATGTGAAATATCTTGGTATACACCTCGATCGACGGCTCACATGGAAACATCACATTGACTATAAGTTAACTCAAATGAAACTAAAATTAACTCAGGTACATTGGCTGATTGGCAGAAATTCAACACTCGGCCTAGACTGCAAACTTTTAATATACAAGTCGCTTTTAAAGCCAATATATGGTGTTACGGTATCCAGTTATGGGGCACTGCTTCAGCTTCCAATGTAGAGAGAATTCAACGAAGACAAAACAAAATTTTAATAACATCTGCTCCATGGTACATTAAGAATTCAAATATACATCGTGATTTAAAAATGCCACTAGTGACTGAAGAAATTGCAAAATACGCAGGCAAATATCTAACTAAACTCGTGTCACATCCTAATCCGCTTGCTCGTAATATTTTGAACTTTACTGGACACATAAACGGATGTGAGAGATACAAGGGCTCTAATACTAAACACTCCGAATGAAGTTGCTTGAAAATACTTTTTTTTTGCTTATCACTACTTATGTATTATTTACAACTATCACTTAGTTATGTCTGACATTGGTCGGGCCTATTAATTATATGTTAGATTTAAGATTTGAATACTTATTGTTAGTTCATATATGAAGATACAATAAATAAAAAAAACATGCATAAAAAAAGGTAAACCTGATGTGTGGAATCAGAACTTACATACACATTAATATACTATGCACATATGTGTTAAAACAGCATAACTCACTTATATACATATATATATATATATATAATCGTAATTGTGTGTTTGTTCCTAACGCATGATCTCTAGAACTATAAGAGCTGTGGAGCTAAAATATTAAACATATGTTCGGGTCAATACCTGGTTTTCGTTTTATTTTTGACCCAACAAGTGACCACTGTGTGGAGTAATTTGCAGTTAAAAAAATAATTGATTAATAAAATCATTTAGTAAAAAGTATCAAAAAGTGGCACAAATTATAAAGTACCATTTTGTAAAGGTAGAAAGCACAATAGTACCCAAGCAGTCAAAAATTGGCATTGCTGCTTTAGTAGCTCAAACGGTAACGCTGCTGTCCATTATATTGATTGATAATAAAAATAAATTACGGACTGATTATAATCAGATATCAGATATCCTGATATATTCATCAATGCGATTTGTGTGTAGATTAATAATCCACAAGGTATTTTTAAGTTTGAAGGACCATTCGTGAAATATTAAAGGAATAATACATAAATTGGTGTATATTATGCAAATGCTAAGGGTAGGATCACACGATTGCCGCAATGCACCAATTATTGATCTATTTTATATGTTCATCGTGTGATTTCACAATTTATTGTCCTATACGACAATCGAAAACAATATTCTGATGATTTGCCGCAATCAAATGCAACTTTGGTACGGCAATCGTGTGAACGATTGATAGGCAACCATGATCCAATAAAAATGTTAAAAATGCGCCAATATTTATTGTGTTCTCGAGCAACAATCAAAGTAGTCAATACGCGACAATTTCTTAAATAAATTTATTTTTTCGTGTGCGCCAAGTGTTTTTGTATTCGTAGTTATAACTTATTTGAAACGTTACCATGGAGCTGTGAGCCAATGTTTAACCCATATATTTAGTTTTTATTCGTTTAAAAAAACGAAAATTGCCTCTGCTTTGTATATTTAATAAGCACAAAATATAGAAAGCAGAGGCAATTTTATTTCTTTTAAAGGAACAACCCATTATTACTTACAAAATAAAACAGAAAAAACGATTTCTGAAAAAAAACTATTTGTACGTAAAACAAAATACCACAACAGCTGCTTGTTTGTATTGCGCGAGTTAGAACAATCATATGACAGTGCTGCGGCAATTATTGTCCCAAATTCATTCTTCACCAAAATGCGTCAATCAAATTTTTATAAAATGGGACAATAATGTGACTGCAACGTATTTGATTGGGATAATTTAGCTATTGTGCATCAATTCAGCACAATAAAAATTGGGTCAGATTGGTGTATTTGCGGCAATCGTGTGATCCTACCTTAAGTGTCACGATAACTTTAAAATTAGAGCTGATAGGGAAAAACTAATTAATGACTCCATCGTAATCAGGATAATTAAAATGCGATAAATTTTTATGAACTTCTACTAAACTTGTTTGACAATATTTATGTATATTATTTATTTATTATTCAAACTATTTCTAGCTACCAAATGTAAAGAGCAAAAGCGAAAACAAGGTTGCTGTCCACCACCAGAACCATCAAATTCTTGCACGTGCGAAGAATGCATAGAGGAATGCGAGGCTGGTAAGTTAAAAAATTACAAGTAATGGATCGTACCCTTAAAGATCGTTTTAACAAAATGTGCACATAATACCCAGATTTAAATAAATTCTTATCTGAAGTGTCCGACCGAATCAGGATACACATATACCGAAGCTAAATTTAAGCCAAATCTAAAAAAAAATCACTCAAAGCTGAAGACCAAGTTGTATGTAAATTAAAGGCTCAAATAGTTTACTTTTTAAATTCCACTTCAAACAAGCAAGAGTGCTATATTCGGCTGTGCTGAATCTTATACATTTATCCCTCGATTTACACGATACTTTTTTTTACAGGATTCCACTTTTACACGATTATTTTGGTTTTCGTGTAAATTGAGAGATTTATGAAATACCTCGATTTACACTATTTTTAATATGTTTTATGGAATATTTTTGTCTCTAATATAACGTTCGAGTAGGTTCTTACCATATTTGTTAAATCAATTACCCAATTCACAACCTAATGTAGATTGTATTAGCTACAACTACGGTAGTTGTGAACGGCCTGTTGTAGGTGTTGTTAGACTTTTAAAAATGTAGACTATTTAAAAAGAAGAAGAGAAAGAATAAAAATAACGAAAATAATTTGAAATTAATAAAAGCAAAAAAAAACAAAAAAAATCGACATTATGCGAAAAATATACTGCAGAAATGTTAATGGTTGGTTCGGGTGATTAAAAAATAAGGAAAATTATAATATCATAAAAAATCAAAAAATTTCAGACGATTCTGAAGAATCACTCTTAATCCAAATTGCTTCCGATTTTGCAACTTTTCGTGAATTTTTGCACACTTCGCGATAAAAGCGATTTTTTGCGATTTTTTATCAATATTATGCATTGTTTAAAATTGTGTAAATTCTCGCTATTTTTTTTTTTGCAAAGTTCGTGATAATAGTGACTTTTGCATGCTTTCAGCCTCCTAACAGTTTGGCCGATTTTTAAAAAATTTTACACTGTTAGTAACTTTTTGCGAAATTCGTCATTTTTGCGATTTTTATTGATACTTTTCCATCCCTTGCATTTTTGGCGATTTCAAATCAATATTATGGCTTGTTTAAAATTTTGCAACTTCTCGCTATTTTTTGCAAATATATCGATAAAAGCTACTTTAATTTACTTACATGTATTCAGATTCTTTACAGTTTTGCCGATTTAAAAAAAATATATCATCCCGCTGTTAATAAGTGTTTGCAAATTTACGTAATTTTCGCTATTCTTGCCGAATTTTTTGTATTCCTTACAGTTTTAGCGATTTTTATTCTATATTATGGCTTGTTTAAAATTTTCGCGATTTTTTCAAAGTTTACAATAAAAGCGGCTTTTTGCATGGTTTTTAGCGTCCTTATAATTTTGAAGGGCTTAAAACACTTAAATTTATTATTCGACATATTGTCATAATTATATTTTAATTTAAAACTTATTTGCTGATGGTTTAGGTTGGTGTGGTTTAAGTCTACTGATAATTTCTTACAGCAACAATGAAATGCATATAGACCAAGCTGAACCACCAGCAAATAAGTTTCAAATTATTATACTTTGTTATCATCCTGCTGTTAGTAGCTTTTTGCCAATTTTCGTTATTTCGCGAATTTTTTTATTTATTTTCATATATAATTGCACTAATTTTTTATTAATTTAATAAAAAAAATAAAGGTAAATTTAATTATAAAACATCAGCACATTCATCAAACATAGGGAAAAATGTTGTAGGTGTCGTAGCAATTTTTTCTATGGTAATTACCTACAATATTTTACAACTATTTTACAGCCTGACGACCTACTACACTTACAATAGGTTGTGAATGGAGCAAATGTGTTCTCACATAATTTTTTAAAATAATGCCTATTTCTAATAACTAAAATTCATGTGGCAGCACCGAAAAATACATACATATATAACTTCTTAATAAAATCAGTTTTTTACGCAATTCTGTCTTTATTTTCGATTTACACAATTTTTCATACACAAATTTAAAATTTCGACTTACACGACTTTCTCAGGAACGTGTCTATCGTGTAAATCGAGGGATATGTGTATACCCTACACCGTCGTGTGCATGGAGCATAGCTGTTAAGTAATTATTATAATCGTACTGATTACTAATTTGATTACTTATTTTTTGAAAGGTGAAGTAATGATTAAATTCAGGTTCGCACGATTACTAATTGATTACGATTAGTAATAATGGAAAAGTAATCTGAATTACTTGAAATTACAAAAAATAATCAAAAAGAATCAAAAGTAATTAAAAAATAATCAGATTACTTTTAAAGATTACTTTTAATTCTTTTTGATTATTTATTAATAAGCAACAGTAATCTTTGAAAGTAGTCGGATTATTTTTTGATTACTTTTGATTATTTTCGATTACGTTTTGTAATTTCAAGTAATTCAGATTACTTTTCCATCATTAGTAATCGTAATCAATTATCAGAAATTCTTTTAAAGGGAATTATATTATCAGTAGAATTCCTTTTAAAATGTAATTCAATTGATTACTAATCGTAATCGAAATTTAACATCTCTCGTAAGGAGTATGAATACATATACATACATAGGTACAATTTGTTTTGTGAAAAAAATGGATCATATATTTTTTGCTCTAGTGCAATTTATAGTAATTGAGCTATGTGTATTTTTCGACTAAAGAATTTGATTCTTCGATTTTATTATCGATACAAGCAAGAAATACATGTAAAATGGCTTACAATGCTCCATTTTACATGCATTTCATTTTGATGATCAACAACAAAAACTGTTGGCAGGGGTGGAAAAATTTATACAATCGTAATTTTTCTGATAACGCATGATGTTCAAAAACCGTGTTACTATTTGATAATCCTGTACCTCCTTACCAACTAAGACAACTTATTTCATATATGCCGGTGTTTGAGTTAAGTTTATTTGAAACATCGAGAGTTTATATTCAAAATACATACATACATATGTACGTCAATTCAAATTTTGTCACAATAAGTTTCCGTTAGCAAATAGCTCGCCTATGCAATATTCATCTGGAGTATAAATTTCGAATAAAAAAATGGTTTTTTCTTGTTTTATATCAAAGTATATTTTTTGGTAAAAATTAATTCTAATTCCCATTTAAATTTCCGATAGTTTTAAAAAGTAAGTAATTAAATATAAATCTACCTCATATCTAAGGATTTTTATATCCTGTACCTAGTTTTTGAGATATAGTCACTTTTGACATATTAGTTAGAGTTGAGCGATATTTGGAAACCTGTTAATTTTTCATAGCGATTGAAAAATTACAAATCACAACTGTAACTGAATTTATCAAGTAACAGGTTTTGGAAATATAGTTCTTTCATACAAACTGTGCATGTTCTTGTATGCCTACTATACAATAAATAAAGCTACCACGTTACATTATTTTTTATACCTTCAGTTTTTGTCGAGAAAAAATCCTCAAATCATGTCAAATAGCCTTTTCTGGCAACTATATATAGTTCTTACATTCTTGTCTGTGCAATTTTATTGTGCGTATCAGTATTGGGATATGGCTATTCTTAAATTGTACCATGTAAATGTTAAAATTGTACCAAATTAACATCAATTGTAGCAAAATGTAGCCATCTGCTAAGTAAGCATACACAAGAATTCTTAACAATCTTTCAATTATTGAAAACAAAAACATAAATAAATTAGCTAATAGGTGTTACACACCTTGTGTGTTTCCGGAACACGTTTATATTACATGCTGCATACTTTGACACAGACACTGCAACCTGCAATGCGATCTATAATCATAAAATCATTTTAATATTTTCGAACGCAACTATAAACAAGACTACTCACTAGTGTTGTGCTTATCAGCTCTTTTGAGTGACCGCTCTTTTCAGCTCAGCTCACTTTACTGAAGTATTTCATTCATTTAGCTCAGTAGCTCAGTTCATTTGTAGTGAAATATTTTTTCAAGCATAAAGAAAGAACGAAAACCGAAACATAAAAAGTGACAAATTTATACAGAGTGTGTTCGTGTGTGTGTCATACATTGCAAAACAAGGAAGATGAAGTATAAAAAATAGATAAAAGTAAAATAGTTTAATGAGTGGAATTTGTACATGCATACATATGTACATACATATGTATACTTTTTTTATGTATGTACTTGTGCGATACAAAAAATTTGCTGAAAAAGCACAAGACTTGACTCTTTCATTAGGTTGTTTTAGACACAAAGCCACTTAAATTACATAGGTTTGTGTCTAAAACGAGCTGCTGAATAAGTCCACATGTTATTTAAATGGGTTTGATTATAGGTTAGTGTCTAAAACGAGCTACTGAAAGTTTTCGATACAAATGTAGAAACCACTCAGTACTGAGCTAACAGCGCTCAGTGAATTGAACGGCTCACAGCGCTCAGTTAAGTGAATCGTTCAGTTGAACTAGTTCGTTCATGAGCTACACAACTCTACTACTCACTGTGCGACCGATAATGCAACCTGCCTAGTTGCATAAACACGTTGCTAAGTCTGTACCAGAGGTTCAATTCGTCACAGAAGTGTCGGCGGCGGCTAGCCGACGGGAGCCGATTTTTTAAAATAACTTTTGAATGTATTTAATAAGGTATTGATACATACAATAGACTAACTTAATTTTTTAATATTCTGTGGTATATACTCCTACTGTAAGTTCAAAATAGCCGATCCTTACGTAATTAACTGCCTGCCCCACGATGTCGAAAGAAAACTTAAGAGATCGAAAGTATGTCACTCATTTTCTTCTATAAAAGCGTTCCACTATCTTCCGACTTATCCTTCGATTGGCTTTACGTTTCTAACGTAAGCCGTATACCCGTTGTCAAATATCCATGTTGCCACATCAACAATTTTATACATTCATCGTCAAATGGGAATCAAAAATCGTTCTAATGTGTGAATTGTGCTTTAAAAAATAAAACTCTGTTATAATTTAACCTGCAACAAGTGGCGCTCAAAAATAAATTAAAGTAAAGAAACTTAACAAAAAAATTTTTTTAATGATAAAAAGTTTTCAGAATTAGCGTTTTTATTTATCCAAAATAAAAATCGAAAAACCACAAGCTATGTAAAATTTTCTGAATAATCAATCGCCTATCATGCCAGCAGCACATTTACTTAGGTCTTCCAAAAAAAATACTAACAGACCCAGAAAAAGTGTTCTATCTTGCCGGCCTTTTGGTGCAATAATTTTCTTCTGTGCATACATACATATTTACATACATATGTATGTATGTTGTATGTATGCGCAACGGCGACTTCGTAGAGTAGAAGTATTTTGTTTGTTTAGCTAGCCTTCGTCCGAACCTAAGGTATGTTAAGGTTAGGTATGGTAAGGTAAGGTTCTCTAGGTATGGACTCATGTAAATACATATACATATGTACATACATATATTATTATTGAATTTATGTACATATGTATAATATACCGAATACCGGCTCCGCTTAGAAGAGTTTTCTGTATAGCCGGATGTCTTAAGGATTTTCATCTCTGTGTATGTGGAACAACTGCTTAGATGAATAAATACGCCTTGATGTAAGAGAAAAAACTGGCACAATGTACATATTGTGACGAAAGACATTGCCCTAGGTGCTAACGAGTTCCTCCATACAATTTGATATTAACCGGCACATAATGTTTTAATCCACTATTAAGGCCCAGCGTAATTTATGCTGGCGAAAACTTTTAAAATCTCATGTAATATACATACAATTGTATGTATGTGTGTACATATGTATATTGACAATTGAAATTTGTAAAATTTTTGTATTTTTATATAGACTACAACAATAAACATTAAAATATTAAAAAATTTAAATTAAAGGGTGGTCCATCAGTTAATGCAATTTTGACTATGTAATTTTGACAAATTGCTATATCTTGGAGACCGTAAGAAAGACCGTCTTGAAATTTTCAAAAACGGTAAAACTAAAAAATCCGAAAATTATAAAATCGCTAAACCGAAAAAAATCGCCAAAACTTGAAAAAAATCGCCAAAACCTGAAAAAAATCGCCAAATCGAAAAAAAATCTACAAAATTAAAAAAAAATCTAGCACTCAAATAAATCGCCAAATTCGAAAAAATCGTTTAAATGAAAAAAAAATCGCCAATATGAAAAAAACGCCAAAAACCGAAAAAAATCGCCAAAACGCGACAAATGCGCCAAAACCAAAATAATTGTTTATGTGAAAAAAAATCGCCAAAATTAAAAAAAATTGCCAAAATTAAAAAAAAATCGCCAAATTTAAAAAAAATTGCCAAAACGAAAAAAATCGCCAAAATTGAAAATAAACGCCAAAAACCGAAAAAAATTCTCAAAACGAAAAAAAGTGCCAAAACTAAAAAAAATCGCCAAAACCAAAAAAAAATCACCTATATGAAAAAAACGCCAAAATTAAAAAAAAATCGCCAAAATAAAAAAATCGCCAAAATAAGAAAACGCCAAAATTATAAAAATCGCTAATTTTAATCAGAAATAATTCATAGTTAGGCTCAAGTTCAGTAATTTCAATTCTTATTGAATGAAATATTTTTATTAATTAATGTGAGTTTCTAAAGAAGAGAAGAAAAATTAAACTTAGACTTTAAGCTGGGGGAAATACCGATACTTTTCTGTGCAGCCACGCACTTCATCAGCACCCTAGTCTATCTACTTGGGTAGAGATTCTTCCAAGTTTGGATATTAGTTAGTAAAAAATACAGTAAACCTGTAGTATGCAATAAAAAAATAAAAAAACCCAACTGCTACGAACTTTGAACTGTTAAATATCCTAAATGGTCATTCGAAATTAATATATCACAAGAGAAACCTCAGGATTTTAAAATATGTCGTATTTAAAAAATGGCTTCTGTTGGCCCATTTTGAGTTTTGACCAGTGTGACCGTTGAGAAATTTCAAAAAGTGGCACAAAAAGGGTATTAAAGAAATAAAAGTGGCACCAAAAAGGGGATTTTTTCATAAAAGGGGCAACTATTTTAGGAACAAAAATTCAAAGTAAAAACACGATATATTTGCACATTTAGTACCACAAGGAACTCCTTACATTTTAATCCCATTTATAGTATGTATTAAAACAATTAGAAATGTAATTCGTCCAGGAACTTTAGCTGTTCGATTAATTTCATTCATTTTACTATAAATTAAATTTTATTTACAAGTGATATTTTAGAAACAACGAAACCATTATAAGTTTATAGATAAAAAAACTATATAACAAGTCATGAATAAGAAATAAGGAAATATTTATATTTATTTGACATGGGACGACAAAAATAAAAAAAACATCACACATTTTTATTTGGTGAAAATGCCGTTTTAACGAAAAGATAACCACATTTACTGTGGTTTCGTTTGTTAGCAATAACGTTTAAAGATTGTCGTTATTAACATTCTAAAGCTACTTCAGCTGATAATTTTTTGCTCTATGTGGTTTATATGTAGCTGACGAATGTCAAAATCTTCGTTTTGTTTTAGTTTTGGTACAATTATTCCACGTAAAAATTCTCGTCTGCCTACATTTATTGGAAACAAAAACAAAACACTCAACTTGCTTTTGTTTTCAATATAAATAGACAGACGAGAATTGTTACATGACTTCTATAAACTGGCAGTAAGTTTTTTCCCCTTATAACTCAACCTTATTTTGACTCAATAAAAGTTTTTGTAGTTTGAATTACAGTTAAATTATGGAAAATAATGCAAAAATCATTTCTTTATACGGAACTTGATTTTGATTATTTCACAGTAAAAATAACAGATATGTATAAGGCAAAATTTTTTTCAGGAAAGTCCTGATTAGTTATATTAAATTATATTATTTTTTAAGTATTATTTGATTTTAGTCATAGTTAACTTATTTTTGCTAATAGTTTTCGCAAAAGTTCGCTTAAGAACTAACAACATATATAAATTAACAAATCTAATAATCCTTAAAAAATTATAGAATTTTTTTTTAATACAAGTAGCATCTGCTATGGAAATGCTTAAAAAATCGTCGTATGTATGGAATAACGCATTGCTGATGGGAAAGTTTAATGCACCATAGGAAGCGATTTGGAAAAATCTTTCAAATGATGTACTTTACGAAAATATGCAATGAAACAATTAAAAAAAATAGGCCTTTTTAGAGACGGTGCAGGTCATAAACGGTCATCGATAGACCCCCTCAAAAGACCGATTTTAAGGGGTAACAAAAACTTTTTTTCAGTGAGTCGGTCTAATGTATATATATTTATGTATATAATCTTAAAATCCGTGCATCTCAAAGTTGATTTTTATTCACATATCATCTAATTCACTCAGAGGAATATTCATTAAAAATTTTATTGGGTTTGAAAACTTAGGAACAAAATCAGAGACAGTTTTTGATGCAAACAGTTGAGCTTTTGTATAAGTTGAGATAAATATATTAATCTGTCATAAGAAACTATGCTTATACAAACAGAATGCTGTGAAAAAATAAATCAAGTGATTGAATTTCTAAAAAGGGTCAAAAAGTATCAAAGTATAATAAAAAGTAGCAGATTTAGCTCATTTTAAAAAAGTGTCACTAAAGGTGTCAAGAAGGTAAAAAAGTTGCAAATTGATACTTTAGTAGCACAAACGGTCACGCTGGTTTTGACTACTGTCACATCTTTAGTGACAAATCGATCATCAAAATTGGAGCAGACGTTCGGTTTATATAGTGCTACAAAGGAACATACATACGTACATAGGTTGATAAACACAATACTCTCGCTTGCGTCGTGCAGTCGTGTAAAACGTTAGGCTGCCAGCGAATGTGTCAGCTGTTATTGTATTTCTCGTTGCTTTATACGTATATGTGTAAGTATGTAAGTTGACGTTGGTTACGTATAAATCTATTATCTGTAGATTTTTACTTAGCAAACGTTGCCAATACATTTCCAATAAGCAATAACATGTTTATTAAATGATACGGATTTGTTCAGCTGATACGCACGATACAATTTGACTAACGAATCCAATCTTAAGCGAATAATACAAAAACTGGTGTAAATTATGCAAATGCTTAATGTCACTATCCCTTATCGGGAATAAAAGTTCACGTGAATTGGGTTCCCTTTCCCTAAAATTGTGATCACCAATGCTTGCGTTGTTGTGTCGGTATAGTATTTTCTAGTTTAGTTCACCATTTTTTGTTCACGTGAAATATTAAAAAAAATGTTTACCTTTTATTCCCGATAAGGGTGTATTTCTTTAAAACTAGACCTAATAAGAAAAAACTAATAACGCTATCGTAATCAGAAGCTAAAAATACATAAGAATCAGCAAAAAAAAACTATTTTGTTGTACATAGTAGGTTAAAAAACAAAAAAGAACAAATAAGTAAAGTACACAAGACAAAAATTTTCATTTTAAAAATTGGCTCAGCCATCATCATTGTGTAAGCACCGCAGACGAAAACAAGCCTCTGGTCTGTACCTACCATAAAGAACTGGGACAAGTGCTACCAAAACAAATGAAATATATGAGCATAAACTACCAATGTTGCAAATTTTAGTACTATGTTAGGAGAAATTATTATTACTGTAATGCAAATCAGATTTTTTTTCAAATTGTACCACTGAAATATAAAGTGTACCAGTGTACCAATACAAGTGTAACTGTACCAAATTTGGTACTATTGTGGTGCGTATGCCTCTTATATTGGGTGTTTTTTATTGAGGTATAGAACTTTAAGTTGGCATCACTTTTTTAACTGGCGGCCATTTCGTCAGCTCTCAAGTGATTAATATTTAGTTTGGTTTGCCATTTCATCATGAACAGGTTGACAAAAGAACAACGCTTGCAAATCGTGCAAATTTATTTCGAAAGTAATGGTTCAGTTCGCGAAGTTTACCGCAAGCTCCGTCCATTTTATGGTCGACATAATCGTCCATCAGAGCAATTAATTCGGTTAACCATGGATCGTTTTCGCACTATACCGGAGACCGGTATAGAGCCATGATAACCGACTATTTTGTTCCCGAATTGGATGGCATGAATGTGGATGAGTTGTGGTTCCAACAAGACGGCGCTACATGCCACACAGCGCACGTTACAATCGATTTATTGAAGAAAACATTCGATGAGCGCATAATTTCGCGGAATGGTCCTGTCAATTGGCCAACAAGATCGTGTGATTTGACACCATTGGATTATTTTCTTTGGGGATATGTGAAGTCGATTTTCTTGTGTTTTATTTCAATTCGAAGTTCTATACCTCTAAAAAAACACCCTGTACGAGAATTCTCAATATTTGGATGGGGTTGATTGCTTTTTGTTTGTTCTTGTAGCTGTTAGTATTTATCAAGATACCAATACTAATAAATACTTTTGAAACAGAAGAGCTGAAATGTGTTAAACCGTGATCAGTCACATTTTACTCTCACTCCTGCTTTTCTTATTAAATTTTCTCAAAATAAAAAAATTGCTACGAACAAAATACTGCTAAACTGTGATCACAGTCACAGTTTAAAAGAACAGACATTTAGAAATCACGTTCACAAGGAACGTGATACTAATATAGGTGTTCAATTAAAGCCGTGGTAAGCTCTTCAAACGTTAATTTAGCTCCAACCAATGTTCGATATAGATAGCCCTTTGCACTCTTCACTGCGGCCTCCCAAAGACCCCCGAAAAAAAGACTCCAAAAAAGTCATGAAAATGTAGAGTTTGCGATCTGGAAGTAGTGAAAATTTCGATCGGATCTAATGATTTTTACATAGGGTTGTCATTGCAAGAAGTTCTCTTTTTCGATGCCTGGTCACTGAATTGGAAGCGATATTAAGAAAAATTCCCTTTTTTGTGTTCTTTGATAATATTTTATCTAGGAAAAATTGTAAATAGTTACCTATTTTAACAATTCGTTTCTTTTTATACGAATTTAAGCCCAAAACAGTGTTTTCATGTAAAGTTAAGAAAATAACTTTTAAATTTTAGACTAAAATTAGTTCATAAATTTCTTAAAAAAAATAATTTTTTTTAAATTCTGGTAAGTATTTTCTAACACTATGAAGGAGTTACAAGGTTTTGTATGACTAAAGTAAGCTTCTATATGGTTTTCAGCTCACTCTCGGCAAATTAAAAATATCGATTTTTTGGAAGCAATGAAAATGTAGTTCCCCTAGAATACTTCCATTTTTTTTGACTGGGTTGGACCAAAAAAATCAATTCCACAGTGTTGAAATGATCTTGCTGGGGTAACACGCTCTGCAGGAAGATTTTCTATTACTTGTTTCAAAAGCTTGGGGCGATATCGAATGCAGCTTATGCATGAACGTACTACCTTTCGTGCTATGGCTCGGACGTTAACAACCCAAAATGTTTGTCGGGAGAAAACGACGAGCGCCTTTGGTCCTGCATGGTAATTTGTCACATGAAGATGTCGTATATAGTTTAACACGAAATTGCAATTTGGCAGTACAACAGGATGTTTTCTATTCTTGGGGATATATGCACTCTCTAACCGACCTCCTACACGAATTAGGGAAAACTGCATGCTGTTGTCGAGGAATAGACCAAGAGACTTAAATGATGTTCTGATTTGTAAATTCTTTAAATAATGAATTTCCTCGACAAAGTAGTGTTGCTGTAAATTCCAGGCGATACAATGTGGTGGTGAGTGTGGAAGAGTGCAACTGTAGCCATCTAAGCACTACCGACGAGTCAGTCCAAAAATACACTCGCGGGTTGAAGGTGTTTAGCAGAGGAGAAATTTTTCTATATAAAAGTGATAAAAGGTGAGCTCCACATAACTCTAATTGTGGCATTGTCCTCTTTTTTGTTGGCGCAACCCTACATTTAGCTACAAAAAGTGTTGTTGTTGAAATATTATGCCTATCTCGGGTATATATGTAAAAACAACAACCGTATGCACGTAGAGACGCATCACTGAATCCGTGTAATTGTATTTCGACATAGTTATCATGTAAAACAAACCGAGGGATTTATCTTTCGCAAGTCATCTAGCCACATTGTAACTGATTTTTTAATGTTGCTTGGTATTTCAGTGTCCCAATCATAATTTTGTAGCCATAGGTTTTGCAATAAGGCTCTTAAAACAATTATAATGGGACAGATTAACCCCATCGGGTCAAAAACTGATGCAGTTACCGATACAATTTCTCGTTTTGTAAATGTTGAATACTGCTGGTCTGTTTTGAAAGCGAAAGGAAAATTGTCGTTTACTGGATCCCAGCTTATGCCAAGTGCGCTGCGAATTTCCAACTTTTCCATGTTCATGTTTTTTAGTGAGGTATCATTCGACAGGAAGTCAGAATGATTTGATTGAATTTTTGCGATTTCTAACCCACCTTTTGATAAAATATAAGCAACTTCATTTTTAATTTGATGTAATTCTTCTCTCGTGTTTGATCCGGTCATCATATCAGTTACGTAAAAATGATTTCGAAGTACTGCGGCTCCAATTTTATGTGACTGTTCAAATTTATCTGCCAGAAATTGTAGGCTGCGTATGGCTAAAAATGGTGATGCTGAAATACCGTACGTGATAGTATTGAGCTGATAGACATTAATTGGTTGATTCTCATTAGGTCTCCACAATATTTGCTGAAATGTACAATGAGATTCATGTAACAAAAACATTCGGTACATTTTAACAATGTCGCCTGTTAGCGCATATTTATATAACCCGAAACGAAGAACTCGTAGGAACAAATCATCTTGTATGGTTGGTCCTACGAAAATAATGTCGTTTAATGATTTTTCCGACGAAGTTTTCGCTGAGGCGTCGAACACCACTCTGAGCTTTGTATTTGTGCTGTTTGGTCGAAGCACGCAATGGTGGGGTATAAAGTAGTGGGGTAAATTTAAGTTTGGATTTACTAGGAGTGACATATGCCCCATTTGTTCATATTCTGCCATGAATTTTGTATACTGTGTTTTAAAATTATTGTCTCGAGCCAGGCGGCGTTCAAGAAGCTGGAAACTTCTTAATGCTGAGCTATATGATGACCCTAAAACCGAAAAATCTAATTTGAAAGGTAATTTCACTTATGACTCGTTAGTCTTTACATTTGACGTAAAATGTGATTCACACAACTGCTGTTCTGTTGTCCATTTGTTTGTTGTACTTCTTCTATTTGCCATACAAATTAAATTTGTTCGTTAAGATCAGTATTATCTGAGGTGGAAAACATACATTTACTTATTGATGTTCTGCTATTTGGTGTATAGCGTCCAGTAACTATCCATCCAGCTTTGGTTTCTTGGAAAGGCGGTAAATTTGAACCAAGGCAAATTTTTTGGCTACATAGTACATTAAAAAAGTTTTCGGTTCCGAGCAGTAAATCAATCGGTTGCTGTTTATAAAAGTATTCATCGGCCATGTTGATTTTGGATAGAATCCAATCACTAATATCAATGTTTTTCGATGAAAGATATCCGGATATTCTATTGGTGACTAATAGGTTAAGAGAATACTCATGACAGTTGAAGCGAGATTTCAAGGTGGACTCGACTTCGTATTTCATGTTAGATAACATGCCTTCAACGCCAGAAACGTCGATTGATATTTTTCTGCGCTTTCAATTTAAAAGGCTTGCGAGCCTTTCAGTTATTAAGTTTACCTGGAAACAGGAATCTAGAAGTGCTCTTCCTAATTTGTAGCTTCCTGTACCATCAGATATAAGAATTGCGGCTGTCGCAAGTATTACATTACTTGATTCATTTTCAACATGAGTATTGACAGCTGCTTGATGAGCTGGCGTAAACGTGGGAATCGAATTGTTACTAGTTGATGGTATGTTGAGCGTTTTTGCATATCTTACAGCGATATTTTGACGAACAATTAGATACATTATGTCCACACGATAAACAATTAATGCAAGCTCCTAATTTTTTGACAGCATCAAATCTACTTGTTGAATCCACAGATTTGAAGTTTGGACAATTGCTGCTCCAATGATCTAATCGCTTACAAAATATACAACTTTTTTTGCTTGAGTCATTAACGAATGTTTTTGTTGTTGACATGATGTATTGCGTTTATTATTATTCGTTGATGATGGCTGTGAATCGAGTGATTCTAAAAATTGGAATCTACGCTCTAAAACCTTTGTGAATTCTTCCCAAGTTTGCAAAGAACTAAAGTCAATTGTTTCCTTCCACTTCATATCAGTTTCTGAGTCGACCTTTGTTAAAATTAAATGAATTAACATAACATTGCAAATGTCGTTTTCATCTCCTAAGTTGCATAGAAGATGGTTTTTCAATTGATGGCAACTCATTAATATTCGAAATATGTTCGAGAAATATCAATGTTTTATTATTGTAACGCTCGTCGAGCCGTTGGATTGCCTTACTGTAATTATCCCTTGTTATTTCAAATGCACGTATAGTATAAAGGCCTTGTCCGGATAAACAATATAACAAATGGTTAAACCTCTCAATGTCAGAGAGCGATGAGTCGTTGTGAACTAATTGTTTACAAGTGGCGATGAAATTTTTATATTCGGCGTATTTGCCGTCAAATTGTGGTAAGTGCAATTTTGATTTGCTGTTTGATGAGATAGCAAATGAAGCTTCTGTAGACCTTTTATAATTATAAGATAAGCCCATAAGATCAATTATTTTTGATTTTGTCAAAATGCATAATTCTTCTATGTCTGTTCTCGAAGTATCTTTTGGGCTTATAATTTCTATTTCACTTTGAATGGAATGTAATTGCTTAAAATATGGCTCTACTAAACTCAACCGGCACTCTATTTTAGATGTGGGCATTGTATCGCTTACTAAATTTTTTATTCTTGTAAAATTTTCCTTTACAGACGTACGTTACTTCTGTAGCGAATCCAGTTCAGTCATGTTGAAAATTTAATAGTATCTTTGACGGTGTTCAATTTTTAAAACAATATTGGAATGATGTGCAGGAATTGTTCTTGCGATAGTGTGTTGGAAACGTAATAACAAAATATTATAATTGGAATAATACGCGATTATGTATTGTGATTTTCTTTTCAAAAGTAAAATGACGTATGTATGTAAGTATGTAATTTTTTTTAAATCGAAGACCAACATCGTTACTTCATATAAATGTAATGATGTTGGTTTTGAATTTTTTTGCAGATAAGCAATTTAGTCAAAAACTTAACTAAAAACTAAAAATCCATTTAACAATGAGTGTATAAATTCCAAATTAATTTGTGGTTACTATTAAAATGTCTTATTTTTAACTGTTTCATAACATAAAATGCATTGCATATTGCAAAAAGCATGTTTTATCACGAAATATTTCTTAGCTTCCGTAATTATTTAAATTTTTTGTTGCTGTACAAATTTATTAAATTTAAACTTTAATTTCGTTCCGTGTGCTCAAAAAAACTAAACAAAAAACCAGGAAAAAATTAATACATGCGTGCACAACTTAATTCGTCGCTTGCTCAGTGACGACTAAGGACCAAATTTACAGTCATTAGTTAATTATTAGTTAACTAAAATGATAACTATTGTTTAACTAATAGTTCATATGCACAGTGCATTGTTTAACTAAAGTTCTTAATATGGCGAAAGAATGGTAACCCTATCAAACAAGTAAGTTTCATTATCGACAGCATATGGTTTTTGTTTACATTTGCTATATTGTTTCTTAAAAGTGGATAAAACAGTGCGCGCTCATCTAACTTTACGGTGGAAAATATTGAATTATTGCTGAAATTGGTTCGGAAAAACTAAAATATAATATAAAATAAAAAGAATGTGTTACAGCTAAATACAAAGAAGATACTTGAAAATGTATGTGTGAAATGTGTATAAAAATTTTCACAATGCAACAATACTAAAAAAAGTTTACAACGAATCAGCTGTTGTCTAACTATTTGTTAACCAATGACATTTGGCGGTTTAACTAACTGTAAAAACTAGCTGTGAATCAAATGTTATTGGTTAAACTATTGCTATTAGTTAACTAATGACTGTAAATTTGGGTCTAAATGAAAGAGCATAACCATGTATGTGATTTTCATCCGCACAATTGTGCTATGGCTTGCGGGTTACTGTTGTACAGGCACATACATACATATACCCAGTGGGAATTTGAGTTAACTCAGAGTTGAATTATCTGCCAAAAATTAGTCAGAGGTGGTTAAAATCAGCACTCATTCTGCATGTTAAAAGTGATCAGATTTAACATTGAGTGTCCGTAGGACGAGTGCATCAGTTTTGAACTAACCATGAGTTAGCTTGTGCCAAATAAAAAGAAAGTGTTATACATACATACATATTGAGTTAGTTATGATTTAGCTCATTATTTATTAACATTTTTTAGTCAGCTTAAAGTTTAAACAATTTTAAATTATTTCTTAAGAAACGAGAACGGGTATCGAACCGTGATCACTTTGTTTGTCAGCCATCACTTTGCCATCGCGCCATATAACATATAAACGGCACAGAGTTATTATAAACATGAATTTTATGCTGACATCATCTCTCTCAACACTGACTGTATCAGCTTTGAATTAGCTAAAAGTTACCTCAAAACTTATCGAAGAAGTTAGTTGTACAAAAACAACTCACTAATCTCTGCATCATTTTTGAGTTAGCTTAAAATTAGTTCAATACTTATCGGGAAGAAAACAGTTGTGCAAAAAACAACTGACTCCCATCTGTATCATTTATGAATTAGTTCAGAAGCTAGTTGGAAATAAGTTATCAAAAAGTCGCCCATATTTTGAGCTAGCTAATAAAAATCCGATTGGGTACATACCAAGATACACAGACGCACACTACAAACTAATAACACCCCCTTTTTTACATATGCACCCAGTCAGCATGTGGAAGATTGTTTCACCAAACTGAGTATTTTTCGACTGCCTTAGGTGATCAAAAACTGATTAATAAGTTGTATGCTTAAAATATGACTCGAAAATGATTCCCAGAAACATTTAGAAAGTGATTTGTTTAGAAAACAAAAACACACAGCAAGCTCGTGCAGTAAAATCAAGAAAATATAAAAATTTAAAACAAAAAAAAAACTGAAATACTACCACAAACTGTCTCGAAAGTGAATCGAAATTGATCAGAAATGCGAGTCATAAAAGACTCTTTTTAGATGACTCACGGCTAGGGTACCATTTTCTCCCGAATGAACAGTCATTTTCGACACGAAAACGAGCGTGTAAATGCTTATTTTAATCGTGCGGAGGAGTCGAAAAAGACTCGAATATGATCATTAATTTCATAAAATGCTGACTGGGCAATCTTAGTTAATATTATCTCTTATTATTTTTTTGTTTTTAGTCAATGATATAAGATTCAAAATTTAAAATTTGAAGTGACCCTGTCACAATAGAGATTGAGTTAGAGAGTGCTAAAGCTGGCCAACTCGAGATGGAAGCAGTGCTGCCAGAACGATGATATCATCATATTTTTGTTGATTTTTGAACCAAAAATATGATTTCAAGATTTTTTTTTCTCGAATTTTGATTTTTAATTTTGCAAATTATGATTTTTACTTTCAATAAATATGTGTATATGTATGTATGTAAAATTTTCTTTATTGTTCTACATTATATATATATATATATATATATATATACAGAAAACAGTTTTGTCCCAGCAAAAATATTCGTTTACATGGAAGCAGGTTGGTAAAGGAGAGAGAACACAACTCTCTCTTCTCTACTTGGGTAAAGTTACACTTGGGTTAAGTTACTCTTGGGAAAAATACTCCGAATAAGAAAGGTCATTCCCCGACAAATTAGAGTGTCTCTGAGAAAATGTTGTATAGTCATGGAAAGCAAATATTAATATGTAGATGCTCCGTTGTCAATAACGCCAAAAAGTCATCAAATAGTAGACAAAAGTGGTGGGAGACACTTAACCACAAGATTCCTATAGGATAATAATATATTGAAAAATTTCATTGTCAAATAAATTGCGTATTCGCGAAATAAATGAATCGGTCGGACACTACTGTATACTTAAGCATTTTAATCGAACAAGTTCATATTTTAAAATTTCCTTTTTATAGCTAAGGCAAAAGCTTTACGGAAATTGCGCTATTTATTAAAAAAATATAGTGGCCAATAAAAAATATATCTTTGTCTATAAAAATTATAAAAAAACAGTAAACTTGATCAAAATTAACACAAAAACACGTTTAAAATATGAGAACTAGAAGCTTAGAAGTCCTGAAATATAAATTTCTGTCATCGAAAAAGGGTATGTTCCATTTGAAGTTCAAGCTTTGAACTAAATGTTAATTTTTATTTTAATTTGAACTCACATTCTTGTGCAGTCTTTCAAGAAACATATGATTCATTGAATTGCAATCCATGTTCCGCGGAAACATGTGATGATAGCGCGAAAGATCCTTGTTCACCTAGTGGCCTATGTATACAGCCTTGTTTTGTGACGCCACGCCAAGCGAATCCTGGGCCGGAAGCTTATGACGAATTTGAAGCCTGTCTCAATGGCAGTGGTTTGGTTATACGTGTACTTAAAGATTCTCATCGTGTGGAGAATATATGCGATGGCGCCGAAGAGTATGATGATGCCAACTTAAACCAATGTGATAAATTTAATGAGAAAGTATGTGTATGTCCTTGAAATAAATCGACCATGATATATTTTTTAATCGAGTTTGGTTATTTCCACCTTAGGAAAATATTCGCAATTCTGATTGTAGTTTCTCGAAAGTTCTGAGACGCAGCAACTTTGCTCGCAATTATATAAAACGGCAAACTGGAGGCCATATTATCAACCATCCTAACTTACCTAAAATTCGTGCAAATATCAAATATTCCGGTAATGATAATTGCTGTGCGGAAAAATATCATGTTCCCTATTCAAAAATTAAAACACATTGTGATAATCAGAGCAACAAAATTGATAGTTATCGCAGTCATCGGATGAGATCTAATATAAATAAGTGCGATGCCATATGTGATCCAAAACATCGAAGGGATGCGAAAAGCAGTTGTGTACAAGTTGATCCACAGGATATTAAAAATTTCATGGACGATCTTGATGTGGATACGCGTAAAAAAGGAATTGAGGTACGTTAGAGCAAATTGGTAATAAAACTTTTTTTCCTTTATTTATCATGAGAACTTTTGAAATTCTGCTTGGCAATTCAGACTATCGTTTTCCTTAGGGCCTGTTTCTCTAAATGCGAACGATCTACCGAACATTTATGTTAAAAACAAAAAACTTAAATTTGTTTTTGTTTTCAATACTAATATTCGATAGAAACGTTCGTTCGAATTTAGTCAAATAGGCCCTTCAAATATTTATGTATGTATGTATATATAATATTCATTTAAAACAAAAACACAAATGTAACCGTGTTTGAACATAAAACTAGACACTGGCGTGTTACAGTTTCAATCAGACGGCATGAAATAGCTCATTGAAATTGAACAAGGCTAAAAAACTAAAGACAACAATTATAACGATTTTCCGGGGGTTATTTAATTTTTCAAGATTTAGGTTGGGTTTTATAGGCTACCAGTTTCATGAGAAGCCGGCTCACTTGGGTTCTGATGGCTTCGTTATGCTGAGATCTTATTTAAGCTTGAGGATAATTTCCAAATACATCAAAAAGCTTATAATAAACTGGAAACATATTTGGTCCAAATGTAATATAGAGGGTGAATCAAAAAGTCCGTAAGTCCGTGACTTTTTGAATGAAACACCGTTTTTTTTCCAAAACAAAAATTTATTTTTCAACATAATCTCCTTTTAACTCAATACACTTAGTCCACTTAGTTCCAGCTTTTGTATCCCTTCCAAAAAATAATATTTTTCGATGTCCTTAAAATTTCATGGTTGGAGCTAAATCTCTTTCAACAGAGCCATTTCTTTAGGTTTGGAAATAGGAAGTAATCACTAGGGGCTAAAATTGGCGAATAGGGCGGATGAGGGAGCACTTTCAAGCCCAATTCGTGGATTTTTGCCATATAAACTACACATGCGCTTGTGTGCCAATTGTGAGAAAACGCGGCACCCATCTTGCTGGCTTTGCAGGCATTGAGAGGCAGTCCTTGAAAATGGGCTTAGTAGTTAATGAAAGCAAAACCAAAGTGATGGTTTCAACGAACAGAAAATCTATTAGATTAGGTGAAACTGTGAACGTTGGCAACTATAACTTTGCTGCTGTAGAGGAATTTGTGTACCTTGGGTCATCCATTAATAAGAGCAATAACATCAGCATGGAAATACGAAGAAGAGTAATACTAGCAAATAGGTGCTACTTTGGGCTAAACAGGCAGTTTAGAACTAAAGCCTTCCCTCGAATAACGAAAATAACACTACAAGACACTCATATTACCCGTGCTTATGTATGGTTCAAAAGCATAAGTAGTTGCGCAGATGAAGCTGTACTAGGCGTTTTTGAGAGAAAAATACTTCGTAAAATATATGGATCGGTTTGTGTAAGTTGAGACTATCGGCATCGTATGAACCATAAACTGTATGAACTGTTCGCCAACATTGACATTGTTAAGCATATAAAGTTGCAAAGATTGCCCTGGCTAGGACATGTTGTACATATGGATGAAGAAGCTCCAGTGGAAAGAAGAGGACGACCGAAGCTCCGATAGAAAGATCAGGTCCAACAAAATCTAATGGACCTAAACGTCAGAAGTTTGAGGAAGAGCTTAGAAGACCGAAGCGCTTGGAATGCTATTCTCTCCTCGGTTTAATATACACCAGGGTTGTAATAAATCCATATAAGAAGAATTAAGTTGTAAACGTTATAACATTTATTTAAGTTTGATGACAGAAAAATATTCGGGTATGTTATACATATATTCCACGTGAAATTAAAACGTACATAATTGTTGGAAGTATGTATTTATGACAACAATACTATGGCATTTCCGAGCGATTTAATTTCAACATAACCGATTGCTTTTAAGCGTGAATGAAGTTAATGGATTATTATGTATAGTGAAATTTTTGTTACAAATACAATTCGTCGGACGGTTACTGGTTTGCCGTATGGAACATTGAAAATAATTATTTATTGATCGATTATATGTACACAGAGAAAACAGTGCCTAATAAATGCCTCATAAAATGGAACAAAATTAATAAGATATCTCTATGGTTTTTTTTTAATAAGGAAATCTTATTAATTTCATAAGAGAAAACCTTTTTGAAAAAATCAAGAATGAATCTTGTAGTTTTTATTAGGTTAACTTATTGATTTTTTCAAAAAAGTTTTCTTCTTGATTTTATTAGGCAACCTAATAAGAAATAAAAAAAATTTTACTTATGTATTTTCATTTAAATTCTGTACGATATATGTATTTATGTATGTAGTATACTTAGATGTTATTTATTTCTACATACAAGACAAGTATTGAAGTATTGGAGACAAGTATTGAACCAGCAACCTTCTGACTGATAGACAAGAACTCTAACCAATATGATAACAAGCAGCCTGAATCCGCACTGAAATTATTGTAGAAATATGCTTATACAAGAACGAAAAAGATCATGAAAAAATTCGTATCTATGTTTATTTATAGATATGAAATAACAAGAAACCTAATAAGAACAAGAAGATTTCCTTATTAAAAAAATTATTAAGATGCTTTACACATAATCATATAGGCACATAATGAAAACAATAAGGAATATCTTATTGAAAAAATTAATAAGGCAACCTAATGAAATCCATAAGGAAAACCTTTTTGAAAAAATCAATAAGGCAACCTAATGAAATCAATAAGAAATCCCTATAGTTTACAATTTATAAGAAAACCTAATAGAAGCAAGAAGATTTTCTCGATGGATAGTTTTTTTGGTGCCAAAAAATAACGGAAATTGAGTAAAAAAAAGTTTTGAATAAGATTTCTTCTTGATTTTATGTGGTTTTCTTCTTGATAAAATTAATAAGATTTACCACACAAAAACAATAAGGAATCTCTATGAAAAAATCTTCGCTTCTTTCTGCTGGGATACCCCTTAGCCACAAAACGTTTCATAGAGAAAATCTTCTTGATTACAATTAGGCAGTTTTTTCTTTGTGTATGTATATGATTAATGTGTACTTTTCTTAAATTCGTTCTCAGTTCTTCGATATCTTGAATATATTAGCATATATAAAGTTATTTTACCTTATATTTCGCTTAATAAATACACTAATTTGACTTAGTCGAAAGGAAGTGAACATTGTTATGGTTACTATACATATGCGTTAGCAAAGATTTGCGACTCTATAAATCCTAATAACTTTTCACGTTGATGGTAAAAAGCTAAGGAACAATATGTCGACAAGGAAGTTCCTATCGCTTATTTATATACATATGTACATGTATGTATACTTAAGTAAACTATAGAAAGTTTCATATTGACATCGTGGGCCAGGCAGGTAAGTTTAAATAAAATAATATGTATCTATTACTTACAAAATATTTCATCGAGTATTTTTATAAAACAAATGAAAAAAAAACATTCATAAATTTTTTCGAAAGAACATATTTGTTCCATGGGGCTAAACATTAACTACCCGGTGATATGTATATAATTCATACATACATATGTTGTTCAATATAATTTTTTTATTTGATTTTTTTCATAAAATTAAATTAAACTTAAATTTTATTTCTGTTAAAGGAATATAATTTTATTAAAATCATTCACATTCCTCATGATATGAATTCAAATTTGTTGCTATTAATTTGAAATAAAATTTTTCAAATATAAATTTATTTTTTTTATCAGGAAATTTAAAAAAAATGATGCCTTGAGAATTTCAAATAATAATATAACAAATCAATGATTTATTTGAATACGGCGACTGAAATGTTTTTAAATTATATTTCTATAGTTTGAATGAAATTTTACTTTATTTCATTTGAGTTTTTGAAATTCAAATAATTTTTTGTTAATAAGTCAAGGTTAACTTAAGTTATTGATTATTTCTAATTCATTAAAAAAGTTTCAAATAGTTTTTAAATTGTGAAAAAATATACAAATAAAAAAATTTTCTTTTATTATTTGCTCAACACACAACCTATTGTAAGTGTAGTAGGTCGTCAGGCTGTACAATAGTTGTAAAATGTTGAAGGTAATTTCCATAAAAAAAATTGCTACGACACCTACAACATTTTTCCCTATGTTAGATGAATGTCGTAGGATGGCATCAGGAATAAGCTTATAAAAGTGCTAATGTTTTTTAATTACATTTACCTTAATTTTTCTTTATTAAATTAATAAAAAAATTAGTGCAATTATATATGCAAATAAATAAAAAAAATTCGCGAAATGAAGGAAATTTTCAAAAAGCAACTTTGTTAGGACGCTAAGAATCATGCAAAGCCGCTTTTATTGCGAACCTTGCAAAAAATCACGAACATTGGCAAAATTTTAAGCAAGCCATAATATAAATTAAAAATCGTTAAAGCTCTAAGGAATGCAAAAAAATCGGCAAGAATCGCGAAAATTACGTAAATTTGCAAAAACTTATTAACAGCGGGATGATATTTTTTAATCGGCAAAACTGCCAAGATTCTGAGGACATGTTAAAAGTCGCTTTTATCGTGATCCTTGCAAAAAATAGACAGAAGTTGCAAAATTGATTAAAAATCGCCAAAAATGTAAGGAATGCAAAAAATTCAATAAAAATTGCGAAAATTCGCAAAAAGTTACTAACAGCGGAATGATAACAAAGTCTAATATTTTTTTAAAAATCGGCAGAACTGAAGAAACTGAAGGCATGCAAAAAGTCGCTTTTATCGCGAAGTGTGCAAAAATTCGCGAGAAGTAGCAAAATCGGAAGCAAGCTGGAATAAGAGTGATTGTCTTCTTCAGAATCGCCTGAAATATTTTGATTTTTTATGAAATTGTAATTTTATTTATTTTTTAATCACCCGAATCCACCATCAACATTTCTGCAATATATTTATCGCATAATGCCGGAAAACTAAATACCGTAATTCGTAAAAGTTTAATAGAATGAGGTACGATATTTTTAAATAAATGATTGTTATATATTTTTAAATTGAATAAATATTTCTTTTTGTTTTTTAGAAATAATTTCTATTCAAGAAATAACAGCCTGATTGAATTAATTTCTTGCCTTTTTTTAAAATTAAATTCTGAGAAAAACTATTTGATTTTTTTGTAGTCAAATAATATTCAAATTTTGGATATTAAAATTCAAAAAATTTTCTTTTATTTTAAAAATACGAACAAAATTTTATTTCGAATATTGTAAATTGATTTTTTACTCAAAACATTAATTTGAGCAATGTATAAATTTATAAAAATTTCAATCTTTGTTACATAAATAAATTGTGTTGGATTTTCACATAAATAATAATTGTTTGAATTTTCATTATTTCTAATTTAAAAAAATAACTATAACTGAAATAAAAATATTTTTATTTTTCAATCCATTCACTTATTACATCTATGATATGTATATACATATGTACATAATTCATATAAATCATATATATTTGTATAATTGTTTAGCGCCAAAATTGGAAATCAGCGGTTCTTTACGAATTATTGGATTTTTCCATCTTTCCGTTCGCGTACTTTTGCATGCAAACTTTTTTATTGAGAGTATTATTTATTTACTTATTTATTAAACATATTATACAAAGTAAATTTGCATAATATGGTGTTGCACAAATATTGCCAAAGTAACTAGACTATATGCCCAAGATGTTATTAACAGTATTTTAAAAAGTTTTGTGACTGACTGTCCACTTAGCATGTTTTGGAATGGGACTGTTGATATGTACTTATGTAGATATGTATATAAAAAAATTATTGTGTATAAATTTAACAAATACCTTATTTATATTATGCATATTTTCATGAAATCTATTTCACGAAACTTTTTCTATTTGATAATTGCAGCGCTAAAGAAGAGAGTGATATATAAAACATGACTTAACATTAATCTCTAAAGCATTTTTGACAACTTTTTTTAATCTAATTTGGTTTTCCAGGCCTCCTATTAAGAAATGAAAAAATTTTCATACAAAAAAATTTCTAATAAAAAAACTATATGTTAGGAATAACCCTTCCAATAAATTTACAATCTAGTATTCTTATTTCTATACTGTCTATCATGTCATATTTAAATTTCCTTTTTTTAATTCCTTTTTCTTAACTGTCCAACCGACATCACGCTTTGCTTATTTTTATTAATAAAATGTTATTTTAATTTTAAATATTAATTTGTTGACTTTTACTTCAACCACCTCGATGTTAAAAGCACAAAAAAAGTGGCGACGAGTGAAAATAATACATAAAAAGGAAAAACTTTAACATTAATTTTGCAACAAGCAAAATTTTTTTCCTCTAATTTATCAATAAGAAAAAGCATAGAAAGCAATCATATCCGACGACAAGATAATCCAACTAATGGAGCAGCAGGCACAGATGATGGACTTCTTATCTAAACTGATGCAGAGCAGGAGTCTACAAGATCTACAAAACCAGATCAACAAGCAACCAATAAGGCAGCATTAATGGAGTCCCTCACGCACTCCATGACAGATTTTGTATACAATCCAGAAAGTGGACTTGTTTTTCAAACATGGTACAACAGGTTTACGCACATATTTGAAAGAGAAGCTAGTGTCCTTGAAGAGCAAGACAAAGTAGCACTGCTGTGGAGGAAAATGTCAGACCGAGTACACGAGTGTTTCAAAAACTACGTACTTCCATAAAACCCACTGAGATGACTCTTACGGAGACCGTAGACAAACTCAACAAGCTTTTCGGTAGAGTCGAGACGGAAGTAAGTCAACGCTTTAAATGTTTACAACTAAGGAAAGTTGACAACGAAGATTTTCGAGAATATGCCACCAAAGTGAACTTGCAGTGCGAACTATTGACCAATGTAAGTGTCTTATTTTTGTTCTGGGCCTCAAGTCAAGTAAAGATAAAGACATTCGCATACGTTTACTCAGACTAATGGATAACGCAAGAGATTCCATGAATCTAGATCACTTAGTGGACGAAACGCAGAAAAATCTCGATCTCAAAACCGACAACACTATGATTGAACACCAAAGAATAGTAGGTGCAGTTGCCAAACCTATGAAGAAACACAATCTTATAGACAAAATTCCTAAGACTCCTTGTTGGCTCTGTGGAGACTTACATTACGTCAAGTTCTGTACATTTAAGGAACACAAATGTTCTAAATGTCATCAAATAGGCCACAAAGATAATTATTGTACCCAGTGCTACTCGTAACAATGAATATCCTTAGAAGAAGTCATACGCTGAAAACAAAAACAAAACATATAACTTCAAACTCAAATTACCACACAAACGCTGTATTTTCTACAAAGCAGCTACATTTTCAAGACCTACGTAAGTATATTAATGTAAAAATTAATAAGCAACCAGTTCGCTTACAGATTGATACTGCCTCCGACATATCAATCATATCAACAAAAACTATCATATCATATTAAAAAACTATAGCTATCGGTGAACCATACGCTTTTAAAACTAACGATGTTGCAAATGACGTGAACACCAATAAAATAAATCTTGTGTCTAAATTTGATTGCAACATTTCTATTGGAAACATTACAAAAGCGGTTCAATGCTATATTACAGACATCAAGGATTTAAACATAATAGGTATGGATTGGATTGAATCATTTTAACTTTGGGATCAACCAATTTCCGCATGGTGTCGCCAAATCAAGTTTGAAAATTATATATCCGAAATCCAAGAAAAATACAAAATTGTGTGAGAATTCTTCGTTAGGACTTTGCACAAAAGCCAAAGTGCATATACAATTACTACCAGATAGTAAAGAGGTATTTATTGCCAAGCGCTCTGTACCCTACGCTGTCAGGACTGAAATTGAAACCGAACTTAACAGACTTGAAAATGCAGGCATTATTACTCCTGTGAATACGTCAAAATGGGCCGCACCAATCGTTGTCAGCAGACGAAATGGTAAGACACGAATTTGTGGAGACTACTCCAATGGCCTCAACAATACTATTGAGCCTTTGCCCACACCCGAAGAAATATTATCAGATTGCCGTGGTAGCACCATATTTACTCATTAGGATTTATCTGATGCATATTTCCAAGTTGAAGTTAACGACGAAAGTAAAGAACTTCTTACTGTCAACACACAAAGGTCTATACAAATTCAACCGCCTTACACCAGGTGTAAAATCCGCTCCGCGTGCGTTCCAACGCATAATGGATCAACTCTGTGCAGGTATTAATGGTTCAAAAGCGTAAATAGATGACATAATGTTATCAAGTAAGTCTATTTCTGAACATAAAACTGATCTTGATAAATTATTGCAGCGTATTTTAGAATTCGGATTCCGTTTCAAATTCGAAAAGTGTCAATTTTTTAAAACACAAATCAAATATTTGGGCCAAATCATCGATAGTCAAGGCATACGTCCAGACTCCGAAAAAATCAAAGCGATACAGAATCTCAAGGTTCCAGAAAACATTTCTGAGGCGCGATCTTTGTTATGTTCTATTAACCACTACGCAATATTCTCATATCCAATATGAGAATGTTATACAAACCCCTTGACGATTTATTAAAAAAAGACCAATCATTTAACTGGACACAACAATGCCAGAACTCATTGGATAAATTTAAATCCATTCTTTCATCGGAACTGCTTCTCACGCACTATGACCCAAATTTGCAAATAGACGTTGCAGCCAATGCATCCTCTTATGGTATTGGAGCCGTCATCTACCACACTTTTTCCGACAAAAGTTTGATGATATTTATACAAAGTATTTTGTTTGAACGGCCGCTGATGCGACCGTCTTCTTTATTTTATCTTTATTTACTGAATCTTAATTATAATTTCCTAAAGCTAACTTAACTACCTGTGGGAACATGCCAACCAGGGAACTGCATAATCAGTAATTTTTTCCACTTACTGTACACACATAGAAATTACTGTGTCGGTCACACAGCAACAGCAATCTGTACAATGGATACAGTATTATTTTTAATCAATCAAGAGCGCACTCATGTTGTTTGTTACTCATTGTCTGGTGTGTGTGTCATTGCCTGTGGAGTATAGAAAGTGTGTTTGGTTTTTTGCGGTTGCGGTTGCGGTGCCACCGACACAGTAAGTTTTATATGTGTACAGTATCAAAAATGACACAGTTAGCTGATCTGCCAAAACTAATTACAAAAAAAAAAACCAAAGGGATAACTAAAAATTTAAATTATAAAAGCAAAATATGTAAAAAAGAGACTCGATTGTGAAATTGCAAAGTACTGAGAGCATTCATACACACTGAGTGCTGTGTTCGGTCTCATCGCATTTTTGCAATTGCTGCTTGCATACTGTGTCTGACACAGTACGAATAATGCAAAGTACAATTGTAATCGCATAAAGATATTTGCAAAAGAATGTTATCAAAATGTGATCAAAAGAAAGTAAAACACACTCAGCACAGTTTTCGTTGAGGTGTGAGAGACACAGTTGTCAACGATAGACTGTGTGTTTGAACTGTGTACTTATTGTTGCGGTGTATCGCTGCAGTTGTCTGATGCCAACTCAGCAGTACTTACAGCTAAAGTTTGGCTGTGTGGACAAATAACTCAAACAAAGTGTTGAGTTTCAGTTGCATACAGAAGGTATGTCAACTCCGGCTAGTCAAACACACTGCACATTCCTTTTTACAGAAAAAATAATAATCAATACTTAGTTGGTACTTTGTTGATTATTCTTTTTTTTTTCTTAGTTACTATACTTATGAAATAAAAGTTATGGGGGAGGAGTGGGGTATCAACTTCCCGTTTACAAGTGAAAAAAAATGACTACATTTTTTATTGTATTAATATTTAATTTCTATAGATAATTTATATATTACATTTCTTAATTCTGTCCTAAGTGTATTTTTATTGTTTTTAATTGTTATCTTCTAAAATCCAATTGTTTATATTATCTAAATTTATAACTTTATATGGTCCCTTATATAAAGCATCTAATTTATGACCTATTTGGTCCACAAAAACTAGTTCTCCTATTCGTATTCCTTGAACTGTGTTTGGTATTTGTTCTTTTCTTTTTATTTTAGCAATACTAATTAATTCTTTAGCTCTCCTATTGGTTATTTGCAATCTTCTTTATCATACGCGTCTATGTTATATAATGGGTCTATTTTATCTTCACAGAGAAAATCAAAATTGTTGGGAGTCTTACCAAAAATAAGCTCATAGGGACTATAATCGTGGGCCATTGATGGTGTTGTGTTGTAACTGTATGTGAAATATTTAATCCATTCGTCCCAGTCAGTTTTGTCTACCGAAACATAACGAACGAAATAATGTATTCCTTTAATGTTCTATGACTTCTTTCCACAGCTCCCAATGTTTGATGATGGTATGCTGTAGAAGTAGTATTTTGAATTCCCAACAATTTACAAATTTCTGTGAAAACTTTCTTTTCATAGTACCATATATTATTATGAAATTATCAAAAATTGCCTTAGCTATACTTTTAGCGCTTTTATCAGCCACCGGAATAGCTACTAAATACTTCGTCAGTTCACACACAATAGTAACTGCATAAATGTTGCCATTTCCAGTTCTTGGCAGTGGTCCGATAGTGTCTATCTGTACCACTTCAAATGCATTCAATGGTGTTGGAGTTATGACCATTTCCTATTTTTTTTGTAATTTTTATTTACTTGACACTTTTCGCAAGTTTTGACGTGTCTGGTGACGTATTTAGTCATGTTTTTCCATGAGAATTTTTTTCGTATCTTTTTCAAAATACGAGTGATCCCTGGGTGTCCACCAAAAATAGGATCATCGTGGTATTTTTGTAAAATCAACTTTTTTGTTATATCATCAGTTGTTTTTGTTATGGTTGGCGTAAGTTCTATAGTAAGGCACTTGATTAATTTATTACCTTTATCTTTATATTCTTGTATACTTATTTTTTTAAATAATGAACCATTCAATGACTGTTGCAACTTCTTTAAATTGTTACTGATGGCTAATTTCTCAAGCCGTGGGAAGAATTGATGTAAATCAATTTTCTCATCAATAATATTTTTGATATTTTTTGAGTGATCACTTCATTATACTTTCTATTATTAATGTCGACATTTCTTCTAGTAATATATACATATATATACTCATCGTCAACCGTTAGTTTGGCGCATTGTTTGTATCTGTTTATTTTTAACACTTCATATATTTTTAAATTGTTTGACAATTCAACAATATTCGGGATTTGTAGTGATTTTACTACATCCCTTTTTTTCATTGTTGTCTAGTAGTAAATCGAAAATTTTTTTCTGAATTTTCCTTTATCTTTCTCATTTCTTAAACATCTAGCCGAGACAAGGCGTCTGCGACATGATTATCTTTTCCCCTCAGGTACTCAACGGTAAAATCATACTCCTCCAAGTCCAATCGCATGCGCGTCAACTTGGATGAAGGGTTTTTCATTGCAAACAAATACGTTAAAGGGCGATGATCACTTCAGACTAAAAATTTAGATCCATAGATATATGGCCGAAACACTTAATAGCCCAGTGAATTGCTATTAATTCCTGCTCAATAGTTGATTTGTTCACTTCACCTTTTGTAAAGGAGCGTGATGCATAAGCAACCGGAAGTTGCATCCATCATAGTCTTGGCTTAGCACCGCACCGCATGCATGTTAGCTTGCGTCAGTGGTTATACAGAAGTTTGGATACTGTAGTATACCTGGATTCATTAATGATACCTTTAGATGGTTAAAAGCGATTTTGTATTCTGAAGTCTATTTAAAATAAGTATTCTTTTTACAAAGTCTTGTTAAGAGTCGAGAGTGTTCAGCGAAGTTTGGAACAAATTTTCTGTAATAATTACACAATGCAACGAATCTTTTGGTCTCGTTAGAATTTTTGGGTCTTGGATAGACTTGGATAGTCTTGAATTATTTTAAATTTGCTATCATCCGGAAGTATGCCCTTGTCTGTGCATTTGTGTCCCAAATAAGTGACTTCTTGACCAAAGAATGAACATTTTTCAGTATGAAGCTTGAGATTGTATTTTCTACATGTTTAGAATACTTCCTTAAAATTTTCTAGCATGTGCTTTTCCGAGCGACCAATGACCAATAAATCGTCCATATATATAAATGCACTTGCAGGAGATATCCCAGCGAATGCTATTGTCATCGAGTTCGGTGCTACTTTAAGACCATATGAAAGACGCTTAAAGCGAAATGATCCCCTATATGTAGAAAATGATGTAACATCTCTTGATTCTTCCTCCAATTCAATTTGATGGAAGCCAGTGGTTAGGTCTAGACAAGAAAAATATTTTGCCTTTCCTAAATTATCAAGAATATCATCTATACTTGGCAGGCAATCGCCATAGTTTCGGATTGCTTCCTCGTAAAGATTTTTTAGGCACTAACATTATAGGGCTATTGTATTCAGATGCTGAGGGTTCTATAACGTCATCTCTCAACAACTTATTTACTTGACTAGTATTTTCTTCTGTATGTTTATATGGAATTCTATAATTCTTTGTGTATGTTGGGTCTTCATCCTTTAAACACAACTTTTGTTTGTAGAAATTATTAATTGATATTCGTTCAGCTTCAAGTGCAAATACATCTATATAATTTTTGCAGAGATCTTCGAGATCCGATTTCACAAACTCTGGGAAATTCTTGGACAATGTTTTTAATTTAGTTATATCGTTTTGTTTAATCTCGGGTTTTATTAAGTCATAGTCGTGAAGACTTTCGGTTTTTAAGTCAATATTTTGTACGACATCTTTTAAAGTCGTGTATATTATTCGTACAAAACCTCTTGCCTGTCGCTATTGTATTTGCAAGAAATATTCCATCCTGAATTTCCTGGTTTGGAACAAGTACATATTTGTGCGGACTATTGATGTTAATTAATCTTATGACCTCTTATCTTGCAGGTACAGATATAGAGTTTATTGTTGGAGAATCAAGCACAGGAATGCATATATGGTCAGGAAAATTAGTTGGTCTTAGTATTAAGTGATCTTCATCCTCCTGATAATCTAGTATGCAGCGGTATTTGTTTTATAAAATCAAAACCTATTATTCCATCGGATGGAATAGGAAATTTGTCACTAACTACATTGAATTCATGTTTGATCAGTAGATTATCAAACCTCAAATCAATTATCATCTTACCTAGGGTGTATGTAATGTCTTTACCGATGCCTCGCAGGCTAGTTACCGATTTCTGATTTATAGTACCTGTTTCGATCTGCCCAACTTTAATTACTTAAATATCCGCACCTGTGTCAATTAAGAATGTTGGGTTATAATTGTTCAATGTTGTTTTTATTCTAATATACGATGTTAAGTTTAAATTTATGTTGTAGATTCTACCGTTGTTTTCTAAGTTAGTGTTTATTGAGTACCTGGGGAGTGGTCGTTTCTCTGATCTTTATGTGTTTCTCTTACATGACGACCTCTGTTATAATGCTGATTATTGTAACCGTTCTCGTTATTATATCTTTGCGATTATTTGCAGCAAAACGGGCACGGTTTGCCCCACGAATTTTTAAGTTTTCAGATTTTTCTAATCATTTTCTAATTTATTACTACTCGTTTGTCAAATTTCAGATCACTAGCGCAAATTTTTATTTTCTGTTCTTATGGGCGTGTTCCCGCCTACTTTTTTAAATCCAATGTTTTCTTTGGCTAGTGTTTTTCTTTCCTGTTTAGTTTCGTTGAAAAGCGACCATATTAATTACATAAATAGTACATTTAAATGTGCTGACCGGAAGTACATGAAATAGGAGGTTTAAACTGTATTAGCGTGTTAACGCCCACTTTTTTAAACAAAAATCTATAGCCTTGTATTATTGTAATATGTGTGCGAAATTTTAATAAAATCGCTTGAGTTAAACGCCTTAGATATGTGTTTTTAGTTCTGAGCTTTATGGGCGTGGCCCCGGTACCTTGGTAAAAATTTTCGGGTTTTCAGATTTCGGGTTTTCAGATAGTTCTACTTGTGTACGAAATTTCAGCTCCCTAGCGCAGATTTTAATTTTTATGGGCGTAGCCCCGCCCCCCTGGGTAAAATTTTAGGGTTTTCAGATTTTTCTATCTCATCGCTCACCCAGATCTACTTGTGTACCAAATTTCAGATCTCTAGCTATAGCGGAAGTGCTTCATCAATTTGATGAGTGTGTTAGTGGTCAGTGAGTATGTCTTAAAGTATGCACTTTTTGCACCTCCATATCTCAGAAATCTTTTTTCTAAACTTCGCATATGAGGTAACATGGATTTATTCTAATTATGGATTAAATTTTAGAATTTTACGACCGCGGGGAAAAAGTTATCAGGGGGGTAAAAACAGCTCGAATGGCTTCCTCTAAATATACACACTGCGTGCATTGGCCGGAACTTGGCCTAGATTATGATATGATTATTTATTAACACAAAATTAATGAGTCTTTTCTTATTTTAGGTTTGTTACAAGACTTGTGAGGAAACTGATAGCGATGTATTTTTGGTGAAATTGGGAAGCAAACAAAAGAGTGAATATAAAAAGAACAATATTGAAATCGAATTGAAGACACCAAAAATGCCCGTGATTATGTATAAACAACATGTTACCACGGAGACTCAAATCACTGAAAAAGATTTGGATGCCGCTCTGGCAGATGTCTGCAACGCTAAAAAGGTCAAGAGCAAGAAGAAAAATAAATAGTTCGAGAACGTAATCAATTAACAAAAACATTTATTTTTTAATTAAATTTTCTACTTTTTACACCGAAAAAAAATTGTTTCGAAATATAAGCATACATATACTTACATACGTATGTATATAAAATTAAGCCACGAATGAAGTATGAAATAAATTTTTTAATACATTTGCAGACTCAAGTTCTCGTTGTACCTTCATAGTGAATACACGTCTTAGCCGAGTTTTTCTTATATACATAAATAAAAAAAATCATACAACAAAATATTCGTAATACATATTGACTTTGATAAATAAGCTTTGCTAATATTTTTTACATTGGAAATAGCAAAAACGAAAAAACAGCAAAAAAAAAACACAAACAAGGTGACATTGAGAAATAATCTATATGAGTACCTCAAAAACAAATAATTGTGAAGTGAGTTCTAACGGCAGAAATGCCTTTTAACTGTGACTTCTGAAGCTCTTAATGATAACAATAAAAATAAAAAATCAGGGGGTCTACTCTGTAATTCAATTCGAAAGAAAATGCTTTCCAATTTACATGTTATAAACATAGACCCCCTGATAGTATTTTTCAAACGGCAAGGCCACTTTTTCAACTTCGGTTTGTCCAATGCCAACTAGTGATTCGTTAAAATTACCGCTGCGTAGTACTTCGTTATTTAAGTCAGCGACATAATCCGCATCGGGTTCGTGTTCATCACATAACCAAGTTATCGTTATAAGAGGGTGGCGTTGGCTGAAGAAGTTAGCGCGTTGAATACAGAACAGATCTAAACTATACCGACTTCAGCAGATACTAATCCTAATGTAACATCAGAGCGCCTTCATTCGTTGTATAGCAGAATCATCGGTGAAGTAAAACAACCAATAAAATGGCTACTAAGCACAGCTTCAAATTTAATACGCCTCATTTGACACCAGAAAGCGCTACAATACTGCATTATTAAAAGCGTGCAAGAATCAGAGTTGTAAAAGTATAAAGATTTCCTCTATCTCTTCTTTCTCTATTACTATCCCTTCCCTATCGCCCTCTCTCACTATCTTCTTTTCAACTCACAGGTATCACAAAGGGATCATTGTATTGGACCCAAGTGAGCTGGACTCTAAAATTTCACACTTCCTTATTAGCAGCCTGCTTACCTAACCTCAGTTATCACTATAGATAACAGTAGTCAGAAATCTAAAGCTCAAGTCGGAGTGGACAGACATCTCACAGTTGTAAAAAAATCTCATCGCTTCCCAAGATACGCAGGGATAACGACGCCGCATCAGTTAACCGTCAAAATCGTTTTTCAATATTTCAAGCTAATACTCCGTCAATTTTACACAAATGAGCAGCCAATACTGCTAAGACTAGTTCTATTCTCACACAAAATGTTTTTTCCGCCAAATAATACAACAAATACAAACTCCAGCTTTAATTTTAATTGCCTTGAAGCTACTATTGATAATTTGGTGCAAACTATAAATAATTTTACAACAATTATGACTATCATTATGCAAAAATGCTACGAATGCAGAATACACTGCTTCAAACATTAGTTAACAATCCATGAAGACGTTAAAAATATGTTTCTGGAACGCAAACGGCATTCGCAAACATAAAAATGAACTTGAGCACTTACTTACGGAAAAAAATATTGATATAATGTTGGTCTCTGAGATAGATTTGACTTCGAGAAGCTTTTTCAAAATTAATGGCTAAACTATATATGATACAAAGGACCCTAGAGGAAGAACATGCGGTGGATTTGCAATTCTAACAAAGTCAATACTCAAGCACTATATTCTTGACAACATTTGTGAAGAACATCTACAAGCAACTAACATTTGCGTCGACAATTTTTGTCAATTTATTTTCAATCACCGACTATCAATACGAGGATTTCTATAAATCGCTTGGACCTTCTTTCCCAGCAGCTGGCGATTACAATGCAAAACATACATTGTGGGGATCGCATCTTATTATTTATTAGCATTGTTCAACACAATCTCTAAAATAGGCTTGAACGTCATTTCGAGTGAGGAACCCACACCGGCCTGTTATAGATTTTACTGGCCTACTGACGTACAAAAAATTCCGGATATTATAGATTTTGTCGTCATGAAAAATATTTCTAGGGATTAAATTCACGTTGAAGCTTCTCTAGATCTCTTTTAACCAAGTTTAAAATCTTAATTATTTTTCAAACAAGAGTTAACAAAAAAAAATTGTTAGCACCATTGAATTCAGCGTACTCAAATTAGGTTTACCCACCAGGTCCCCGCTTGTTACATTTTTGAGTTAATACATGTATTTATTTATTGTATCTTCAAATATGAACTAACAATAAGTATTCAAGTCTTAAATGTAAAACGTAATTATTAGGCCCGACCACTGTCGGACATAAACTTGTTAATAGTTATTAATAATACATACATAAGTAGTGATAGTCAAAAAAGGGGGAAAAAGTATTTTCAAGTAGTCCCATCTGGAGTGTTGAGCATAAGAGCCCGTGTGTCCCTCTTTTTTTAGGCGGATGTGTCCAGTAAAGTTCAAAATATTACGAGCAAGCGGATTAGGATGTGATTTGAGTTTTGTTAAATATTTGCCTGCGTATTTTGCAATTTCTTCAATCACTAGTGGAATATTTAAATCACGATGTATATTCGAATTTTTGATGTACCATCGATCCGATGTTATTAACCGTAAAATTTTGTTTTGACTTCGTTGGATTCTCTCGACATTGGAAGCTGATGTAGTGCCCCAAACCTGAATTTCGTAGCACCATGTTGGCTTCAAAAACGATTTGTATAGTAAAAGTTTGCAGTCTAGACTGAGTCTTGAATTTCTGCCAATCAACCAATATATTTGAGTTAACTTAACTTTCATCTGAGTTAACTTAGAGTCAATATGATGTTTCCATGTAAGCCTTCGATCAAGGTGTATACCAATGTATTTCACGTGGGAATGTTTATGAATATTTTGATTATTGATTCGAATAGGGGAGCAAGTATCTCTTCTTAGGGTAAACGTTATATGGACACACTTTTGTTCATTGACTTCAATTCTCAATAAGTTCAACCATATTTCCAGCTGGGTAATATATTAAATACAAGGCAGGACCCAGAATGCTACCCTGTGGCACACCAGAACATATAGATTCGGGCATACTCGTGAGCTCTCCTTCTACAACAGTGAACTTTCTATCAATAATATAACTTTCCAAAAGCTTTTGAATGTTTATTGGCAGATACGTCTTCAATTTTAAAACTAAGCCTTTGTGCCATACTTTATCAAACGCCTGAGAAACATCAATAAAGAGAGCAGAACAATACTTCTTTTCTTCAAATGTTCTTCTTACAACTTGGACCAGTCTATGCGTTTGTTCAATGGTGCTATGCTGACTTCTAAAGCCAAATTGATGGTCCGGGATGCACCCATTATCAGCTAAAAGTTTGGACAATTTAGTCATGAGCAGCTTTTCGAAAAGCTTTGAGATTGTAGATAGTAAGCTTATAGGCCTATATGACTCAGTCTTGGTAAGATCTTTGCCCGGCTTTGGAATCATTTTTATCTTGGAAAGTTTCCAGTTATGAGGAAAATACTGCATTCTTAAAATAGCATTAAAAATAAATAGCGGGATTCTTATTGCAATATGAGGCAATTTAATCAGCATTTCTTCGGGTTGAGTTCAGCAATTACTTTTTATACTTTACGCATCTTAAACTTTAACTCGCCCCTTAGAGGTAGAGAACTACGCTTAGTAAATCAGCAGCACCCGTACATGAATTGGGAGAAAATACAGATTTTTAATGCTCAGCAAATAAGTTACCTTTCTCACTATCGCCTTTTGCCCAGCCTCCGGTGGCTTGGTTGTTTTATTCGAGGATACATCGGGTTTGTCGTTCTCATCTTGCAAAATTTTAAAGCGGTTTTGACAATTAGTTGAAGCTGCGCTGTTATCCCTAGACATCTTTGGAGCGGATGAAATTTTTGAAGAATTCGGGCTTCGCCCACGTAATGTTAATGAATCACTACTATTTGGATTTGGGCAAAGCGAAGTTGATCGCTGACGAAAAATTGGCTTTGCCGTTAAAAAAAAGTCTCGTTATATTTATTATTTCTATTCTTTTCATTAAGAGCTTCAGAACTCACAGTAAAATAGGCATTTCTGCCGTTAGAACTCACTTAAAAATTTTTTGTATTTGAGGTACTTATACAGAGTATTCCTCAAGGGCACTTTATTTGTGTTTTTTTATTTGCGGTTTTTTTTTTGTTTTTGTAATTTATGATTGTTTGTTTTTGATGTACTCGTATAGAGTATTCCTAAATGTCGCTTTGTTTTTGTTTTTTGTTTGCAGTTTTTTTTGTTTATGTTATTTCCACTTTTAAAAAATATTAGCAAACAAATAAAGCTTATTTATTAAAGTCAGTATGTACCTATTACGAATAATATATAATACGAATATTGTTTTGTATAATTTTTTGTATGTAAGAAAAATTCCGCTAATCGACTGTTCGCTACGAAGGTACCACGAGAACTAGCACAGTGTTCTTAATGTAATTTTACGATTGGAGTATTATCCAAACAGCTGGAAACTTGTCCGGATAAAAATGATTCCAAAGGTGGGCAAAGATCTTACTAAATCTGAGTCATATAGCCCTATAAGCTTACTATCAACAATCTTTTCGAAAAGTTGCTCACGACTAAATTGTCCAAAATTTTAGCTTTAGAAGAACATTTAAAGAAAATAAGTATTGTTCTGCTCTCTTTAATGATGGTGTTTTTTCCTAATAGTTTTTAAGAACGGGTTTAAATTAAATAAATTATAATATAAACAAGAAAATAAAAATAGGGCACGGTGAAAAAATATAACTTTTAAAAAACCACAAGTGAACGCTTTTAGGTATTCTTTGCAAGTGAAGTATATTTATATGTTCAGTTAATTTCTTATGACTATGTACATATGTATTTATTTTATTCCAATAGTGAACAGTTATTCGTACATATGTAATATTACATAGTATTATATACATACATATGTACTATATATGAAAAATTATATTTTATGTTAGGACAATTCATATTTTAATAATTATTATTTAATGTAGCACTCGTTTAAGTATTATATTAATTTATTCCCTATTATTATATAGTACTTAGATATTATTATTACATTGAAAGAAAAACACTTCGTCAGGGGAATGAAACCATTACGTTGAACCCCTTTCATTAATACAACGACAAATTTTATTAATAAAATGAAATATTACATTATATTAATGTAAATTGCATTAATGTAATGAAACCAATCGAGTGCTTAATATTTTACATTTTCTAGTATCATTTATGTTACGAAATAATTTTCATTCGGGTAACAAAAAACTTAAATACATGTTTTTGTGAAGAATTTATACAAAAAAATATTTTAAATTGATTAGGTTACATAAAATAATTTCAAAGTATCAAATTGTATCAAAGTATCAAAAAAATATGTAATTAATCTATAGTTATGGAAATTATAGTTTTGTTGCAACTTTAATGATATATTTTCGTAACTATAATGAAGAAAACATCCTGCTGCTGGCTAGTAGGCAGTGTGCCACTCTTGTAATCCCAGGTTCGAATCCTGGAGATAAGTAAAATTTTGTTTAATATATATATATATATATATATATATATATATATATATATATATATATATATATATATATATATATATTTATAAGTTATTACTTTTCAAATAAATTAAATAATGTTGAATTAATTAGATCAATTACATAACTTTGAATTAAAATTTCATTAATGATGGCATGTATGTATTTAGTGTGTATCTAAATAATATTTGAGATTGTTGTGGCTGCAGCTGTAAGCGCGCTATCTACCACGCGATGAGTTCCAAGTTCAACTCTTGGCCGGGGAAGCCAATTATCATGCAAACGTGTTTCTGATGCCTGTGCCAATACACACGTAAGTTGAATATTTATTAAGATACAATTATAATTAAATAAATGAATCAGTCATTACAATAATGACTTATGTTGTTAACACTATGATATGATATCATCAAAAAATGATATGTTACGTCTCAGTAATTTTTTTTTTTTTTATTACATATTTATTTGCAATCTATCTTCCGATAATAAGCAAATGGGTTAAGTTTAAAAAAATAACATGTCTGATTGCTTTCAATTGAAAACAAAAATTTAAGTTATATATGAAAGTAATATTTACATATATAGAGTTAATTAAATATTTAATATTATAAATAATAACGACTATAAACATTTTATATATACATGTATACATATATTTATATTTTTATTTTATTACTAACGCCTATATATTTAAATGTAAGGGAGATCTAGGATATGATTTCGTTTAAGCCTTCTAACTTCATCAGTCTCATCTAAAAGCGTGATTGCTAGTATGTTTACATGATTACTAAGCCTTTCTAAGTAATTGGAGCTGAATCTTCTAATTTCGGATTTGACAAAAGGTATTTTTAGATCGTTGTGTAGAGCTTTGTTCGTTATATAAAACGGAGCATTTGTTATAGTGCGCAAAGCTTTGGACTGAAATCTTTGTAATATTTCTATATTGGAATTACTAGCAGTGCCCCATAATTCTATGCCATAAGTCCATATAGGTTTTAAAATAGTTTTATAAAGCAGAACCTTATTTTCCATTGAAAGTTGGGATTTACGGCCCAGAAGCCAGTACATTTGTTTCAGTTTGATGTCAAGTTGTCTTCTTTTCGCACTAATATGTGCTTTCCATGTAAGTCTTCTATCTAAATGTAAGCCTAAGTATTTGACAGTATTAACACTAGGGATTAAAGTGCCATTGAGGAACACAGCTGGGCAATTTTATCTTCTTGTTGTAAAAGTGATGTGACTTGATCTTTGGGTGTTAACAACAATGTTCCATTTCGTAAGCCAATTATAAAGACTATTTAGCTGCAGCTGTAAAATTCTTGAAGCCTCTGTAGGGGATTCACTACAACATAAGAATGCCGTATCGTCGGCATAAGTAGCGACTGTAGCATCTTCTTTTGTCGGCATATCATTGGTGTATAAAGTATATAAAATTGGTCCAAGGACGCTTCCTTGTGGGATTCCAGCTTCTATTTGATAAATATGAGAAAAATCGTTGTTGACTTTGACGTAGAAACATCTGTTTTTCAAATATGATAAAAAGAATAAATACAATGGAGCAGGAAGTATGTTTTTTAATTTGTATAATAATCCCTCATGCCATACTTTATCAAAAGCCTGCTGTATATCCAAAAATACAGAAGAACAAAATTTTTTATTTTCAAAAGAGTTAGTTATCACCTTAATAATTCGATGGCACTGTTCTGGGGTGCCATGTTGACTTCGAAAACCGAACTGATGATCGGGAATAATATTGCATTTCTAAAGAAATGGGTTAAAACGTTTGAGAAATAATTTTTCAAAAATTTTTGATAAAATAGGCAATAAGGTAATAGGTCTGTACGATGTCATTATATTTTCCGGCTTGCCTGGTTTTAAAACCATTATAATTTCAGCACACTTCCACTGTGAAGGAAAGTGTTGGAGACGTAAAATGGAATTAAATATTAAAGTTAGGAATAAGATTCCCTTAAAAGGCAAATACTTTATTGCAACCGCATCTATTTTGTCATATCCCGTAGATTTCTTGTTATTAAGGGCACATATCTCCATTTTTGTTTCATTAGGTGTAATATGCTTTATAGGCAACTCCATTTGACAAGCTATGTCTAAGAAATGAGCTACATCGTCATCATAATTACTCGTTTGTTGAGGCTTAAAAATTGATTCTAGATATCCAGAAAATGCATTAGATTTTTTGCAGGTCGCTTGAGAAATTTGGGAGCATTGTACAGTTCATGATCTTTATTTTTGTTTTGAGGTGTTAGTTTTTTTAGGTATGAATTAGTATTGTCATTTCTCTCTTTCGCCAACATCTCTGAGCATAATTTAATTGCCAAATTCCAGTTAGCCTTATCCCTTGGGTTTCTAGTTCGGTGCCACACTCTTCTTAGACGTCTAGATTGTCTTATCATATCTCGAGCAGCAGCGGATGCATGCACTTTTCGACCTAAATCCTGAGTACGAATGGATGATGGTGGGGTAGATGAAGACGCGGCTTCATGTATTAATAAATTAAAAGTTTCTATGGCGTCATCTAAATCTTCCGCTGTATTTATTTCAGTATTTAAGTTTAAATTATTTCCAACAAACTCTTTAAAGAAGTCCAAGTTAGTATTCCGTTTGATTAGTTTCCCATTTTTAGATGATATTTTCACATTAGCATTAAAATTAATTATAACCGGTGTATGGTCTAAGCTTAAGCTATCGTCATCTAAAATATCTAGTGAATGCCTGGAAATTCCAGAATACACGGCAAAATCAAGAAGATCTGGTATCTTTGCCACATCAGTGGGCCAATATGTTGGGTTTCCTCCAGAAAGTGTAAGATAATTGTTTTTTGAAATACATTTGTATAATTCTTTACCTTTGGGGTTAGTGAGCCTGGAGCCCCACCACGGGTGTTTTGCATTATAATCACCAGCAACAATAAAACGGGGTCCCAAAGATTTATAGAAGCTTTCGTATTGTTCGCATATAACTGTGTGTCTAGGAGGAAAATACAGGGTGGCCCAGAAAGACCGAAGTGGTGTGAATTCCTTATAACTTTTTATTTAAGACATATTTTTTTAATTTTTTGTTTTTTAAATACAGTAAATTTATAGGGAATATTTTTAGATTAGTTATTAAAAATTGTATCCCGCAAGTGGTGGCCATTTTCTGCTTCGCACAAATGTGCTCTTTCCATTTCCATTATTCATAACTTATTTATGAGTGACGAAGCCCATTTCCAATTAAATGGGTTTGTTAACAAGCAAAACTTTAGGATATGGGCTAAGGAAAACCCGAGAGTACTTCATCAACGACAATTACACCCAGTTAAGTGTACTGTTTGGTGCGGTGTTTCTTCAGAAAGTATCATTGGTCCATATTTTTTGGAAAATGAAAGAGATGTCGCCATTTCCATCAATGGTGATCGATATCGGGCCATATTGGAAAATTTTGTAAGGCCAGCCGTGGAATACCATCCGCAAATATGGTTCCAACAGGATGGAGCCACAGCGCACACTCCGAGGGCCACAATGGCTATTTTACGCGACATCTTTGGGGAAAGAATAAATTCGCGTAGAAGCAATTTTAATTGGCCTCCGCGTTTCCCGGATTTAACCGCTCCAGACTGTTTCCTTTGGAGTTATTTAAAAGGGAAAGTTTATGTTAATAAGCCTAGGACTATTGAGGAATTAAAAACCAATATTCCAGACGAAATTAACAACATAACACCGGAAGTTTTGCGAAAGGTCATGGAAAATGTGTTGAAAAGAGATCGTTTGTGCGACGCAGAAAATGGCCTCCACTTGCGGGATATCATTTTTAACAACTAATCTAAAAATATTCCCTATAAATTTACTGTATTTAAAAAACAAAAAATTAAAAAAATATGTCTTAAATAAAAAGTTATAAGGAATTTACACCACTTCGGTCTTTCTGGGCCACCCTGTATATGGAGTGTATACTGATAGGTCTATTGTTACAGGTTACTTTTACACCAGCGGCTTGTAAATATTCTTTTTGAAATGCTTTCTTTCTCAGTAATGAAATATTGTCATGATTTACATGACAAATGTTGTTTATTCATTGAAATAGTTCGTAAAAAAAATAAAACTAATGTCACTTCATTGTATAAACTAATAAGTTTCATCGCAATGATTACATTTTTCATTTAAAATATGAAAATGTACGTTGCTTATGAATGAAAATATTTCGTTGTATATATGACATTTTTCCAGTTAATGACACAATTTTCGTAATGCGAATGAAGCGTTGCATTGGTCGAAAAACAGTGACAAAATCATAAATATAATGTGAAAAATCATTGCATTTACGAAGGATTTTCTTTCAGTGTATTAGTATTAGTTTTATTATAGCGCAACATTCCGGCCCCATTAAATGACTGGAAGTCTTCAAACATATGGCAGAGGAGCCAATTTATGGATTGGGCGTTTATAGACACCGCTTCTTGTTTTGACCTCCGCCACCCTGACCTTGCCGTCGGCGCCTTTGGTGACACTCGAATGTACCAATGTGCGAGCAAGCCTGCCAAAATGTCAAAATGCTTGAGTCCGCAAAGCAGACGCCATCGCTTCCATAACCTCTGCTCTTTGCCCACCGCGCCTCCTGCGGCAGCGAACGCAGACCCTCTTCTATTATCAAATGCGCTGGAGTTAGCGCTTCTCCGTCGTTGGGGTCTGGAGACAGCGGTGCTATGGGTTGACTGTTGAGCACGGCCTCTACTTCTGCAAGTATTTTCCCATCTCTTCTTGCGTGAGCGACGCGTTGCCCACGGCTCGCAGAAGTAGGAACTTCTCCTGGTTCACGGCGGCTTCCCATAGCCCTCCGAAGTGGTATGAAGCTAAACTTCACCTTGACGAAATTCGTCGCGTTGTCGCACAGAACCTCTTTGGGCAGATCTCTCCTGGCAGCGAACCTTTTGACAGAAATAATAAAGAAATCAGTAGACAAGTCGGATACCAATTCTAAGTATACCGCCTTCGAAGTGAAACACACGAAAACCGCTTTATACATTTTTAATGGTGGTAAATAAAAATTTAATAGTTCCCTCTAGTTATTGGCGTTTTCTGAGTTTTGGCACTTTTTTTCACGTTTTGGCGATTTTTCTTTGGTTTTTGAAGTTTTTTTTAATTTTGGCGGTTTTTATTATTTTGCCTTTTTTTTATTTTGGCAATTTCTTTTATTTTGGCGTTTTTTTCATATAGGTGATTTTTTTTTTGGTTTTGACGATTTTCTTAGTTTTGGCACTTTATTTTCGTTTTGAGGATTTTTTTCGGTTTTTGGCGTTTATTTTAAATTTTGGCGATTTTTTCCGTTTTGGCGACTTATTTTATATTTGGCGATTTTTTTTACATAAACAATTATTTTAGTTTTGGCGCATTTTTCGCGTTTTGGCGATTTTTTTCGGTTTTTGACGTTGACGTTTTTTTTCGAATTTGGCGATTTATTTTAGTGCTAGAATTTTTTTTTAATTTTGTCGATTTTTTTCGATTTGGCGATTTTTTTTCGGTTTGGCGATTTTATAATTTTTGGATTTTTTAGTTTTACAGTTTTTGAAAATTTCAAGAGTTTACTTCTTACGGTTTCCAAGATATAGCAAGTTGTCAAAATTACATAGTCAAAATTGCATTAACTGATGGACCACCCTTTAATTTAAATTTTTTAATATTTTAATGTTAATTGATGTAGTCTATATAAAAATACACTAATTTTACAAATTTCAAGTGTCAAAATACATATGTACATACAATTGTATGTATATTACATGAGATTTTAACATTTTTCGTCGCTCGTTTTAGAGCACCCTTTAATTTTTAATTCTCATGTATTTGTTGTTGTAATGGCCAAGGTTCTACATACTCTGTCCAAATTTCAGGTCCGTAGCTCTTACGGTTCTTGAGAAAATACCGTGTGACGGACAGACGGACAGCGTAGCGAAAACAATAGGGTTCCTTTTTTCACCTTTGGTGTACGGAACCCTAAAAATGGGAAAAAATTGCTACGTCGGTTTATCGACTGAATTTAACCGTTTTAACCGTTAATCGAAAAAAGTGAATTTTAAATTAACCGATCAGTTAATCGGGTTGTAATTGAATACCCTACTTATTACCTAATAATCAATATTAGTATAGACTTTAACTTGGTTACAATCATGATACAATAATATAAAGGTAAAACCGTTCTCTCTTTTCGTCGCCATATTCAACTTCTGATGTTTGTCCAAAATATTTTTTACTCTCAGCATTAATGCTACCTTATTAATTTATGAAATCCGAGTTTTTTTTATTAATTTTTTGACTTTTTTGTTTATTTAATTTAAAAATATTGAAAAATATTTAAATTATTTCATTATTTCATAAAAAAAGAAAAAATACAGCAGCACCAGCAACGGCAGCAGCAAAGATACGACAGCAATCACAAAGTATACAGAGGTAACATATTTTGTGGAGCAATTTCAAGGAAATTTCAATCTGAACAGCCCCTGCGCTACTTCCCAATCAAAATCGGAACTTTGTCTTCGTACTACAATGTGGAAATGAGAACGCAACAGCCAACCAAGAACAAATTTAAGAGTTTTTAAAACTTTTTCAACTCAAATCCAAATGTCAGAGTATGTGTGTTTGGTGTTTCCATACCACGCCTTGCATTATTATCATATTTGTACTGGTTGTAGCATCCCTCCAAATATTATTGGACTACGTGGTCCTTTTTTAAAAGAAATTTAATAATTGTAACATGTTTGCAAACAAAATTTTGAAGGTAACCGACAAGTTCAGTATCTTAACATAAAAAATTATTAAGAAAAACGAACAGCCTGTTTGTGTAAGACCTTGACGATGAAAATCTTGACGTTAGGCGCTCAAACGCAACGGCTGCATAATTTGCTGTAAACACAACTGGGACCAACGAAGACTTTTTCTTCACGAATATTCGTTGTAGGAAATAAATGACAAAGTTTATTTTCTTTTTAACAGTTCGTCAGTCCATTATTGGTTTCTAGCATATGCGATTTTTAATAGATTTTAAGGCTTGTTTCCGATTTTGACAAATTCTCCTGAATTTGCAATGTTCGCGATGTAAGCGAGTTTTTTTTCAAGTATTCTCTGCTTAACAGTTTTCGGCAATTTTAACCAATACATATTATGATGCTTTTAGCAAAGTTTTTGCTAATATTCTCGTTTCTTTTGCCGAATTTTTGATATTTTCAAACATCGATGTTTTTAAGAATGATGTTGCACCACTAGCCGTGAGGCTTTTTTATTATCAGGTGAATTAAGTAAAAAATCAAACATTTGCTTACTTTTGTAGGTCATATTACATGCAAATTTCGTTATCCTCATGTCCAATTGATACAATTAAAAAAATATGTATTAAACTATAATTTCTACACTCAAATTACACATTTCAAAAAGCATTCCTAAATAAAAGTTACCATTAAAAAATGAATATGGCAACGTTTTCCTTTCTGTTTACAAAAAAACAGTATTCAAATAATTTGGATAAAAGTCATAATTAATTTTAAACGTCAAATGTGGTTTTACCTTTATATTATTGTATCATGGTTACAATATGCTTTTCTCATTCTTAAAACATTACAATACAAGTCAAAAGTCTCCAAATTAGTATATTAAAAAAATTATAGCTGATATTTGTAAAATAGGCGCAATTTTAAATTTACACTGATCGACAAATTAATATTTTATGCAACATTTTATTATGAGATCAATAAAATTTTTTAACATAACTGCACTTAGGGAAAAGCTGCAACTTAAAAATAAGAACGCGCACATTAATTTTATAATTTTCAAAATAATAGAAAATATAGAAAGTATATCAATACTTAATAACTAAAATTATTAAATTAATGCTGTAAATTAATATTTTTCCATATAGCAATAAAAAATTTCAACATGACTACTAGACTTTCGTTAATTTTTTTTATTAATTCAATATGGTTTTTATTGATTTTTTGCTGTTTTTTTAATGGGTGTAGTTCCAAATAATTTTTTTCATATTCGGTTTTAAATCAATCAAAACAATTTAAAGTTTTCTAAACATAGTATTTATAAGTAACAATACGAATAATACGGATGCGAATAAAATATAACCCCTTTCAATTGAGTTTATAAAAGAAGTTTTACTAAATGGTAATGGTACATTTCATAGTAAAACAACAGCTTTTTTTTAAATTATTTATATTTTTCTTAAAAAGTTATTATTTATTTAATCAAACTGAGCTTTTAATGAAGATTTTCCTTTTTCTACTCAAACAATGGAATATTTAAAAAAAAGTAATATTTTTTCGACTAAAAAAAGTAGCTACATCGAGAAAAAATAACTACTTCCCACAACGAAAAAAATAATTACTTCCTAGAATAAACAACAAAAATACTTCTCAAGAATCGATTATTTGAGTTTCACGCCTTGTAAAAATAATTAAGTTGGTAATCCAGTAAGGAACAGATTCCACCGAATATGCTTAATTCCAATCTCGATTACCTTTTTTGAAAAAATTTTCTGGGTTCTTATATCTGTTATGTACTGTATTTCCTTTCATTGTTTTCATTCAATGCACATTTTGAGTGTACTTTTTCCGTTTTAAAGTTTTCAAGCTCTTGCAAAAAAAATTTTATGTCGGCGGAAAAATTTCATTCACGAGTATCAGTTGCATTTTACGCATCTTTGAACTGAGGTCATTATAACAACTACAATCACTGTTGCCAGATGTGCAGATTTCTCTGCATTTTGCTGATTTGTCACTGCAAAAATAATAAAGTGAGATTTGCAGATTTGTATGCATATTTCTTTGCACAGATTTGTATGTATATGTACCATTTTTTTAAGTTTTATGTACAAGACTTGTGCATATTATTTCTTTTTTAAAGAGAAAACACTCAGGCAATGAATACCTACTAATACTCATAGGTGTTACCTTCTTTAGGAAAGGGGTAGTGATAGAAAAGACAGGTGGCAAAGGACGAGATAGATGTGCAATAGCTTTTCGTGAGTACCTGCCTTGACGGCCTAATCTCACGGGTGCCAAAGATCTGGGTGCTAGGTTAGACGCCCGACCATCGCCCCCATGCACCCTTTTTAGAATGAACCTGTGCCCACTCCTCAAAGGCACACAGGTTGCAATCCTTCTATATAGTGATCCCTGTACTATATTCAAGTACCTTGCTTAGGTACTTTGAGCTATCTAAACTCTGCTGCTATGTCGAAGTCATAGCTTCTGCTATGTCCGTGCCCATAGCAGCTTCTGTTGAATGGCAACAGCATCTAGAATAGTGTCTGGCTGACCGCGTCACGCCAATCACTAGCATTGATTTACACTGGGAAGCCAAGACTATTCTCCCAGCGATTTTGGTAGCAACCACAGCCACCACGTTAATTCTCCGGCTTCCACGCTAAGGTGTTGTGTATACACCAATAGCGAGGTCCCCAAGAGAATTCCTCAACCATTGCCGGCACAGCTCAACCACTCTTCCGAAATGAACGCATGCCTGTGTCGCCAAATATCCAGTGCCTACTCCACACATACCAAAATCATCCCTTAAACCCCGTGGGGTAAGACGAACTCGGCATTTTAGCAAAGAACACTGACGACCACTACATGCACTCAATAACTGTCGGGCCACCGGCAACCGTGGAACCAGAAGTAGCCTCTGGTGAGACCTCGAAGTTCCACCACAAGGGCTTCACCTCTATCGTCTTTTGAACTCAGGGGCAGCTCTAGGTGACGCTGCACCTAACTGACATCAACAGGACCTGTCTTCCTTTTGTTATAAATTATTGTTATTTCAGAGATCGGGTAGTAACACATAAGTTCTATGGGTAATGTACCAAAGGTACGTCAATGTAAAAACCTAAATCACCCCAGCTGGGGCCCCGGGCTTGCCACACCCGTAGTCAAAAATAGACTCCCCTGTGGGGGGGATGAGATAGAGGAAAGCTTCTTTCTTTTACAACTCTACGTTTTGCACATTAGTTGCAGCGCCTCTGGTTTCAATGAGGATCATTAAATTTTTGAAGCTGTGTTTAGTAGCCATTTTTATTCGTTATTAGATTGAACACAGTACCTTCGGTTTTGTAGTCAACGTGCTAACTGCTTCAGCCAACGCCACCCTCATGCTTTTGTTAATGTTTATTTTTATTAAACAATTTGTAATATCAGCATATTCTTCTGTATAGCAATGTAATTTATGTTAATTCGAAAACAAAATGAAAAACAATTCAAAATGTAGGTGTTTTTATTGTTGCAGTTTTTTTTGCAGAATTTTTTAAATTATTTTTCAGGTTTTTCAGATCTTTTAGTCTATTTTTGCAGATTTTTGGTAAAATTTTCTGGCAACAGTGACTACAATTGTTCACAGTTTCAACACTTGGTGAAGCTTTTTTTATGAATGTTTCTTTATTGCAGCATATGTTGCATTCAATTTAGTGGAATTTGAGAAACTTGCGCGAGATGTTAGTGTAGCTAGTATCAGGTTTTTATTTTTCTTAATTATTACTAGTTTATAAAAAGTTATGCGAGTAGTTGTTGCATTTGTTGTTATTAATATTTTCGGTCTGGTCATAGTTCCGTTTTTCATTTTGTTTACTCGAACATTCTAAGTTAGTTTGATCCACTTTACACAACCAAAGCTTACTTCGGAAATTCTTAATTTAGATGGAAGAAAGAAAGAGGAAGGAATGCTTTATCTTTCTGTCTTTCTCCCAGCTAAACTAAGACTTTGCAAAGTAAACTTTGCGTGACTGAAAGGGGTTTTTATGTACACATTTTTCATTTTATATATGGGCATTTCCTCCGAATGGTCTACCACGATGGAAAAATTAAATGTTGATTATGATCGTGTTTTATTGTATATATTTATAAAAAAGTCTAGGTTTATATAAAAGAATGGTTTAATATCATATCTCAGCTGTTTAACTCACTGAAAGGAAAATCATTCATTCAGAGAATGAAACGGTTTCATTAAATGTTCTGCATTATATTAATGAAACTTTTCATTAATACAATGAACAATTACATTGTATACATGAAATCTTTCAATCTCTGCTCTCCATGTGTTCTTCATAGTTCATTGTATTAATGAAAATCGTTACATTGTTTAAACGAATTTTCTTTTTAACAAATTTGGGACAAATATAAGCAATTTACACAAATTTTATCTGCTTACTGTATAAAGTTTGCAAACATAAATAGTTATTTTGTTAAAAAAATATTTTCTATTTCTTACTTTTCTAATTCCTTTTAATTTCCAAGCAGTATGATCGTCATAAATGCAATGAAATCATTTCATTTATACAATGTAATATTCTTCATTGTATGCCAGATATCTCTCTCTTTCTCTTTTTTATCCATTAACGTGCCTCACAACTGTACAAACACAAGAAGTTTTTGTCAAACATCCCTGTTTTGTTAAGATTTTTGTTTTGTTCTCTTAAACTTATGTTTGTGTATTGCAATTCTCAACAACATATTAGGAGTTTTACTATAAACATGTAAGTTTTTGGGCTTATTTAAAACATTATTTGGGTTGAACTCTAATGATGAGTTCCTTAAATTTTAAATGATTTACTTTAATAAATAGAAACATATGTACATAAATTAAGTACATGTATACTTGTATATATTAAATAAAATAAAAAAAGATATATATTTTTTTATTAAGTATGTGGTTTGGAAGTGATATGATTTCATGTTTTTTATAGAAAATTTTCATTATTTACTGCTTATATTTCATTATATATATGAAAATTTTATCATAACTTTAATGAAATGTTCTTTATATTAATGAATAAACTTCATTTATAGCATGTAAAAACTTCATTAATTCAATGAAACAACTACATTATAGTTATGAAACAGTTCCATTGAAGTAATGAAATAGTTTCATTCTATTTATGACATATCCCCCAAAATTAACTTCATAAATACAATGAAACATTCTTCATTGATCCAATGAAGGGCTTCATTAGCTGACTTTTAATGAAAATTTTCATTAATACAATGAAGAATTTCATTGTCTGAATGAAGAGTTTCCTTTCAGTGTATCAATCGTACACGCAGAGAAAACATATCGAGGGCATTCAAAACACATCAACTCAAATTTGGTCAAAATGAGTTTCCGATGGCAAATAACTCCCCTATGTAATATTCATCTCTAATATAAATTTCGAATAAAAAAATTATTAATCAGAAATAATTTCTTATTCGGGCTTAAGTTCAGTAATTATACCCTTTACCAAAAAATGGTAAAAGGGTATATATAGGTTTGTCATTCCGTTTGTAATTTCTACAATATGAAATTTGTAAAATTAAAGTATTTTTATATAGGCTACAATTAACTATTAACACTAAAATTAAAAGGTGGTCCGTCAGTTAATGAAATTTTGATTATGTAATTTTGACAAATTGCTATATCTTAGAAACTGTAAGTTAAACTCTTGAAATTTTCAAAAACGGTCAAACTAAAAAATCCCAAAATTTAAAAATCGCCAAAAATTTTAAAAAATCGCCAAAACGAAATAAATCGCCAAAATGAAAAAAACGCTTAAATTAAAAAAAAATGCCAAAAACCGAAAAAATCGCCAAACGAGAAAAACGTGTCAAAACCAAAAATAAATTGTCACAATGACAAAAAAACGCCAAAAACCGCATAAATCGCCAAAACAAAAAAAATGCTTGTATGAACAAAAATCGCCAAAAATTAAAATAAAAATCGCCTAAATGAAAAAAAAAATCGCCAAAATCAAAAAAAGTCGTCAAAACGAAAATAAATCGCCAAAATAAAAAAACGCCAAAAACCGAAAAAATCGCCAAAACAAAAAAAATTGCCAATATGAAAAAAAATCACCCAAAATTAAAAAATCGCTTATATGAAAAAAAATCGGCAAAATCAAAAAAATCATCAAACGAAAAAAAAATCGCCAAAATTAAAAAAACGCTAAAAACCGAAAAAAATCGCCAAAACGAGAAAAAAGTGTCAAAATAAAAAAAATTTCCACAATGAAAAAAATCCGCAAAAATCGCCAAAACAAAAAACATTCTTATATGAACAAAAATTAAAAAAAATCACCTAAATGAAAAAAAAAATCGCCATAATCAAAAAAATCGCCAAAACGAAAATAAATCAAGAAAATAAAAAAAACGCCAAAAACCGAAAAAATCCGAGAAAACGAAAAAACCCTAAAATTAAAAAAAACGCCAAGAACCGAAAAAAATTTCCAAAACGAGAAAAAAGTGTCAAAACTAAAAAAATTGCCAAAAAGAGATAAAAACGCCAAAAACCGAAAAAATCGCCAAAACAAAAAAGAAATTGCATATATGAAAAAAATTGTCACAAAAAAGTAAAAAAATAAAATATATAAAAAATAAAAAAATCGCCTAAATGAAAAAAAAATCGTCAAAATGAAAAAAATCGCCAAAATTAAAAAAAACGCCAAAAACCGAAAAAAATCGCCAAAATGAATGAAATATTTTTATCAATTAATGTGAGTTTCCAGGTCTGGAGCTATGTTTTTTATTTTTACAATTTTTATGCTACTTCTTTGTAAACAATGAAGTATAAATAATTTGTAATCCAAAAGAAAAAAAATAATTAGACCTACTTACTTTTATATAAAAAATTTAATTTTTCAACCCTGGAATCAACCTTTTAAATTTTTCTGATTTCTTATACATATCTGGTAGTTCTTAAAAAATATATATAAATTATGTTAACTGATGAAAGAAAGAGGCAAATTAAAAAAAATGTTTTATTTAGTTACTTTAATATCCACAAAAAAAATTTCCAACCCTAGAGCTGTGGTTTTTATTTTTATAATCTTCTACACCAAAAGTTTCGTTCCAAAACGTAATGTATATATAATTTATAAAGAAAAAGGAAAAAAAATTAATAGGACCTAGTTACTTTTATATATCACAAAAAGTGTAAGTTTCCCATCCCTGATTTTTTTTTGATTTTACAGATTTCTTACACCAATCTCTTTATTTTAAGAATATAAGATATGTTTAATTAAAAAAGCAAAAATTTGTTTTAGTAAGTTACTTTTGTATAAGAAAAGAAGTTAGTTTTTCAACCCTTGATACGTCTTTTTAATTTTTGAATTTTTTTATTTGAAATACCAATTTTATTTGTACTGAAGTATAAAATAAGTTTATTTAATAAAAATTAATTTATGATAGTTATTTTGTATGGCAAAATAAAGTTTGAGTTTTCAAGCTCTGAAACCGTCTGCTCGATTTTGCCGATTTTCAATATCAACATTTTTCGTACTATTTCTGACACACCAGTCCAAGAATGAAGTCTCTAGCTTTCCTGGAAGCTTCGGAAAACCGATTTCAGGTACAGACAGACGGACAGACGAATATCGTTTGTTCGTCTGCCCTATGCATAAGGATCAAGAATATATATACTTTATGGGTCGCTTATTAATATTGCGGAGATTACACACGGAATGACAAACCTATATATACCTTTCTACCATTTTTTGGTAAAGGGTATAAAAAGGACAGTGGAATTCTCCTATTCCACTGTCACGTACAGACAAATTAAACTATTTCTAGGTGCTTATAGTACAAGTGTAAATTCCAGCGAAACTCTTACAGATGGAGAAAAAGTGTCTAAAAAGCAAATTATAACTAAGAAGGAAGCTTGATGTTGGCAAAAAAAAATATTAAAATACATATTTATAACTTAAAGTTGGTTTTTATATTTTGTCACGTATAGACAAATAAAATACCGTCACGTAGGACATGGTTAAATTTTTATGTAAAAAAAACAAACATTAGTAGTTAAATACAATCTTATCTGCAGATAAGCTATTTTTCTCCATTCCACGACTTTTTCATTACATCATCATATTCTATCTAACTAATCTTTTTGTATTTCCGCCAATTCCATCTATCTACCTATTCCGTAGTATATAAATGTTTTTTTTCTCAATTTTCATTCAACATTGCGTTAGTTTTACCACATAACGGTTCTTAAATTCTGATGAAGGACCATCGATGCAAGTTGCTTATTTGCACTGATCTGAAGGACTGTATTTCATAAGCAACAACTTTTTCGGTCTCAGACTACAAAATTTTCAAAATCTTATCGTGACTTTCGTCTAGACTAATATTCATTTCATGCGCTAGTTCGGTTACACACTCTATTTTCTTTCTTTGTTATTGGAACATTTTGAACAGCTTTACATAAAGCTTTTTTAAATTAATTGGAGGTTCGGTACTCACAGAAGGTCCAGCAACATTTTTATATTGAATCCTAATTAGAATAGCTAAAAAAATTTGATGCGGGGGTGGGGGGCATTATGACTGGAGTAATACTAAAATAGACAATTACAGCCAATTTTTAATGGTATTAAGGGGGCAAAAGCAATTCTTGAGGGTGGCTATGACCCCCTCCAGAAAAGCCTTTCTATGCTTATGTTAATCCTTAACTCACTTTCCGAAATATTTTCTCTTCTTCGCTGGCATATTATTTTAGTGTCATTACTGATGTTCAGATCTTCTTCCTTACGCTATTCGCGAAATTTTCGCACATGGCTAGATCTGGTCGAAGATTGTTCGCCACTTACATATATTTGTGTTATTTAGAATTGGAAATTAGTAGCCATTAATCAGTTTGCATTAATAAAATCGAAGGATATTATATTTCTTATTTCTCTGAGTCACGTACAGACACTTTTTAATCACCAACAAACAGTCTTATTCTCATAATTTGGTAGCAATAAATTTCTAACCGAATTTTTGTTACCTTATTGTAACTTTTATTTGTTCCGGTATTCCGGCTAAAAGGTAATAAAAAATAATTCAACAAATGTGGTGGAAAAAATTTTCATTTATTTTTAAATGAAATTTAATATAAAAATATATTGCTGAATGCAAAATATTAAATTTATTTATTAATGCAAAATTGTAAAATCTAATATCACTTTTACATTAAAAATTGCGAAAATTTGTGAAAGTTTTCAAAAAATAGAACAAAATTCGCAAAAAATTGTAAACATTAATAAGCAAGTCTGTGATAAAAAGTCGGTAAGACTTCAAAAAGTCCAATAATTTGCTAAGAATCGCGAAAATAGTCATCATTTGCGAAAAAATGCAAAGTTAAAAATGAGCCCAAAAATTGCCTAACAATAGCAAATATTATAAGGAACGCCAAAACTTCAAAAAATCGAAAAATTCACGCGAATTCGCAATTTTCGCGGTAAGTGATTTCTTGACATTTTTTGGTTTCTTTACAGTTTGACCGCCTTTTAATAAATATCAGACTTCGCCATCGTTTTTTAATTTTAGAAAGTTTTCGCGAACTTACTTTAATTTCGCGGTTTTCCCGAATTTTTGGAATTCCTTGCAATATGAGGCACTTTTAATAATTAGTGGGGCTTGCTGGCAATTGTGCAATTTGCAGTAAAATTTATTTAACCAATGTTAAATAAATCTAAGGGTTCGTTTCTAATTTTTCGCGAACTTTAATATCAATTGGCATTACTAATTTTTTTAAATACATTTTTGTTATTTACTTTTATTTTAGGTAATAGTTTTATTGTTTTTTTACAATAAAAACTTATAAGAATACCAATTTTCTATTTTGATAACTATGGTTACAAATTATAACCATGGTGACTATTAGTACTGTGCCAGAATAGGAATGCAACTATCAACTACTCCCAAAAAACACGCAAGCTTAATTTCAAATTGAAAATGATTTGAAATCAAGCCTTTTTTCAAACGACGAACGTTTGAAAATGATTTGAAAATAACTTGAAAAAAATAGGGTTCTCACCAAAAAGGGGTAATTATTTTCAAATTGAAATATTCATTTATTCTCAACTTCCTTTCAAACGTTATTCTCAATTGTTTTTCCAATGCAGATTTTATATAATGTGGAACATAAATGAAATCCAATTTTTGATTTGTAACTTCATGCTTAGTATTAATATTGGGTGTTTTTTATTGAGGTATAGAACTTTAAGTTGGCATCACTTTTTTAACTGGCGGCCATTTTGTCAGCTGTCAAGTGATTAATATTTAGTTTAGAACAACGCTTGCAAATCGTGCAAATTTATTTCGAAAATAATGGTTCAGTTCGCGAAGTTTACCGCAAGCTCCGTCCATTTTATGGTCGACATAATCGTCCATCAGAGCAATTAATTCGGTTAACCATGGATCGTTTTCGCACTACGTTTACTCTATGTGATAATACGCATCCGCAGAGACGTCGAACAGTGCGCACCGAAGAAACAATTGCCGCTGTAGAGCAAAGTGTTGAAGAGGACCAGAATGAATCGATTCACCACCGGAGACCGGTATAGAGCCATGATAACCGACTATTTTGTTCCCGAATTGGATGGCATGAATGTGGATGAGTTGTGGTTCCAACAAGACGGCGCTACATGCCACACAGCGCACGTTACAATCGATTTATTGAAGGAAACATTCGATGAGCGCATAATTTCGCGGAATGGACCTGTCAATTGGCCACCAAGATCGTGTGATTTGACACCATTGGATTATTTTCTTTGGGGATATGTGAAGTCGCTCGTCTACGCCAACAAACCAGAAACGTTAGGGGACTTGGAAGTCAACATTTTTGGCGTTATTGCCAACATACGGCCCCATATGCTCGAAAAAGTGGTTAAAAATTGGACCTGTAGAATTGGCTTTATTCGAGCCAGCCGCGGCGGCCACATGCCCGAAATCATATTTAAACATTAATGGCATAAAATTATCCTTCCAATAAAGCCAAATTGATGGACATTAAAACGATTTTCTTGTGTTTTATTTCAATTCAAAGTTCTATACCTTTAAAAAAAACACCCTGTATAAGTTATAAGTAAATATTATTTCTTACTTGTAATACATATTATTTCTTACTTGTAATACATACATACATATTTTTAAAACGTTTACAATTTATTCTGCGTTTTAAATAGTGTTGCAACCAATTCGAATTCATAAATATGACTTGGTTGCCATATATGTTTATTATTTGAAAATGACACTTGACTTCATGTTTTAATAAATTTCTCCTCAATAAAGCCCTTGACAAAAAAAAAAACATTATGCAGTTTCACACTACTTACTTGAACTGAAAAAAGAAATTTGGTTTTTTTCTCACAGACAATATTGACAGCCACGTAACAAAATATGTTGTAAAAGTAAATTATAAAGTCTACTTGTTGTAACTCTGAACAAATTATAATTTTTTTCGAGAAAATTTTATATATTTGCTATAATTTATATATTATATTTTAGATGAGAACATAATTCCAATCTGTAGTCGCAAAAATACTTAAAAAACTAACGTTAGTGAAATCGTTCAGACTTCCACTTTCTCATGGAATGCTCTAGTAAATCTAGCGCGAAAGGCACTAAATTGACATCGCAGTCCGAATAGGTACCTATGAAATAGTTCAGTGAAAAGTTACAAAGAGCATACAAAGTATCAATTAACCCCATCCTAGGCCATCTTTATGTAAAAGTGAATAATGGTCTGCTTGATGGGAAGTGTTCGAATTTGGACTGGATCCTATCACGTGGGGACCACTCACGTAGCTACTCTTGTGTCAGTTCCATTTCTTGCAGGGAATATTTCTGTTTAATTTAACCCTAAGGCATTTACATTTGTTATTTTTTGTAATAACATACACTCGATTTCTAACTAAAAGATACCTCTCTTAGTTGCACTCTCACAGTTTGTGCTTCCAAATGACATAAGGTTTATTTCATATTTTTATCATCGATTTAACTTCGGCATCAAACCAAGGCGGATTAAAGTTATTCATATAAATTTTGTTTAAAATTTTTCTTTTGGAATTTTTCGTAGATTTAATTTTGATGTAACACAACATATAAAGAGATAAGAAAAAACAGTACAAGAAGAAACAGAATAAGAAAATTTAAAATATGGATAAATATGCATATATGAGAGTGTCAAATTTCTTATGGGAAATGGTCATCAGATCATATTAACTTTTTCATCACTGCAGTGAAGCTGTTTTTAATTATCATTAAAAATATGTCGAAATCATTGGTTGTGAATCAAGCAAATATTTCTGAATTAAAAAAATATCTTTTAACAAATAACTAAGGAATGTTGAAAAATCAAACCGCAGAGAAAAATTCCAGTAAGTTAGAGATTGCATGAAACAGTGAAGAGAATGAGTTTAATGCATAAAAGTTGGCGTAACAGAGCATGATAGTTTTATTTAAAAGCAAAACAAAATAAAACCAGCTTTTTCGTTTTATCAACTGTGGTGTATAAACAAATACACAGTGTGCGAAAAAAACCAGTCTCAAAATGATTTTTAAAATTCAGTCTTTATTGTGGAGAGATGATAACAAGACAAATAAATAGCTTAGCATTTGTTAAGAAAACAATCTAAAATGAAACCGAAACGACCGCTCAAGCGTTAATAGTGTGAAACGAACGACAGTTGGTGATCGAATAAAAGCTTGTTTTAAAAAATTATCCCTCAAAGATCAAGTGCTTGTCAACTTCGACTTACCTCCTAAAGCTTAATTCAGTAAAAAATTAAGAGAAAAAATCTAAAAAATTTTATCATAAATTGTAAGAGAAACAAACATTCACGGTGTATAATATGGTATTAAGTTGGTTTTGTCTATGGGCTTTTTCAAATCGTTAAAGTTTCGGTGTTTGTGTTGCAACTTTTTGATCGTTGCATTTAAAGAAAACAAAAAAATTATTAAATTGAACGTTAATAATGCCATGAATGTGTGTTGAGTATTGGGCTAAAGTCTTGTTGAAGGACAAGGCCGTATTAATAACAAACGTCAATGCACTCTCGGAAGAACAAACACATTTTTATGAGTGGGAATAACATTTACGAAATCATTTGATAATTTAAAAGCAAAAAAAAAAATTTAATACAAAAATTAATTATATTCATGTGATAACAATTAATAAATTTTATCAAATACCTTTAACTAATTCAAGAAGTTTTAGAAAGTGTAAACATTGAGCAAAGGCTGAAAATTAACATTTTCTTGTGTTTTAAATTTTAATTTTTGGTTGTACATAATTTTACATCAACAATTTTGTGTAAATATCTACAAAAAAGTTTATTTAATAAAAAAAAACACGTTTCGGGCTAATGCAGACCACATCAGCCACATTGCTTTTTTATATTAGTTATAGGTGGTATGTAAAAAAATTTACAAAGACTAAAAATACCAAAGAAGAATACTTTTTTATTAGGTACACATTTTGAAATTATATTTACTATCGTTATTTCAGCCTTGCTAAATGCAAGGTCGTCTTTGCCAAACGAGGTCTACAACAAGATCTTTTTATAAAATCCGCTTAAAGTGTCTTCTTTAGAATATCGCAAAAAAAATAAAAAGAGCATTATTTTTAACCAACGCCATTCATAATGCAATCATTTAAAATTTTATTGTTAATCTTCTTAACGTTGGTCAATGCTGAAGCTGCAGCCAACGCTACTAGCGTCAACATAAGCAGCAACAACAATGAAAGCAGTATTAGATTTACCAAAAACTCATTGAGTAAAAATATTTATAACTTCAACAACTCCATAGCAGGCGATTCATCTTCATCAACAGAATTTCGTGATAAAAGAGGTAAGTTTGTTGTCCTTCTTTCTTCTATTTCTTTCATGAGTAATTATAATAAAAAGAATTCTCTTACAATGACGCCATTGTCAGATGCATAAACTTCACACATCTGGTAATAGTTTTACAATGTGTTCACACAATTGTGAGATGTCTGAGAATTTATTGTCAGCTGCTAGTCTTGCAATGAACTGACAAAGCTTTTGCTGGCAAAGACGTCTGACAAAAATTGCCAGTTCACACGGTTGTAAGAAATTCTGAGCAGATTTTGCTGACACTATTGTTAGATCTGACAACCGTCTGTACATAGCTTAAGTCCTCCTCTACGGATGTTCGATTTATTACCATTTATTTTGCAAAAGTCCCCACTGTACACTGTTCATGTCAAAAAGAGCATGCACAATGAGCCGCTCAATCAAGTTGTTCATTGCTCAAAGAGCATGCTCCTATAAATAAGGAGTAAGAGCAAAGCGCAAACACTAAAGGTCAGGCCAGATAAAACTTTTGTTTCGTGTTGCTTTGAAGATTCGCTTTGACATCTAAGATGAAATGTCATGCTTATATGAAACATGTCACATAAAGTATTTTTAACGCAAAGTGAAGCGAAAAGTTAGGCAAATCTCAACTTTTTGCCTGCTTTGACAATCAGATGGTATACTTTTCTTAATTTTTTGGACCAAACTCGCATGTAAATATGAAATTTTTATTAAAATTTCGGTAAATCTACATAACAAACGATTTAGTAGCATCAGAGTAATCTAATTGTGCTGTGTTTTATACATAAAACAAACAGTGAGTGTCGTCAAAGTTTTTATTGTCTCATACACATTTTCCTTCACGCTTTTTCCCAAAGTTAGAAACGTCACGCAAAGCGTTGAAGTTGTATCTGACACCGCCTTAATTGCTTTTTTTGTACTCCGCTCTTTGAGCATGCTCCACATTTTAATTTGCAAGTAAACAGTGCGCTATGAGCAAAAGATCAAAAGAATGCGCATTTATCTACCCTGCTTAATGTACATAAGCCCGGGCTTACATCTGCATGACATGTGCCACACAAGTGTAAAAAAACATAGCCACTAATTACTAATAAAAAACTATTTGATTCAGACACGTATTTATTAAGTTAAACAGTTTCATACATAACTAATAGACAATTTTATAGAATCCAACATGATTGGAAACAGTTTAAATCAATAAATACATGTCTGAATAAAACAGTTTTTCATTAGTAATTAGTGGTTCCGTTTTCTGTGGCACATGGCACAAAAGAAATGCCAGATGTAAGCTCAGCCTAAGTATGTACATACATAAAAACTTCTTTCCATATCAAACTGCAGCATATATTAGCATTCATTAACTGCCCCAAAAACATAGAAGGAAATTGTCTTTGCAGAAGTTTAGGAAATAATTTCTTCCAATTCTCATGGAGAAAAAAGTGTCCTTTCAAAAAATATATTAAAATATCATACGTATAATATGTACATACATGTCAATATCAAATTATTAAGTTTTCAAATATTTGTTTGTCAGCTTGAGGCTACAAGAAAATTACTTAAAATAAGACAGTTTGTCCAAAAAAAATATTCTTTATGATAGGATGCCGTGGGAGATTGTACAATTTTATCTTAAAAGGTCCGGTCCTTAATGCGCAATTTTTGTTCGAAATATTAATGTGAGGAAATATTACACATTTTCGATAGATGGCATGTGAACAGAAAAAGTTCTATGCAATAAACCTCGTTGGGTGTAAAAATGAAAAACGTGTTTGTGTAAAATTCTGGTTAAATGGTTAAAAAATATATATGTAAGTATACATACTACAAGTAAATTTCGATGAAAATTTTTTTGATTTTGTTACGTTTTTTGTTTATCCTGTAAAAAATGTAAAAGTGAACTAACGTCCGTTTGCATTTAAGGTGACGATATTATACAATATGCATTTGTTCTGGAAGCAATTTCTCCCTTATTTATTTTTTTTTTGCACTGTCTATTGGGCAACCTTTGTATAGATAATCACTTTCCCTAAAAACAAATGAAATTTTTATTTCAAAACTAATTGTGCGAAAATATCAGGAAATATAAGTATTTTCCTTCCTTCCTTCCTTATATTTCTTGTTTCTTTCTTCCTTTGGTTTGTTTCTTTGTTTTGTTTCGCGGCAAAAAGCTAAAGTTTACTTGCTTTCGATAGTAGATTACCAACCGAGTGCAACTTCGAGTATATACGTTTCGTTAACGATTGGCGTGAATTACTTTTCTGATTACCAAATTTCATTACTCGCTTACAAATCACATTAAAATTTAAAAAAATGATGTGCAAGTTGCTAAATGAGGAGAATGATTTTTTCAGATTAAATAGATTACGTGAACAAGTTGGCAAATAAAAAAAGTAAGTACTTCTCAAGAATCGTTTATTTTACTCTCACGCCTTATTAAGTTGGTAATCCAGTAGGGAAATGCTTCCACCAAAAATGCTTAATTCCAAACCCGATTACTTTTTTGAAATTTTTTGCTGGGATGTATTTATTTATCTTCAAATATAAACTAACAATAAGTATTCAAATCTTAAATCTAAAAAAATATTATTAGGACCGACCAGTGTCGGACATAAACTTACTGATAGTTATAAATAATACATAAGTATAAAATAAGCAAATTAACTAACATGTGCATAATTAGTAAAGAATAAACGACAATGGTAAGTCTGTTGTAAATTAGAGATGGTAAATGTGGGCTTTCAAACATGTTTCAGCAAATTGAAATACGATGAATCAAAACAATTCACATATTCCATTTGCAAGAAAGTTTCGTATATAAGGCAGAAATCTACATCAACTGACACCACACACAGTGGACCAACACAGAAGAACGCTGATGATGAAGGTTTAGTGGCATTCGAAAACGGCTGGCTGTTCCGTTCAACTATGTGTTGTCAGAATATTTGCAACTAACTTTGATGTTATTTGTTCATTAATAATTATGACATGTAATTTGGCTTAAAAAGCGATACGAACTTTAGCCCGTTCAAATTATAAATATAGAAACAAATTAAGTTCGAAAAAAATAATAATTAAAATTAACTGAAAAAAAAAGTATTTTCAAGAAATCACATCTGGAGTGTTGAGTATTACAGCCCTTGTGGACACACTCTTTTTTAGGCGGATGTGTCCAGTAAAGTTCAAAATATTACGAGCAAGCGGATTAGAATGTGAGTCGAGTTTTGTTTGCTTATTTTGCAATTATTCATTCACTAGTGCCATATTTAAATCACGATGTATATTTCTGTATATGTATATTCTCTCGACATTGGAAGCTGAAGCAGTGCCCCATAGTTGAATTCCGTAGCATATATATAGCATATAGTTTTCAAAAGCGACTTGTATATCAAAAGTATGCAATTTAGAATGAGAGTTGAATTTCTACCAATCAGCCAATGTACCTGAGTTAATTTTAGTTTCATTTGTTTTAGCTTAGAATCAATGTGGTGTTTCCATAAAACTCGTCGGTCAAGGTATGTACCAAGGTATTTCACATGTGAATGTTGAGGAACAATTTGATTATTGATTCTAATGAGGAAATAGTGTCTTTTCATAGAGTAAATGTTACCTGAGCACACTTCTGTGCATTTATTTTAATTCTCCATAAATGCCTGAGAAACGTCAATAAACAGTGCAGAGCAATACTTATTTTCTTCAAAAGTTCTTCTTATAAATTGAACCAAGCTATGAGTTTGTTCAAAAGTGCTATGCTGACTTCTAAAACCAAATTTATGGTCCGGGATGCACCCATTATCAGTTATAATTGGGGAAAATTTTGTCATGAGTAACTTTTGAAAGTGCTTTGACATTGTTGACAGTAAAATTATTGGCTTGGTAAGATCTTTGCTTGGCTTTGGAATCATTTTTATCTTGGCCAGTTTCCAGCTGTGGATAATACTCCAGTCGTAAAATGGCACTTAAAATTAATACCAGGATCCTAATTGCGATATGAGCAAGTTCATCAGCATCTGGTTACTAATTTCATCAATAGTTTTTGAACATCACGCGTCTGAAATTTTATGGGTCGATGGGGTAGAGCAACTATACTCGGCAAATTAACAACACCAGTACATTTGTACAGTTTTAAGCCTTCTAGCATTGCGCTACAAAGTGTAATTAGATGCTGGTGTGACATCTATACCTTACAGATAATTTTTAAGAGATGAAGTTTTTCTAGATACAAGAAACTCTTGGAGTCGTTTATAGCACTCTTTAAGTCTGATTTTATGTTGGGGAGATCTTTGTTTTTGCCATTACCTTCTAGCTCTTCTTTTTTCACATACGAGAATTTCAATATCCACAGAATAAATTCTATTAAAACCAGTCTGCTAATAGGAGGTAATAGCATGTTCAGTAGCCTGTTTAATATTTTCATTACGGTTGGCAATATATACAAGTTTTATTTAAGGCTTAGGTCGTTTTGTAAATAATTGATAACAATATTTATTATTTTATCGATATTTCGCTACAACGTTTTTAAGCTACACATACACATACAATATCGATAAAATAATAAATATTGTTATCAATTATTTACAGAACGACCTAATCCTTAAATAAAACTTGTATATATTAAACTAAAAAGTCGAATAAATTATTATAATATTAAGGTTGGCAATATTAGATTTAATACCAAAAACCATTAATAAATTAAATTTATATTTGAAGCACATTATTTAATATAAATAATAAAAATTAAAAATATAATATAATATAAATTAAAAAAAAAAATAAAAATCCTATACAAGATGTGACCAGTTTAATGTACATACATATGTATATAATTCAGTTTTATAACTAGTATTTGAATGACATTGATTTTTGTTTGTTTTTCGTATGGTAATTGGCAAAAATTTTACCAGTTTTTATACATATTTTAAACGAATTTTGAATCACAAATAAAATTAAGAGAAAGCTTAATTGTATTCTTAATTAATTTCAGTTACAGTCATTGGCATCATTTAAAAAAAGTTCCAAATGTACCCTTGTCCGAGAAATACTATTTGTCTATAGTAAAGTCAGGCAAACACCTACGTACATATGTATCAGTGTTGTCAACTTTTAAATTTCAAAACGCAGCAAAATAGAGAATAAAACGCGCCATTTACAAACAAAACGCACCAACCTTAGAATTTCTTTTTTTAGTTTAAAATGTTTATTGAATAAATTTTGCATAAAAAGTATAATATAATATTTTTAACAAAAAAACTAAACAAATTTGTATATGTGACAGCGCATAGAAAAAGTGACCTGAGGGTAAAAAAATCAATTTTCACTTTTTTTGATGTGGACAACATCTGAGCATCGAATGAGACCGATCCCATGCCCCAAAACTATTGATTCCCAGAGATAGGCGCGTTTTATGAAATTGAAATCAACGAAAGATACACGTATTTAAATCTTTAAAATGGCCCTCCTGGACACAACCGGTTTTTAACCTTAGGCCCCTTTCTATTTTGCGCGTCACATATATTCATTTGTACTACATATATAATAATTTTTTGAATTTCATAAATTCTGCAAAAAACTTTTTAAAGAGACCAACGAGTAATAGTAAGTCCCAATTTACACGAGGTAATTTTACTTGCGCAAGTCATGAATTTGGTGAACAAAGAAGTGAGGAAGAAGTTAAGAGTGTAAAAACCAGCAGAATTGCCGTACAGACTTGCCCGTACTGGCGATTCTGTTTTTGCTATCATTCCCTCTATATCAAATTTGACATTTCTTTGTTTGTATATGTATATGTATAAGCAATTATATGTATAAGCAATCGAAAAAGACTTGCGCAAGTAAAGTTGCTCTATCTAAGAGCTACAGCAAGTTTAATAGAAAATTTTATGACTTGCGCAAGTAAAATTGCCACGTGTAAACTGGGGCTAAGGATTCAAAACTAACAAAAGATCAGTATTTATCATTTTATTCAAATATTTTTTTTGTAATAAATTAATTAATTTAATTTAAAAAAAGACCTCAAGCTTAACAAAATAGTTACTATTTTTTTTTTAAAGTTTAATATTTTCATATTACAAAATAACAATAAAAACAAACAGCCTTTTGCAATATAAGTACCAGATATGGGTGTACTGCAGTAAAGTTAAAATTCTAGTCAAAACAAATTTTACTGATTACTGGAAAAACTTCAGTATCCAGTAAAAATTTACTGGTTACAAGATGATATATTTTTATACCCGTTACCAAAAAATGGTAAAAGGGTATATATAGGTTTGTCATTCCGTTTGTAATTTCTACAATATTAATAAGAGACACATAAAGTATATATATTCTGGATCCTTATGCATAGGGAAGACGAACAAGCGATGTCCGTCTGTCCGTCTGTCTGTACGTGAAATCGGTTTTCCCAAGCTCTCAGAAGAGCTAGAGACTTCGTTCTTGGACTGGTGTGTCAGAAATTTTCCGAAAAATTTTGCAATTCAGCAAAATCGAGCAGACGGTTTCAGAGCTGGAAAACTCAAACTCTATTTTCCCATAGAAAATAACTACCGAAAACAAGTTTTTATTATTTTTTATTAAATTAACTTATTTTATACTTCGGTATGAATAAAATTGGTATTTATAATTAAAAAAAAAATTAAAAATTTAACAAATTAAAAAAACGTTTCCAGGGTTGGAAAACTTTAACTTTTTTCGTAATAATTAAACATATTTCATGTTTTAGGAAGAAGGCTATTTTCTCAGGAACGGTAAAAGCTACGGGTCTGAAATTTGGACAGTGTATGTAGAACTTTGGTCGCTACAACATCAGATATATAAAGCTTAAAATTAAAGGGTGGTCCAAAACGAGTGACAAAAACTTTTAAAATCCCATGTAATATACATATGTATGTGTGTACATATGTATGTTGACACTTGAAATTTGTAAAATTAGTATATTTTTATTTATGCTACAACAATTAACACTAAAACTAAAAAAATTTAAATTAAAGGGTGGTCCATCAGTTAATGCAATTTTGACTATGTAATTTTAACAAATTGCTATATCTTGGAAACCGTAAGAGCTAAACTGTTGAAATTTTCAAAACTAAAAAATTCAAATATTATAAAATCGCCAAAAATTTAAATAAAATCGCCAAAACGAAAAAAATCGCCAAAATGAAAAAAACGCTAAAATTAAAAAAACGCCAAAAACCGAAAAAAATCGCCAAAACGAGAAAAACGTGTCAAAACTAAAAATAAATTTCCACAATGACAAAAAAACGCCAAAAACCGCAAAAATCGCCAAAACAAAACAAAAAAATGGTTATATGAACAAAAATCGCCAAAAATTAAAAAATAAATCGCCTAAATGAAAAAAAATCGCCAAAACAAAAAAATTGCCTATATGAAAAAAAATCGCCAAAAATTAAAAAAATCGCTTATATGAAAAAAAACGTCAAAATCAAAAAATCGTCAAAACGAAAAAAAAAATCGCCAAAATTAAAAAAAAGCGCCAAAAACCGAAAAAAATCGCCAAAACGAGAAAAAAAGTGTCAAAACGAAAAAAAATTGCCACAATGACAAAAATCCGCAAAAATCGCTAAACAAAAAAAAATCTTATAAAAACAAAAATCGCCAAAAATGAAAAAAAATCGCCTAAATGAAAAAAAATCGCCAAAATCAAAAAAATCGCCAAAACGAAAATAAATCGCCAAAATTAAAAAAAAACGCTTAAAACCGAAAAAAATCACCAAAAACAAAAAAAATTGCCTATATGAAAAAAAAAATCGTCAAAAATTAAAAAAATCGCTTATATGAAAAAAAATCGCCAAAAGCAAAAAAATCGCCAAAATGAAAATAAATCGCCAAAAATGAAAAAAAATCGCCTAAATGAAAAAAACGCCAGAACGAAAAAAATCGCCAAAATAAAAAAAAAACGCTAAAATTAAAAAAAACGCCAAAAAGCGAAAAAAATCGCCAAAACGAGAAAAACGTGTCAAAATCAAAATAAATTTCCACAATGACAAAAAACGCCAAAAACCGCAAAAATCGCCAAAACAAAACAAAAAAATGGTTATATGAACAAAAATCGCCAAAAATTAAAAAAAAATCGCCTAAATGAAAAAAAATCGCCAAACAAAAAAATTGCCTATATGAAAAAAAAATCGCCAAAAATTAAAAAAATCGCTTATATGAAAAAAAATCGTCAAAATCAAAAAAATCGCCAAAACGAAAAAAAAATCGCCAAAAATTAAAAAAAACGCCAAAAACCGAAAAAAATTGACAAAACGAGAAAAAAAGTGTCAAAACGAAAAAAAATTGCCACAATGACAAAAATCCGCAAAAATCGCTAAAATCGCCATAACAAAACAAAAAAATGGTTATATGAACAAAAATCGCCAAAAATTAAAAAATAAATCGCCTAAATGAAAAAAAATCACCAAAAACAAAAAAAAATTGCCGAAATGAAAAAAAATCGCCAAAAATTAAAAAAATCGCTTCTATGAAAAAAAATCGCCAAAATCAAAAAAATCGCCAAAACGAAAATAAATCGCCAAAACGAAAACAAATCGCCAAAATTAAAAAAAAAACGTCAAAAACCGAAAAAAATCGCCAAAACGAGAGTAAATTGCCTAAATGAAAAAAATCGCCAAAGCGAATATAAATCGCCCAAAATTAAAAAAACGACAAAAACCAAAAAAAATCGCCAAAACGAGAAAAAAAGTGTCAAAACGAAAAAAAATTCCCACAATGACAAAAATCCGCAAAAATCGCTAAAATCGCTATCACAAAACAAAAAAATGCTTATATGAACAAAAATCGCCAAAAATGAAAAAAAATCGCCTAAATGAAAAAAATCGTCAAAATCAATGATAACGCCAAAACGAAAATAAATCGCCAAAATTAAAAAAAAACGCCAAAAACCGAAAAAAATCGCCAAAACAAAAAAAAATTTGCCTATATGAAAATAAATCGCCAAAATTAAATAAACGCCTAAAACCGAAAAAAATCGCCAAAACGTGAAAAAAGTGTCAAAACTAAAAAAATTGCCAAAAAGAAATAAAAACGCTTAAAACCGAAAAAATCGCCAAAGCAAAACAAAAATTGCCTATGTGAAAAAAAATCGCCAAAAAATAAAAAAAATCGCCTAAATGAAAAAAATTTTCAAACAAATTGCCAGAAGGAAAAAAGTCGCCAAAATTGAAAAAAAACGCCAAAAACCGAAAAAAATCGACAAAACGAGAAAAAAAGTGTCAAAACTAAAAAAATTGCCACAAAAAATAAAAAAAATAAAATATATAAAAAATAAAAAAAAATCTAAATGAAAAAAAATCGTCAAACTCAAAAAAATCGCCACAACGAAAAAAACGCCAAAATTAAAAAAACGCCAAAAACCGAAAAAATCGCCAAAACCAAAAAAATTGCCTATATGAAAAAAATCGCAAAAAAGCACCAAATTAAACATAATGCCTAAAACCTAAAAATTGCACAAAAAGTATGAATTTTTTCACAAAATTAATATGTACCTACATATCTTTCTGCTTATGTATGTATCTCTACACTACATAAACACATTTTGGTAAAGGGTATATAAGATTCGGCACAGCCGAATATAGCACTCTTCCCCTTTTTTTTAAAGTTTAATATTTTCATATTACAAAATAACAATAAAAACAAACAGCCTTTTGCAATATAAGTACCAGATATGGGTGTACTGCAGTAAAATTAAAATTCTAGTCAAACCAAATTTTACTGATTACTGGAATAACTTCAGTATCCAGTAAAAATTTACTGGCTACAAGATGATGTATTTTTGTACATCAATTTTATAAATTCAAATACATATTTTTGAACAAAAAGCTAATATTTTCATCTGTATTTTTATCATCGGGCCATAAAACAGAGGGCAAATCGCGGCACTCGTTATCGAATGAATTTTCGAAATATTTCAATAGAGTTTATATGGAAATATTTTGTAATTTCGTTCGATAACGAGTGCCGCGATTTGCCCCCACGTTTCGTTTCAAATTGTGATGTTTTGTAAACATCATTACTATTAATACAGTAATTAACACTATCAGGAAGTTAGTAAGTTTCACAACAATAATTTCCCCGTTTTAACCCATTGTTGTGTTAAATTAAAAAACGCACCGAGATTTAAAAAAAAGCGCACCACGCACCAACTAAGGAATTTTTCGCACAAAAAATTTCAAAAAGCACCCAAGTTGACAGACAACGCTGATATGTATGTATTGTATACCAAAGCTGTCCCCAGAGAGAAAACCGAGATAAATGTATAAGCGTATGTCAGTCTTGCCATTTTAGCACTTTTAGTGCTAGATTTAGCACTTTTTTCTTCGTTTTTAGCACTAAAGAGTTTGAAAATAATGTTAAGTGCTAGTTTGGCATTTTCTTTAAACTATTTAGCATTTTTTTGCACTCTTTTATTTTATTAAATTCATAAATTTTCCACAGATAATTCCTTATGAGAAATTTCAATCCAATGAATATAATATTTATTTATTTATTGAACATATTTTACAAAGTAAATTTGCAAAATATGGTTACAATAAATGGACGGGTGGCTGAGACCACATGTCCATGATGTTATTAACTGTATTTTTAAAAATGTTTTTGTGACTGACTGTACCCGACCTTTGCTTTCACATAGGAAGTAGCAACGAGGTTTTTAAGGAAATTCCCTAAAAGAACGGCAAGATTATACGGTAATCAGTGGCAGATCAGTCAACCAGTGCGAGTGAGACGCAAAACTGGTTGCATTTAAGAAATAATTGCCAACGACGCGTGATGTTGACTCGCCCAGAGCTGTTTTACGACTATATTAATATTATATGTGTTGTAATGTGCGTATTAAAAGACGATAATTTTCCAACTAAAAACTAAATCGTGTTTATTTCATATAATTTGACATTTTACTTTCATATGACAATTCTTTGACATTTGATAGAAGTTAATAAAATAAGAACAGGTATGTATATGATGTAAAAGAACATGTATGTAAATAATCATAACAATATGTTTATCAAATTTATTTATTTATCTTCGTTAAGTCCTAATTTGCACTTTGCAAGTATTATAGCTAAGCTGATTAGAGAGAGAGACGAGGGGAAAAGAAACGTTAATGTTCCCCTCGTCTCTCTCTTCCACAAACTAATCAGCTTAGTAATAAGACTTGCGTAGTGTAAATTACGACTAAGTGTGTAGTATGACAGAAGTCATATAATAGAACCGCTCTGAGATACACATATGGGTAAAAATATATTAAAGTACACTATTTGAAATACTAAATTAACAAAAATTGTTTTAATTTTTATTCTTTTTAAGAGCTTATAGTGTTAATAAGGCTATTGTGTATCTTTCAATTAAATCGGTTCATCTGATTTATCTAGGTAGAAAATAAATATATTTTTACTTAACTAACTTACTCTATTTAACACTCTTAAAAACTTTTCCTTTCCTTTCAATATTGTTGCATATGTTGTTATGCACATCGTTGGGGTTACGTAAAAAGAAAAATCTCGCACAATTTACCCAACACCATCAGCTATATTATTGTCCGTTTGACCTATACTATGGAATGATTGACACAAATCATTAAAAAAAATTTGGAGAAATTTTTCTTACAGTAATAAACTTAACATATAATTTTGCCTTAACATTACACAATATAATTAAATTTTCTTTGTTATGCAAAAATGTATCGTGCAACCAATGAATATGATATACACGTTAGCGATGATATGGAATACAAAAAATTCACAATTTCATTGCAAGTGTATGGACCGCTTAAGAAATAAGAGAAACTAAAAATTTAGCACTTTGTTGTGTGTGCTGTAGAACATTTTAGCACTTTAATACCTGTAATCTAGCACTTTTCCTCTTACAACTTATGGCAACACTGGCGTATGTGTATTCATTTGTATAAAAAGCCGATTGATTTGCAACATTTTTTCTGCTGTTGTCTAGGATGTCCAGTTATTTTGAACGCGTGAATTTTATATTACATATACGTTAAAGCCGTAATTTTTTGTCTTCTTTAATGAGTACAGCGTCTTAAAGTTCAGTCACAGAGGATATACAGAGATGTCACGAGACGGAAGATAATTTGTGTTTTCGGAGGTCCCGCTCACTCTGTCACTGCGCATTCTTTAAACCTTCTTTCGTGGTGGCATTTTTTAGCTTAATTTCATTTTACGCTTTGTAACCTCATTTGCTTGGCGATTTTTGCAAATAAATGGTAAAAATTGATATTTTTAAATGAAAATGCTTCAAATAAGATATGCAATAATTTTAAAACATTTTTTAATTGCTTTTTTAATAGTAATAAGCTATTTGGCATTTTGTTTTTTGATTAAACACAAAAAAATCTTTCATTTAATTTTGTAAAATTGTGTACTTCGTTTACTTGTTCAAATGTATTTTCAGTTTATGCTTTGTGATCTCATTTGCTGTGTGATTTTTGTAAACAAAAGGTAAAAATTTAAATTGTTCAATGAAAATGCTTAAAGTTAAATCAGTAATCATTTGCAAACAAGTTTTAATCACTTTTTAATACCATTAATCTATTTCACATTCTATTTTTTTAATTCAATTCAACAAATTCTTTAATTTAATTTTGTAAATGTGTATGAATGTATTTATGTATGTGCACGTGTTCGTTTCACAAAGTACAGATTTTCTCTTGTTTGTTTTGATTATTTTGTTAACATCTTAATAACAAATATACTACAGTTGCCCTTTCTCGCAGTGACTGCACCACAAATGATTTTAGCTTCTTTTATACGTCAGTTTTTACAACTGTTTTCCCAAGCTTCCAGAACAGCTAGAGACTTCGTTCTTGGACTGGTGCGTCAGAAATTTTCCGAAAAATTTTGACATTGAAAATCAGCAAAATCGGGCAGATGGTTTCAGAGCTGGAAAACTCAAACTCTATTTTCCCATAGAAAATAACTACCGAAAACGAGTTTTTATTACTTTTTTATTAAATTAACTTATTTTATACTTCGGTATGAATAAAATTGGTATTTATAATTAAAAAAATATTAATAATTTAAAAAATTAAAAAAACGTTTCCAGCATTGGAAAACTGTAACTTGTTTCCTAATAATTAAACATATTTCATGTTTTAGGAAGAAGGCTATTTTCTCACGAACGGTAAGAGCTGCTGGTCAGTGGACAGTGTATGTAGAACTTTGGTCGCTACAACAACAAATATATGAAAGCTAAAAATTAAAGGGTGTTCTAAAATGAGTGACGAAAACTTTTAAAATCCCATGTAATATACATACAATTCTATGTACATATGCATATTGACACTTGAAATTTGTAAAATTAGTGTAGTTTTATATAGGCTACAACAATTAACACTAAAATTAAAAAAAATTTAAATTAAAGGGTGGTCCATCAGTTAATGCAATTTTGACTATGTAATTTTAACAAATTGCTATATCTTGGAAACCGTAAGAGGTAAACTCTTGAAATTTTCAAAAACGGTAAAACTAAAAAATCCGAAAAATATAAAATCGCCAAAAATTTAAAAAATCGCCAAAACAAAAAAAAAATCGCCAAAATGAAAAAAACGCTAAAATTAAAAAAAAAACGCCAAAAACCGAAAAAAGTCGAAAAAACAAAAAAAAGCTTATGTATGTGAACAAAAATCGCCAAAAATTAAAAAAAAATCGCCTAATTGAAAAAAAATCGCCAAAATCCAAAAAAATCGCCAAAACGAAAATAAATCGCGAAAATTAAAAAAACGCCATAAACCGAAATAAAATCGCCAAATCATAAAAAAATTGCCTACATAAAAAAAATCGCCAAAAATTAAAAAAAATCGCTTATATGAAAAAAATCGGCAAAATCAAAAAAATCGCCATAACGAAAAAAATCGCCAAAATTAAAAAAACGCCAAAAACCGAAAAAAATCGCCAAAACGAGAAAAAAGTGTCAAAACAAAAAAAATTCCCACAATCACAAAAATCCGCAAAAATCGCCAAAACAAAAATGCTTATATGAACAAAAATCGTCAAAAATTAAAAAAAAATCGCCTAAATAAAAAAAATCGCAAAAATCAAAAAAAAAATCGCCAAAATTAAAAAATAAAACGCTAAAAACTGGAAAAAATCGCCAAAACATAAAAAATTGCCCATATGAAAAAAAATCGCCAAAAATTAAAAAAATCGCATAAATGAAAAAAATCGTCAAAATCAAAAAAATCGCCAGAACGAACAAAAATCGCCAAAATTAAAAAAACGCCAAAAACCGAAAAATATCGCCAAAACGAAAAAAACTGTCAAAACTAAAAAAATTGCCAAAAAGAAATAAAAACGCCAAAAAACGAAAAAATCACCAACACAAAAAACAAATTGCTTATATGAAAAAAAATCGCCAAAAAATAAAAAATCGCCAAAACAAGAAAAAAGTGTCAACACTAAAAAAATTGCCACAAAAAAATAAAAAAATTATATATATAAAAAATAAAAAAAATCGCCTAAATGAAAAAAATCGTAAAATCAAAAAAATATCCAGAACGAAAAAAAATCGCCAAAAAGCGAAAAAAATCGCCAAACCAAAAAAAAATTGCCTATATGAAAAAAAAAATCGCCAAAATTTAAAAAGCACCAAATTAAACATAATGCCAAAAACCTAAAAATTGCACTAGAAAAAAAATATGAATTTTTTTCACAAAATGAATATGAATACATATCTCTGTGCTTATGTATGTATCTCTATACTACATAAACGCACTTTGGTAAAGGGTATATAAGATTCGGCACAGTCGAATATAGCACTCTTACTTGTTTTTTAATACCATTAATCTATTCCACATTAAATTTTTTTAATTCAATTCAACAAGTTCTTTAGTTGTCCCTTTCTCGCAGTGACTGCACCACAAATGATTTCAGCTTTTTTCATACGTCAGTTTTTACAACACTGGTCTACTTTGTGGTTCAGTGCTGTTTCTAAATAAATTTATATTTAAATGAAAAATAGTAATAATTATACATACTAGAGTATACATTTTCATTTTAAATAGGTTTGTTATCGGTTAATATATAAAAAGAGGACAGCAGAGGGAAAAACCCCGGACATTTGCTCAAAAAAGTAGGACTTAAAAATAAAACGAAATTTTTTTATCCCTCGAAATCGCCAAAGAAATAGAAATTAGTTTAATTGGACTACGACAAAATCAGCATAGACAACAACCTGCCGCCTTGTTTCCTTTCTGTCTTCAAAAAAATCACTCATATAAATATGCGTATTCTACCCTTGACATTTTGTAGTCAGTAGCCTGCTGTGGTGAATGTGTTAAATGCATATCTCTTGTTTTTTTTCATAAAAAAAATAAATAGTTTACAGTACATATGTATGTATCTAGGCGCACGATAGTGCGCCAGGCCAAGTTCCGGCCACTACACGCAGTGTGTATATTTATAGGAAGCCATTCGAGCTGTTTTTACCCCCCCCCCCCCCCACCACCTTATAAATTCATGTTACCTTATAAGCGAAGTTTGAAAGTTTGACAATGAAAGGTTCCTGAGATATGGAGGTGCAAAAAGTGCATATTTTAAGACATACTCACTGACTCACTCATCAATATTATTACTTGCGCTATAGCTAGAGATCTCAAATTTGGTACACAAGCAGATCTAGGTGAGCGATGAACTAGACAAATCTGAAAACCCTAAAATTTTAGCCAGGGGGCGGCGATACGCCCATACAAATTAAACTTTGTGCTAGTGAGCTGAAATTCGGCAGACAAGTAGAACTATGTGAGTAATCACCTAGAAAAATCTGAAAACCCGAAAATGTTTACCAAGGGTCCGTGACTACGCCCATAAATCTCAGAACTAAAAAACATATTTCAGGCGATTTTATTAAAATTTGGCCCATTTGTTACCAATACAATTTCATGTAATTCCGGTCAGCACATGTAAATGTTCTATTTATGTAGCTAATATTATCCGTTTCAAACGAAACTAAACAGGAACGATAAATACTAGCCAAATAAAATTTTGGATTAAAAAAAGTAGGCGGAAACACGTCCATAAGAACAACAAATTCAAATTTACTTTAGTGAGCTGAAATTTGATAAACGAGTAGTTATAGATTAGAAAATTACTAGAAAAATCTGAAAACTCAAAAATTTTACCAAGGTGGGTGGTGCTGCGCCTATAAGGCTCAGAATTTAAAATACAAGTCTAAGGCCCTTAACTGATGCAATTTTATTGAAATTTGGCATACATGTTGCAATAATACACGGTTATAAATATTCTTTCAACAAAATGGGCCTGAAAACCCACAAAATTTGCCTTCCTAATTCATGTATGTACTTCGGATCAGCACATTTAAATATACTATTTATTTTTTTTATTATTAAACGTTTCCAGGAGAGATAAACACTCTCCAAAGAAAATCTTGAGTTTGAAAAATTGGGCTTGATCATGCAAATAAGAATACAAAATTTAAATTTTCGCTAATGAGGTGAAATTTGATAGACAAGTATTTCTAAGCTAGAAACTAACTAGAAAAATCTTAAAGCCAGGAAAATATAGCCATAAGGGTGGGGCTACGTCCATTAAGTTTATAACTAAAACATTTTTTTTTTTTAATACATGTATTTATTTATTGTATCTTCAAATATGAACTAACAATAAGTATTCAAATCTTAAATCTTAAAATATAATTATTAGGACCGACCACTGTCGGACATAAACTTGTTAATAGTTATAAATAATACATACATAAGTAGTGATAATCCAAAAAAGAAAAAAATTTATAAAAAAGTATAAAAAAAATATTTTCAAGAAATCCCATCTGTAGTATTGAGAAATAGAGCCCTTGTGTCCCTATTTTTTAAGCGGATGTGTCCAGTAAAGTTCAAAATATTACGAGCAAGCGGATTAGGATGTGACTCGAGTTTTCTTAAATATTTGCCTGCGTATATTGCAATTTCTTCAATCACTAGTGGCATATTTAAATCACGATGGATATTGGAATTTTTGATGTACCATGGAGCCGATGTTATTAACCGTAAAATTTTGTTTTGCCTTCGTTGGATTCTCTCTACATTGGAAGCTGAAGCAGTGCCACATAACTGGATACCATAACACCATATTGGCTTCAAAAGCGACTTGTATATTAAGAGTTTACAGTCCAGGCTAAGTGTTGAATTTCTGCCAATCAACCAGTGTATTTGAGATAACTTAAGTTTCATCTGAGTTAGCTTAAAGTCAATATGATGTTTCCATGTAAGCCTTCGATCAAGGTGTATACCAAGGTATTTCACTTGGGAATGTTGAGGAATATTTTGATTATTGATTCGAATTGGGGAACAAGTATCTCTTCTTAGGGTAAACGTTATATGGACACACTTTTGTTCATTTACCTTAATTCTCCATAAGTTCAACCACATTTCCAATTGTGTAATATGTTCTTGTAGATATCAGGAAGCCTCGTGAGGGTTTTCATGCATACTTAGGCAGGCTGTATCATCGGCAAACGTAGATGTGTGAATATTGCTGCTCAAAGGCATATCACAAGTATAGATCAAATACAAAACTGGCCCCAGTATGCTACTCTGTGACACACCGGATGATATAGATTCGGGCACACTCAAGAATTATCCTTCCACAACCGTGAACTTCCGGGTAGTAATGTAACTTTCTAATAAATTCACTAAATTTATTGGTACCCAGCTAAAAAAATTATATATGGTCCATATATTTTTAATATATGAATGTATATAACTATATATGAATATGTATGAATTCCTGTATGGAAATATATGGGATTATACATGGCAAAACTATTATATATGAACTAATATATGGACTAATATATGAAATGTATTGTAACATATGAGCTCATATATGAAAATTTAATTATATATATAATATATAATAATATAATAATAATATATATAATATAATAATATATAAATATAAGATTTTATATATGGAGCCATATAAGAATGTATGCATACATGATATCTCACATAATATCGTTTTTGCAATCAAAAAACCTTGGAATTTTATCACTGCTGAATTGGAAATCCAATAGAAAATACATACGGTATGCAAAGTTTACCGTTGAGTACCCTCAACATTTAAAAAAGAAAAACTTTTTGTTAAAAAAAAAACCATTCTTGTATGATTTTATACATTGTGGCCCCATTTAATATATCAAATAATCAAAAGGATAATCCGGTCATTAATTTTATAGAAAATAACAAAATTCTATAGATAAGAAACAAAGTTCATATTACTGTATTGAAAACTATTGTAAGGCGGATTATTTTTTCTTTTATAATTAATTGCATTATTTTTTAATCTGATTTCTTAAGCTAAATGTTATGTACGAATATGATTTGTGTTTTTAAAATAATTGATTCACCTTTTGATGAATGAAATGACTTAGTTCCTTTTGAATTATTTGTCCAAACAAATGTTTCAATAAATACAACCTCTCTCTAGTCTAAAAAAATTAATTTTAGTAATTTAATTTATTGCACAGCAGTGCGCTTTTGTGAATCAAGAGTGTATGAATATGAACTTTACATAATACTGTGGAGGGAATTTACACAAACATTTATGAAAATGTATGAATATATATAATCATATATGCCCATATACCCTCATTTTTCGGATCCGAACCATATATGGAATATCATATATGCTCCATACATATTTTTTTAGCTGGGTAGATATGATTTTAATTTTAAAATTAGGCCTTCATGCCACACTTTATCAAATGCCTGAGAAACGTCAATAAACAGGGCAGAACAATACTTCTTTTCCTCAAATGTTTTTCTTATAAATTGAACCAATCTATGAGTTTGTTCAATGGTGGTATGCTGACTTCTAAAACCAAATTGATGGTCTGGGATGCACCCACTATCAGTTAAAATTGAGGACAATTTTGTCCTATATGACTTAGCTTTAGTAAGATCTTTGCCCGGCCTTGGAATCATTTCGATTTTTGCAAGCTTCCAGAGTTGTGGATAATACTCCAGTCGTAATATGGCATTAGAAATAATTAGCAAGATTCTTATTGCAATATGCGGCAAGTTCATCAGCATCTTGTTACTAATTCCATCAATACCTGGAGCTTTCTTTGGCTTGAGTTCAGCAATTACTTTATGTACATCACGCATCTTAAACTTTAAGGCTCGAGGGGGTAGAGCAACTACACTCGGCAAATCAGCAACACCAGTACATGTATTTGGGGTAAATACGGATTTTAAATGATCAGCAAATATTTTACATTTTTCCGTATCGTTTCTTGCCCATCCTCCGGTAGATGTGCGCAGAGGTGGCTTAAACTCAACGTGTGTTTTAAGCTTTCTAGCAGCGCGCCACAAAGAGTAATTAGATGTTGGTGTGACAGCAAGACCTTCCAAATAATTTTTAAGAGATGCAGTTTTTTCCGATGCAGGCAACTCTTTAAGTCTGAGTTTATGTTGGGGTGATCTGTGCTGTTGCCATTCCCTTCTAGCTCTTCTTTTTTCACATACGAGATGTTCGATATCCCTGGAATAAATTTTATTAAACCCAGACTGCGGATGGGAGGTAGTGGCATGTTCAGCAGCCTGTTTAATAATTTCGTTAAGATTGGCAATGTTAGTTTCAATGTCATTGGGTGTTCTTAACGCAATATTTTCCGTGCAATGACTACTAAGATATTTTTTGAATCCCAGCCAATTAACACCATTGTTCATCTTCATATATGGGTGAGGTAAGTCACTTCTTAGTGGTTTACAAATTGTAACGATAGTGGGGAGTGATCGAAGGAGAGATCTAGAGAAGTTTCAACACTAATTAAATCCCTAGAAATATTTTTCATTACGCCAAAATCAATAACATCTGGAATTTTTCGTACGTCAGTAGGCCAGAGTGGGGCTCCCCACAAAGCTCGACCTCTAGGTGTTAAATGGCGTGTTCCCCAGTACGTATGCTTTGCATTGTAGTCTCCAGCTGCCACGAAACAAGATCAAAGCGATTTGTAGAACTTCTTATACTGATCTTCGGTAACTGAAAATCTGGGAGGTGAGTAAATTGATGATATCACGAAATTAGAACAAAAATTTTCTACAAAAATATTCGTAGCTTGCATATATTCTTCACTAACGTTGTCAAGGATATAGTGCTTGAGTCTTGACTTAATTAGAATTGCAGATCCACCGCATGCTCTCCCTCTAGGGTCCTTTGTATCATGCATAGTGTAGCCATTTATTTTGAAAAAGTTTCTCGAAGTCAAATGTGTCTCAGAGACCAACATTATATCAATATTTTTTTCCGTAAGGAAGTGCTCAAGTTCATTTTTATGTTGGCGAATGCCGTTTGCGTTCCAGAAACATATTTTTAACGTGTTCATGGCTTGTTAATTAATGCTTGAAGCAGAGTATTCTGCATTCTCAGCATTCCTTGCATCATGGTAGTCATATTTGTTGTAAAGTTGTTTATAGTTTGCACCAAATTGTCAATAGTAGCTTTAAGGCGACTAAAGTTAAAGCTTGAGTTTGCATTCGTTGAATTATTTGGAGGTAGAACATTTTGTGGGGGAATAGAATTTGTTTTAGCAGCATCGGCATACGATACACGGGAAGTAACTGGTTGGCTCATTTGCACAAAAGTAGCGGAGTAAGCGTTTGCTGATTGAGATGGAGCTAATTTAGGTTTTTGCACCATAGTCTGTTTGAGAAAAGAGTACACAGGACAACCTATGTAGTTAGCGGTGTGACTACCTCCACAATTACTGCATTTTTTTTATCACTTTGATCTTTTGGCTTATTGCAACTAGCAGTGCCGTGTAATTCGCCGCACACAACACAAACTGGGTAATTTACAGTATGTTTTTGTATGGCCATATTCTTGGCAATTATGGCACTGTACGGGACCTGATCGCTTATGTGGCTCTTCAACTGTGATTTTTAGGTATAAGAGGTATGTTAAACTATAAATTGGGTGTGTCTCGTTTTTTTCAGCTGTATATCATTCGGCTCCAATTCAACACGAAATAGAGGCTGGGGGATCTTCTCCCTATTGATTATGTTGGTAACATTTTTTACCTTAAATCCTTGTATCATCTTTTACTTCTTCGGGATTAACATAAGAGTCAATGCCCTTCAATACGATCTGCATACCTTTGGAACTTTTAAGCTGGCACGTATAAAAACGTGTTTTATTTTTTTCGAATTCAATCACTATTTTGCGGAAATCTTTTTCTTCGTATATTTGAATTTTAGTTTCGTCAATGTTACCACGCTTTATTGGAATAACATGAAATGCGTTTTCACCAATGGCCGAGACTAATTTTTTAATAAGGGCGTTAGAATTTTTTTCTCTCAAATATATAGGTGGTGGCTTAGAAGACTTTTGCGATGATGCAGCGGGCTTGTCGTCGGTGACTTGCAATAATGAAAAACGATTTTGACGATTGGTAGATGATGCGCTATTATCCCTAGACATCTTTGGAGCAGATGAAATTTTTGAAGAATTCGGGCTTCTAAAACAAAAACATGAAATTTAAATCTTTGGCGTAAGCAGTTGTATTGAAATTTGGCATATGTGTTTTAATAATGAAAGTTCGCAGATTATCTGGAAATTATATGACACTTTTGCGGTTACAAATTTATATAATGCATAGCATATTACAGTGATAGGTATTGTGTCAAACAAGAACTTGGTCAACATTTTTATCTTACTACTTTTAATGGCTGAAATTTTGGAAAGGAACTTGGCCTTTTTTTATATATATGTTTTTGTGAGGATATCCAGTTTAACAGAAAAGTGGCGAATTTGATTTGTTGTTAAGAATGACTACCTTGTTAGATATGCATTACACATACGTGTTTGTTTTATTATAAAGAATTACATCTTAATTCACCGGTGTTTCGTTTTCATATGACAGCGTCTTCATTTACATAGTATTTTATCGTCTACATTTATTTAAAATTTATAAGAAATAAAAAACTAACTGCTATATTAATAACATATGTATATTTTAAGTGATTGAATTATATGAATATAGGTATTCTACATACATACATACAACAACTGAAATTTACTTTGAAATTAAAAACTTTTTACATATGGATGTACTTATGTGCAATAGAGTTGAGCGATATTTTGAAACCTGTTCTTTTTTCACAACGATTGAAAAATCACTAATCACAACTGTGACCAGGGTGACGGCTGACATTTTTCAACAAGTGGCACCAAAAGGGGATTTATTTCAAAAAAGGGGCAAAAATATTATAAAACGAGAAAACTACACTAAATTTTTATTATATAATTGACTCTACAAAAAGGGAGACAAAAAGTGGCAAGGCAGATAAAAAAGTGGCAAGGCAGTCGAAAAAGTGGCAATTTGCTACTTTAGTCGGTCAAACGGTCACGCTGACTGTGACTGAATTTATCAAGTAACAGGTTTTGGAAATATAGTTCTTTTAAAAAACTGTGATTGCTCTTATATGCTTACTTAACATTAGATAAGGCTACCACATGAATTTTTTTAATACCTTCAGCTTTTGTAGATAAAAAAATCGTAAAATCGTGTCAAATCGTCTTTTCTGGCAACTCTGCACATCTTACATGTTCATACTTGCAAAGTTTTGTCTCTCTGCCTCTTATACGGAAATCTCAATATTTGGACGGGGTTGATTTGCTAATTGTTTGTTCTTGTCGCTCTTATCAGTATTTATCAAAATACTAATACAGACTTTTAAATCAGAAGAGCTGAAATGAGTTAAACCGTGATCACAGTCACAGCCAGTGTTGCCAGAATTTCTAAGGCTAAAATCTACAAAATTTAACAATTTTTCAAGAAAAAATCTACAAAATCTGCATTTTATTTTTAAAATCTTCAAAGCTATTTTTAAAACAACTTTTTTATATATGATTAAAAAAATTTACATAAATATGGACGTACATGTGTAATATAAATATAAAAATTTATAAAATTTAAACTCGGGTTAAAATGTATTTTGTTTAAATTTTTTAGAATTTTTTTTTAAATAATTTTTAATCACATTTTTTTATGACTAGAAACCTTCAATGTTCGAAGAATGTGCATTTCGTTTCTGCTTAAGAAACTCATCAGCAGACTTCAACCAAAAAATTTTTGAAATAAGACAAAAAACTTCATATGTTTATAGAACGACTATCAATGTGTTATTAAGAATTACGTACACAAACATAAAAGGTAATATTCACAAAAATTATTTTGGGTTACAAAACGTTTACCAAACAAATTTCAATAAAAAATAGTTTTGGTTTACAAAACAAAAACAGCAGAAAAAGCTTAAAAGCTTCAAGCAAAAATCTTTATAAGACAACATCTTCGATTTTGCGACATTCGTGGAGTTTGACGGTTTTTTCACACCCAAAGTTTACTTTGCAAAGTCTTGAGCTTATTAAAGAAAAAAGAATATAGAATAATATCCATTTCCTCTTCTCTCCTACAAACTTTAGACTTTGCAAAGTAAACTTTTGTGTGGAAAACCCATCTTTATTTAGGAGAAACGAAATGCATAAAACCAACAAAAAAATAAAAATTCTTCATACTTATGTACAAACAATATACAATTAATGAGAAAAGAAATCGGATATATAAAAAATTATACAAAAAGTGATTTAATTTGTTACATAAATATCCAAAGGACTTCGTAGTTTTGTTTTATTCAAGTTCATTTCAAATGAATGTGGTAAAGACATTTCATTCATTTTAATTTAACTTAGGGCTGCAAAATCATAATTAAAATAAGCTCGTTTTATATCAGATATTCTATTCCAGAAGCTTGCCAAAGTTACTTCTTCTTTTTCTTTAATGATGTCTTCTTCTAAGTTCAAAAATTTTAACTCTCTAAACTGTGAGTCGTTCACACATAAAAGAAACAAAAAGTAGTAACAGTAATAGCAAAATGTAAAAAAATTCACTATAATTGGAGTTGAAAAATCTGCGTTTTTAGGCCAAAAATCTTCAAATCTGGATTTCGTCTTTTTGGAGGGTAAAAATCTGCAAAATCCAGATAAATCTGCATTTCTGGCAACCGTGGTCACAGCTTAATTTCACTGCTGCTCTTCTTATTAGATTTTCTCAAAATAACAGAAATGCTACAAACAAATACTGTTAAGTCAGTGTGCACACTTCTACCGATATTCGGTAGATTCTACCGAATATGTTTGTGAATTTAACAATCTACCAATTCTACCGACCAAGGCCTGAAATCTACCGAATATTGTTATTTATTAATTTAAGTCGATATATGTATGTGTAAATTGCCTATTTTGCCACATAGAAGTGCGGCCGCAGAGCGGTCATTTTTTGTCATGAAAATCATTAAAACAGAACTCAGAAATCGGTTAAAAACTGAAACTATAAGTAGCCTAATATTTCCCAAAGAATTGTGTCTTGGAGATGAAATATTTATTCCTACCAATGATTTAATAATTTTTGCATAAAAGTTTAAATTCATAAATGGATCTCACACTTAATCTTTGTAGTTGCAAATGTTTTACCTGATTTACATTAAGCATTTTTTTCATGAAACTAGTTGCATGAAAAATTTTTATTTTGCAATAGGAGGCCTGGAAGAGAAATTTATATCAAAACCGTTGCCCAAAATGCATCAGGGAATCTACGTCCTTTTTTATATAAAATTCTCTTTTACTTCGCTACAATTAGCAAATAAAAAAGTTGCGTGCAACAAAATGCATGAAATTTCATGTAAAAATGCTTAATGTAAATCAGGTATTTGTCAAATAAAAGTTATTTTAAAAGCTTTATAAAACCTATGTACAAAAACTGAATTCCTGTTACATATTTATGTATATTATTTTATATATGCATAGCATTACTATATAAAGGGTAACGGCAAATAACTGAGGATGGCCCTTTTTTTATTGGAAATGTTTCATTGTTTATGGCAGTTTAGTTTCCAATCACATGTGAAGTTTTAAAGGCGCTTTTGGAACCTGTTTAGTTTTTTTGAATTGTTATTTTTTGTTTCTCTGAATAAAAAAATTTTCTACCGAATTTCATTCAAATCTACTGATTTTTTTGTCGAATCTACCGAATTAAAAAAAAATTAAGTGTGCACACTGATCACAGTCACCGTTTTAAAGAACAGCGAATTAGAAATCACATTCACAAGGAGCAACATTATTAAAAAATCACAGTTTCGTCCATCTCTAATGTGCATATGTCTAGAAATAAAATTGAAAGTGGAATAGTTACGGATTTTAAAAGAAGTCTTAAACAGTTCCATATAACCTTTTGCGAAACTAAATAAAGTTACTTTTCATGACGAAATTTTAAACTGCCTAACAAAATTCATTCCCGAAAATGTTAGTAGTATAGTAAAAATATTCCCAAGAGAAAATTATGATACGAGTTTTGAGATTTGAAAAATTAATTGGATGAGCTAATAGCTTTAAAAAAATATCAGGAGAATATTGTCAATTCCACACTCATCAGCGAATGTGGAAATAATGTTTTCATAATCAAAATGAAGACTCGAAAGTCTTAGGGCAAATAAATCAGTCAATGATTATATGTATTTTATTTTTAAATCTGATTTAAATACAAAATTTTGTTTTTCAATACAAAATTAAATGAATCTTAAATAGCCAACATTGTGCATTTAAGCGTTGTTTAAGTTTTACAAACATACCATATGTTTTGTGCATGTGTGTGTTTTTTGAATGCATGTACATAAGCATCATGAGGTCATATTAAAAATAATTTCGTTTAATTTTCGGAAATATACAACAAATGTAACACATATTTTCATTTCATGAAATATATAAATAGAAAAATGCATTCCGATGCTCTTTTTGTATCATAAAATGTGTTTTTTGCTATTTAATTTTTCTGCAATTTGATAAATAAACTTTCTTATTTATATTAAACAGCTGTTCTTTGGAAAGCTTTCCATAATATTTGGAAATATTGTAGTGCTACCATACTTTCAACGTAATTTGATATTAACTTTAATTAGCCACTGAAAAAATGAAAGTGTATTTAAATCAATTTTAATTTTTTGTGAAAATTAACTTAAACTATGTTTAAACATTCAGTGATTTATTAGCTATTATACAAACAAAAGTTTTATTGAAAGGCAATAACTCGTATATTTAAGAAATTGAGTTTTTCAGTGATTCCAATACATTTCACACAAATACACCTTGTCAAAAAAATTTATTGCAATAGTTTTAAAAGTAACGCTTTTAAAATCAGTTGTATAAAAATATTACAGAAAGAATATCATGCAGTTTCTATTTACTGGATTTAGGGCCTTTCTACTTGATACCAACGATATGTATTTACTGCCTCTTCCACTATGACAAAAGAAAACGCCTGCGAAGGAAGACTAGTATCTCGAATTCTAATAAATTTTAATTTATGAGTTAATGATGCAGATTAATCCCCATTTCGGGTTTTTTAACAAACACAAAATTTAATTAAGTTGGTATAAATTAAAAACTTAAAATTTGTGTTCTGGCAAACTAGTTTTTTGTGTTATGACGTTATATGAGTAAATGAGCGATATGTTCTAAAAATATAACAAAAAAAAGTTGAAACAAAAAAATCGCGTCAAGTACTATTGGGGTCGAAAAAGTACAATTTTAAAACCTGATTGGTACAAAATTAATTTTCTCATTTATCATCCTTGCTATTACGAATGCTAATGAGGGACTGTATTGTATTCTTCCGTACTTATGCTAGGAACACAATTGGGACGAACGACGAATTTCGTCCACGTCGACGAATTCGTTGATAAGCATTCGCTGCGTAAATTCGTCGTGTGAAGCACAATAACAACGAATTTACTCACCGAATTCATCTCTCATATTTGACAAAGTTGGTTGTTATGTGTACAAAATCAGAGAGAGAGAAGGAGAGAATTTTCTCTCAATTTTGTTTTTTCGTCGTTCGTCGGCGTACAAAATAGAAATAAATATATCTAAGAGTTCGTCACGCACGACGAATTTCGTCGTACGGCGGTGTTGTGTTCATTTTCATATGCACAAATGTGTTTTATTTTTTATGACGAAAGTTCGCACAGAAAAATTCGTCGTTCGCCCCAGTTGTGTTCCTAGCATTATGCTTAAGTACTTGAAAATAAAATAAGATAATAACAAAGTGTCCACGGACGGCATTTTGCTTGTATCTGGTCTAAGAACATATCAATTTCGAAACTCCAATATCGGTTAGATGGCCGCTTTATTGGTAGTCAAAATAGATCTCAGATATAATTATAAAAAAATTTTCTGCTCTATTTTTTATTTTATTTTGTACATTAAGGGTCATCTTGACAACGTTGAAAATTCTCGCTAGTTGTGCAATTGTACATCTTTTTACACAAACCCAGTAGGTTAGGAAGTTTGGTGCTGTTTATTAAAATTTCAAGGACTACATGCATTTAAAAAAAGTATTTTAGGCGCCTAAAATATAACATCAAAAACGTAAAATATGTACCAAAAATAGAAAATATGCACATATTTAAAAAAAGCCAAGTTTTAAATTTTTCATACAACTAAATATATATAGACATAAAAATATTTTTGCGTGTACATGCTTTTTATATTAATATTTTACACAAGATTAAATATCTCTACTAAAAAAATATGTATGGTTCATATATTTTTAATATATGAATGTATATAAATATATATCGTCGGCTTAGAGTGTAAACATGCTAACTCACTTCCAGCAAATTTTGCAAGACAGGCAAAATACTGTTAACATTTCCTATATATAGCATAATATTTTTTTTAATAAATGTATATATTTATTATATCCTCAAATATGAACTAACAATAAGTATTCAAATCTTAAATCTAAAATATAATTATTGGTTCCGACCACTGTCGGTTATAAACTTTGTGATAGTTATAAATAATACATAAGTAATGATAATCAAAAAAGGGAAAACAGTATTTTTGGTAGAAGCTATTTCCTACTGGATTACCCTAGGGCGAGTCTATTCAAAAAATGCTCAAATTACAAGAAAAATCGTATTATAGGGATCAAAATAAGAAATGTATTTTGATGACCCGAGTTTTGATCCGAAGGGTCAAATTTTAAAAAATTTCTCTTTGACTCATGTAGAGTTCCTCAATCGAGTCAAAATTTATGTCCGACCCCCACTCATTTTGGAGGGACGACCCACCTATGTCATTGGCACTTCCCCTGGAACCACCAAAAAGGAACCCTATTGTTTTCGCTACGCTGTCCGTCACACGGTATTTTCTCAGGAACCGTAAGAGCTACGGACCAGAGTAGCAAGCCGTCCGAGATATTTCGGCGGCGGCTGAAAGACAAATATTTTCGGCGGTGGCGGCTTAACGCCGATTTGCTTAAGCATTTGAAAAAAATTTTTAACCCAGTCTGTTTTTAGAAAAATACATGAATTATTGAATCCATACGTTGTAACATTATTTATTTTCCAATAGTTTGAATTTTGCATTAATTGGTGTCCTAAATGCCAAGCAAAATAACTTCTTAAATTATTTGTTAAGCCAAGGAAACGTTCTAGACTATCAGGGCAATTATGAAAAAATTTTTGCGAGCAATTTCTCCCTTTTCAAATTGGAATTTTTTGTTTTCCCTATTACTTGCTATTAGTTGGAATCGTTCCCCGGGATAAATATCTCGCGGAATTTTATTCATGATTGTAATCTATATTAATTCGATTTAAGCTTTCCGATTGAATTAAAATTAATAACTTTATTGGAACACTGCTACGGATCAACAAACAAAAATCTTTGATCAATTAATTATCAAAAAGTCGCCTGACTGCAAAAAAGTCTATGTAAACGTGCATGTATTTAAGAAGGGACTCCAAAAAAACACGTAAGTGTTGTCGCAGCTACGTTAGCGTTCACATAAACATTTTCTTTTTGTGGGGAAGGAAATAACTATCTCTCCGGGACGCCCGCTATCATATTAAATACGAAATTTGAAAAGTAAAAAAAATAAAAGACAAAATATCGGATGAGTACTAAGCCGCTGACAAGCGGCGGCTCGGCTTGTCGAAAAAAATCGGCTGAGCGGCTAGCCGCAAGTCGCGCCATTACGGCTTGCTACTCTGCTACGGACCTGAAATTTCGACAGAGTATGTAGACCCTTGGCCACTACAACAACAAATACATGAGAATTAGAAATTAAAGGGTGCTCCAAAACGAGCGAAAAAAAATCTCATGTAATATACATACAATCGTATGTACATACATATGTATATTGACACTTGAAATTTGTAAAATTAGTGTATTTTTATATAGACTACAATAATTAACATTAAAATATTAAAAAATTTAAATTAAAGGGTGGTCCATCAGTTAATGCAATTTTGACTATGTAATTTTGACAACTCCAACTATATCTTGGAGACCGTAAGAGGTAAACTCTTAAAATTTTCAAAAACGGTAAAACTAAAAAATCCGAAAATTATAAAATCGCCAAACCGAAAAAAATCGCCAACAACTGAAAAAAATCGCAAAAAATTTAAAAAAAATCGCCAAATCGAAAAAAATCGACAAAATTAAAAAAAAAAATTCTAGCACTAAAATAAATCGCCAAATTCGAAAAAATCGTTTAAATGAAAAAAAATCGCCAATATGAAAAAAACGCACAAGACCGAAAAAATCGCCAAAACACGAAAAATGCTCCAAAACCAAAATAATTGTTTATGTGAAAAAAAACGCCAAAATGAAAAAAAAATCGCCAAAATTAAAAAAATCGCCAAATTTAAAAAAAAACGCCAAAACGAAAAAATCGCCAAAATTTAAAGTTAACGCCAAAAACAGAAAAAAATCCTCAAAACGAAAAAAAAGTGCCAAAACAAAAAAAAAATCGTCAAAACCAAAAAAAAAAATAACCCATATGAAAAAACGCCAAAATTAAAAAAATCGCCAAATTAAAAAAATCGCCAAAATAAGAAAAACGCCAAGATAATAAAAATTGCCAAAATTAAAAAAACTTCAAAAACCAAAAAAAAAATTGCCGAAACGTGAAAAAAAGTGCCAAACCTAGAAAGCGCCAATAAATTCAATAAACCCCCAAACTAAAAAAAACGCTTAAAACCGAAAAAAACCCAAAAACGAAAAAAATGCCAAAACTATAGTTTATATTGTTTGTATTGAATTACATATCTCGTGCCCGTACGGAACCCTTCGTGCGCGGGTCAAAGTCGCACTTCACTGAATTTATTTTATTTGGCAACTTGTTCAATATATTTAATCTGAAAAATCATTCTCCTTATTTAGCAACTTGTACATAATATTTTTAAATTTTAGGTAATGTGATTTGTAAGCGAGTATTGAAATTTGGCAATAAGAAAAGTAAGTCATTATATGTCAAGTAGTTCTGATGGTAATGCGTAATTTTTTTCTGGGTTACAATAAGTGGATTTAGCAGGTTTACACTCTAAGCCGACGATATGTTTATATATGAATTAATTTATGGGATTTTACGTGGCAAGAGCATTATATATGAATTAATACATGAAATTATCTATGAAATGTATTATAACCTACAAAAAAAAAATCGGAACTAGGTTTACCCTTTTTCATTGCATAACAATCACTTAATTTAATATTGAGCCAATTCACAAAGTATTCTATTGTGTCATATTTGTTGTAAGTCATAAATCAAGATTTTGGTCATATTTTTCATGTAAAAATATTACATGACAAACTTTGTTACCTATGTTTTTCAGTCTGTTATTTATTTTACATAAATATTATTTTCTTTTACGTTCAAGAGTTATGCTAAAAACACAATTGGGTAGAACGTTCCGCATAGTTCGACAAACTTGCCTTCAAGAATTCGTTGCGTAAATTCGTCTTTTGCAACACAATCAAAAAAACAAGAGACTCATGCTATTACTAAGTAAAAAAATTCTAAATTTGAGTAAAATATATGTCCTAGTTTAAGTAGTTTTAGCTAACTTTAAGTAAATGTTTACAAGAATCTAGTAAAATTACTTAATATGAGTAAATACAAAAAGTTCATGTTCTTAAAAATGTTTCATAAAAATACACACAATAATCTTCACATATATTTTTTATTTGCATTAAGAAAAAATCTTAGTAAACTTTTCATATTTCCTAGAAATATTTGAACTTGAAATATATTTTTTTTTGTAAATAAAATTAAATTTTACAACTCAAAAATTGCAATGCTTATTCAGTCAGGCTGCCCTGTTAGGCAATTGGTTAGAGTGCTTGCCTATCAGTTAGAAGGTTGTTGGTTCAATACTTGTCTCCTCTCAAGAAATTAATATGTATGGTGATATATAAAAGAATATAATATGAAGATATAATAAAATACATACCATGTGGTATAAAATTTAATTAAAAATAAAAATAAGTACAAGAATTAAATATGTAAAAAAACTTTGAAAATTTACTAAATTTGTGATCAAATATGAAACATATTTTTTGCAAGCTGCGAATTTTATGGGAAAATTTTAAAAAAATTTTACTTAAATATGAAAATATAGTTACTATAAAACAGTTCATGAACTACAAATTTAGTAAACATTTTACTGATTTCAAGTAAAAAACAGCTTTGGCGCCACACGACAACTTTTGTTTACTAAAATTTTGAAAAATTTTCCAAGTTTTAGTTAATTTTTTTAGTGCACCATTAAATTTGACTCTAGTCTAGCTCTAGTCAAAATCCCTGCCTTGCTATGGATATTTTTATATCTCATTGATACTAAATTATGCAAATATTCACTGCGGCAAAAATCACTTGCAAAAAAAATTTTTTTAATACAAAAAAGCGCACTGCTTTGCCAAAAATTATACATATTACTAAAATTAAATTTTTATACGATTTTGTACAGGGAGGTTGTATTTAATAAAACATAATTTTGAACAAAATAAATAAAACGCACTAAAAGACATTTCAGTAACCATTTTAAGAGATAAGGTCAATTATTTATAAAATTTAATTTAAGAAATCTGATTAAAAACAAATGCAATTAATTATAAAATATAAAATAATCTGTTTTTATACTAACAATAGTTTTCTATATAATTTTGGGCAGTAATATAAACTTTGTTTCTTAAAAATATCTAGAGGATTCCGCTATTTTCTATAAAATTAATGACAGAATTATCTTTTTAATTATTTGATTTGTTAAATACGGCCAAAATTTATAAAATCTCATCCCTCTCTCATCTCACCATTTATAAAAAAAGAGTTAATCGTGTATGTTCTGGCTTCCACATCGTTTTCACATGTTTTCTTGTGGGATCGGATGTTAAAACACATGCTACACACCTGTTTGAGTTAAAATTTAGAAAAAAAATAATTAATAGTATGTGTTCTAGCATCAGAATTTTGATGAAAACTATTTTTAAATGGACGATTTCAAACTTTTAGATTTTTTCGTTTTCACTTTTGGCAAAAAACTTGTATTCTTTTCACTTGTTAACATTCTTGTGAGAAGAATACGAGTTTTTTGCTAAAAAGTGAAAGAGAAAAAAACTATAAGCTTAAAATCGTCAATTTCCAAATTTTTTTCTTCTAAATTCGGATGCTAGAACACATTATATTAATTTTTATTTTCTAAATTTCAACTTTAACAGGTGTAGGATGTGTTTTAACACGCGATCCCACAAGAAAACATGTGAAAAGAATCTGGAAGCCAGAGCATACACGAATAAAATACAAGTTTTTTTTGATTGCAAAAACGATTTTATGTGCGACTCATGTATGCGTACTAGGGATGCCAATCGGGATCGATCCCGAGAATCCAGGGATTTTCGGGATTCCGGGATTTTTCGGAATTTTGGAGATTTCGGAATCTAAAATTTTTTGGGAAAATAAATTATTTTTTTAATAAATATTACTTTAATAACAAATTTTTTGCATTTTAAGACTTTAAGTTGATTAATCAAATTTGATATTAGAGAATTTACACTGAAAACCATAACTACATAATTATGAGAATTTGTTTTTGTTTTCAATATATGTACATTTTTTCTATAATCTTAACAAAAACGAACATACATACACATATATGGACTTTTTGAAAAACGGAACGCATTATTCGGTAAATATTTCATACGTTAACCCGACAACAAAGAGTTTGCACTTGCCTTGTATTGTATTCTACTTCAATTGTAAGGAGCTGTAATTGAACTCAATTGTTACCGAAAAGTAGATGATAAGTGCTAATTTTTTATAGCGTTGAGTAGTCGACATACAGATAGTTATTGACTGCAATTATGAATGAATTTTTTCAAGAAACTTCTCCCTTTTCTAAATAGATTTTTCTGTTTCCTCCAATTACTTGATACTGTTTGAAATTATTCCCCGGGGAAAAATTCTCGTGGGCCCTCATAAAATAGAATAAGACGGAATAAATTTGTCAAACTTGTGAATTTTCCAAATGTTATTTCCCTTCCAAAGCTCATATGCTTCTTTTTGTTTTGAAAATAATTCTTAGTTGTATTCGATGAAAATAATAGTGAAAAAGTAGTTAATTTATTTTGCTCTTGTTGTTAATTAATAAGAAATATGTCACGAATAGTCATTAAATTGTTAAAACTGCAGGTAAAAAATTGTATGGGACTTTTATATTTTAATACCATAAAATCAACGAAAATTTCAATTTATAAATGGTTTTCATATAAAAATTGCTAAGAAATCCCGTAATTGAAATCCCGGGCTTGAATTTTACAAATCCCGGGAATCGGGATTTGCTAAATCCCGAAAATCCCGGGATTCGGGATTTCCCGTTTGGCATCCCTAGTGCGTACATCTTGATATATGAGTACTTACATGGCTCCATATGTATATAACATCTTGTTTCTATATATGACGAGTTTCTTAATTAAATTTCAATATATGAGCTCATCTATATATGTAATTAATACACAAATAGTTTTTTGTAATCCCTTTTACGCTGGTACTACTGCACCGATTTTAAAAACATTTACATGGTTTTAAAGGTTTTTCGGTACAGATGTGCAGAATCTATATTTTCTTAAAATCGGTAAAAACGCTATAAGCGTTTAAAGTTGCTAGTACTACATGCACACATATTACACACGCATTTATTAGCTTACAAGTAAACAAGGAACAAAACATGAGATTGTGTGTGTTTGTAGTATTTCTCTTGATCTAACATTTTTTTTTCTTATTTGTTATTGTATGAAAGCCATAATACTTAAAGGAAGAAAGTTTAATAAATTGAATTAACTTATTTAAAAGGATTCCGTTTGTTTTTAATTTCATGTATTATTTAATTATGCATGTGTACTAGTGATGTAACGAATGTCAATTTGTGATATTCGCGTATACGAATACAAATGCGAATATTTGACACGATATTCGCGAATACGAATACGAATATTATATGCAACATGATATATTAAAAAATTCTTAAGAAAAAGGACTTCACACTCTTGTTGGCGTACTTTAAAGTACCCAAAATTTTAATGATCGTCATTGAATATATTTGAAAATGATACATACAAAGCACACATTTCTATAAAAAAATTAGTGTATTTGTACAAACTAAAATATTTAGTCATATATTTAAATTTCATTTAGGATTTATTTAACTTCTTTCGAAAAACATTCGTATACGCCTGAAAATGGCCGAATATTCGACAATTCGAATACGAATATTCGTGCATCACTAATATGTACATATGTATGTATGTGGGTGGCTGTAATTTAATGCATTTCTTATGACGTTTAGATACATTTTCCTTGAATCTTAATAAAATTGTTTAGATTTTGATTCTAGAATACGGACGATTGTGTCGTCCGTCGGTATATCTAGTATATTGTATTACACTTTATATATTCGTCTATATGTATATCAATTCATATGTAATACTTTTCGGATGTATAATCCTATACATTTCCATAGATGTATTCATATATGTATATTCATATATATTTATACACATTCATATATTAACAAGTAAGAGTGCTAAATTCGGCTGTGCAATTCTTTTTTTGGTTTTGGCGATTTTTTTCTGTTTTTAGGGTTTTTTATATTTTTGGAGAATTTTTTTTCGTTCTGGCGATTTTTTTGATTTTGACGATTTTTTTTATTTAGGCGATTTTTTTATTTTTTGGCGATTTTTTCGGTTTTTGGCGTTGTTATTTCTTTGTGGCAATTTCTTAGTTTTGACACTTTTTTCTCGTTTTGGCGATTTTTTTCGGTTTTTGGCGTTGGTGATTTTTTTCGTTTTGTCCATAATTTAGATTTTGCCGATTTTTTAATTTTTGGCGATTTTTTTTCATATAGGCAATTTTTTTTTGTTTTGGCGATTTTTTCAGTTTTTTTTTATTTTGGCGACTTATTTTTGTTTTGGCGATATATTGATTTTGGTGATTTTTTTTCATTTAGGCGATTTTTTTTAATTTTTGGCGATTTTTGTTCATATAAGCAAATTTTTTTGTTTTGGCGATTTTTGCGGTTCTTGGCGTTGCTTTCATTGTGGGAATTTTTTTAGTTTTGAAACGTTTTGCCGATTTTTTTCGGTTTTTGGCGTTTTTTTTAATTTTAGCGATTTTTTTCATTTTGGCGATTTTTTCTTTTTAGCGATTTTTTAAAATTTTTGGCGATTTTATAATTTCGGATTTTTTAGTTTTACCGTTTTTGAAAATTTCAAGAGTTTAACTTTTGCGGTTTCCAAGATATAGCAATTTGTCAAAATTACATAGTCAAAATTGCATTAACTGATGGACCACCCTTTAATTTAAATTTTTTTAATTTTAGTGTTAATTGTTGTAGCCTATATAAAAATACACTAATTTTACAAATTTCAAAATTTCCTTAAGTTTATTTTGAATTATTTTGATGAGTTCTCATTTATAAGATAGTGCGATCCCTGGGAAAGCTCATTAAAAATGGAGATAAGATATCATCGACTCTAAAAGCAATGCATTTTGAAAATAGTGCACCGTGCCAATAATTTATTTCCGAGAGGAGGTCAAATAGCTCACCCCTATATCGGCATTTACGAAAGCCATACTGCTGTTAGACCCTAGATATCTTACAAGGTGAAATTCCACCATAATTTTCATCACTTTGGAAAGTTCCGAGCATATTGCGATTGTTCGGTAATTTTCAGGGTTATTGGCCTCTTGATTTTAGGGATTGGACTTGGAACTATTTAAAAAATTATTAAATTATTCAATAATTCTATGATACATAAATAAGATGTCTTTTTTTCGCCTTCGTAGTACAGATAATGTACAGAAAAATGCTTAGTAGGGCATCTTGTAGTTCAGCTGCAGTCTAACATTTCTACCACAATTTATTGATTCAGGTTTTGTAGGAAATTTACTTTTACTTTTTTTTTGGTATCCGTATTTTACAGCACAAAATTAATTTATTGGGTGAATTGTAATGTCTGCTTTACTTTGTAATTAAAATTTAAAATTTTTTGCTGACTTCACATGAAAAAGCGCAAACAATGAATGTATTAATAAGTTAATTGAAAAACAAAACGAAACATCACAAACTTACACTTTTATTTGTCTTTCCTCACTTTAAAAGCTTTAAATATTGTCTGAGTGTCAAAATAAAAATCTCATTAATTTCAAAATTTTATGTTGCACAATTCTTCCAAATAGTGCTATTTCACTTATGCGGTAAAATGGCTTTTATTAAAAGATCAATCCATCTAATAATGGAAAGTTGGAAAATAAAAGCAAAAAAAACTAGGATTTTGGTTTGACTTCACATTTCTTTAAATATAATTTGCGTTAACATGATATTTCTACATGATCTAAAAAACATTTGCATGGTAATTTGAGTTAGCGAAATTGATATAAGCATAGGATATAGCTACATTATGGCTGCCAGAAGTATGAGCCCGTTAACCAGGATACTCATACAAATCACAAACGAACGTACAACAGAACCTTATACACACATATATACATATGTACATATACACCGCTGTTGCCAGATTTCTCTGCATTTTACTGATTTTTCACTGCAAAAATGATAAAGTGAGATTTGTTTTAATTTTCCAAAATGCTCGTGTAACATCAATATGTCGTGTTTTAATTAACTCCGTAACAGAAATAACGATGGTGTTACTGTCAGAAACATACACACATGAAACACTACCAAATAAGTAGTTTTTGACGTTTAACCTAACAATTTTAAAAATAAACTGACAAATATGTACAAAGATAAATCATAAACATCAACTCAAAATTGTAAAAATGGTTTTGAGTTTTAATGGACCGCAAAAATTTCTTTTGCAGTAAGGTCTTCTGGAACAGTTTTTTGCCTGTTTTGTAACTGTTTATTATTTAGTGTGCGACATGTATGTATATTTATTTGCACAGGTTTGTATGTGTTTGTACCATTTTTTAAGTTTTATGTAGAAAACTTGTGCTTATCCTTTTGTCCTTATCCTTTAATATCACCGTATGTTTTTGTATAGCATGATAATTTATATTAATTAAAAAACACAGTTCTCGTTGTACATTCATAGTGAACAGTCGATTTAGCGGAGTTTTTATTTCATACTAAACAATAAAAAATCATAGGAAAAAATATTCAGAATACATATTGTTATTGATAAATAAGCTTTATTTGCGTTGCTAATATTTTTTACATAGTCATAAATAACAAAAACAAAAATAAATCGCAAACAAAAAAAAAACAAACAAAGTGCTCTTGAGGAACAAAAAACAAATAACTGTGAAGTGAGTTCTAATGGCAGAAATGCCTATTTTACTGAGAGTTTTGAAGCTCTTAATGATAACAAAATAAATAAGAAATCTAATAATAGACTTTTTTTTGACGGCAAAGCCACTTTTTCGTCAGCAATCAATTTCGATTTGTCCAATGCCAACTAGTGATTCGTTAATATTACCGTGGCCTTGTACTTCTACATTTAACTCAGCGATATCATCCGCTTCGGGCTCGTGGTCATCACTTAACCAAGTTTTTACTGAAGTTAAGAGCAGCCCAAAGCCCAAGGTCCATCGCGGGCAAACCCCAAAGTCTTCGAAAATTTCATCTGCTCCAAAAATATCTAGGGATAACAGCGCATCCTCTATTAAGCGTCAAAACTGTTTTCAAATATTGTCAGATGACAACAACGAACCCGATATATCCACGAACAAAACATCCAAGCCGCCACCAATCTATTTGAGAAAAAAAATTCAAACACTCCTATAAAAAATTTAATTTCAGTCATTGGTGAGAATAAATTTCACTTCGTTCCAATAAAACGTGGTAACATTGATGAATCCAAAATTCAAATTTTTGAAGAAAAAGATTTTCGCAAACTTATTACTGAATTTGAAAAAAGTAATAAAAGTTTCTACACATATCAGCTTAAAAGTGCTAAAGGCCTGCAGATCGTATTGAAGGGCATATATTCCTATGTTGCTCCCGAAGAAATAAAAGATGCACTCGTCCTCCAGGGACTTAAGGTAAAAAATGTATCTAACATGTATCGAACTTGAGCCAAACGATATAAAATTTAAAAAAAAAACGAGACTCGTCCAATTTATAATTTAAAAAATCTCTTATACCGAGAAATAACAGTTGAAGAACCACACATATCTCGTATGTGAAAAAAGAAGATCTAGAAGAGAATGGCAACAGCACAGATCACCCCAAAATAAAATTAGATTTAAAGAGTGCACTAAAAGACTCCAAGAGCGGATTGCATATGAAAAAACTGCATTTCTTAAAAACTATCTGGAAAATCTCGATGTCACACCAGCATCTAATTACTCTTTATGGCGCGCTGCGAAAAGAATTAAAACAACCATTGAGTTTAAACCACCTCTGCGCACTTCTACCGGAGTTTGGGCCAGGAGTGATACTGAAAAAATTGATTTCAAAGCCCGGCAAAGATCTGACCAATGCAGAATCATACAGGCCAATAAGTCTGCTATCAACAATGTCAAATCTTTTCGAAAAACTGCTCATATCAAAATTGTACCCAATTCTAATTGGTAGTGGGTGCATCCCAGAACATCAATTTGGTTTTAGAAGTCAGCATAGCACCATTGAACAAACGCATATATTGGTTTAATGTATAAGAAGAACATTTGAAGAAAAGGAGTACTGTTCTGCACTGTTTATTGATGTTTCGCAAGCATTTGATAAAGTATGGCATGAAGGCATAATTTTAAAATTAAAATCGTATCTACCAATAAATTTGGTGAATTTATTAGAAAGTTACATTGCTACCCGGAAGTTCACGGTTGTGGAAAGGGAATTCATAAGTGTGCCCGAATATATATCATCCGGTGTGCCACAGAGGAGCATACTGGGGCCAGTTTAGTACTTGATTTATACTTGTGATATGCGTTTGAGCATTAATATCTATACATCTACGTTTGCCGATGATACAGCCTGCCTAAGTATGCACGAAAATCCTCATGAGGATTCCCGATATCTACAACAACATATTAAACAACTGGAACTATGGTTAAAATTATGGAGAATTAAGATAAACGAGCAATAGTGTGTTCAGGTAACATTTACCCTGCGAATCAACAATCAAGTTGTTCCTCAACATTTACATGTAAAATACCTTGGTATACACGGTATACACCTTGATCGACGACATGCATGGAAACACCATATTGACTCAAATCTAATACATCAAAAACTCAAATATACATCGTGATTTGAATATGCCACTAGTGATTGAAGAAATTACAAAATACGCAGGCAAATATTTAACAAAACTCGAGTCACATCCTAATCCGCTTGGTCGTAAAATGTTGAATTTTACTGGTCATATCCGCCTTAAAAAGAGGGACACAAGGGCTCTTACACTGAACACTCCAAATGGGATTTCTTGAAAATAATTTTTTTTCTTTTTTTGACTATTATGTATTATTTACAACTATCACTAAGCTTATGTCCGACAGTGGTTGGGTTCATATTTGAAGATACAATAAATAAATAAATGTATTTAAAAAAAGCAAAATGAAAAACAATTCAAAATGTAGGTGTTTTTATTGTTGCAGATTTTTTATAGCGTTTTGTAAATTGTTTATCAGATTTTTCAGATTTTTAAGCCAATTTTTGCAGACCTAATTGTTTAAAAAATAACTCACGAAAAATTCTTATTTTGATAATAAATATGGTATACAATACCATATATTGCAGAATTAAGTCCAACAATTACTATAGATACAAAACAATAAACAAAAATAAAAAATTCATTTAAATTCATTCACTTAGTTGAAATAAAAATTGAATCAGAGTGGCTCTCGTTTAAATATATTGTAGTTACTCATAAATTTTCCTGTACAAAAAAAAACCAAGACAATATAAGAGTGGACCACGACACCAGGACAATTTGCCTAAATCCAGGACAAATCCTGGAAAACCAGGACGTATGACAGTCACTCTAACTTATTTAAATGTACATAACTCGATTAAAAATATTTTTTTTTTCGATTTTCAATGTTTTCGGAGTTAATCAGATATTATTATGTCTTCAAAAATTCATAAAAAAAATCAAAACTGCAAATATTTTACATATTTGTTATTTATCGAAAAGCTAAAAAAAGCTATAAGTAAAGAAAATCTGTCAAAAAATATTTAGATTTTATTCATAACTAATGCAGGTAACCATAAATCTTTGACAAACATTCTGTAATACATTTATGCGTAACACACTTGCATCATGTGGTTGAATTGCAAAGTCAAAAAACTTCACTACTTCTCTTCTCCCTTCTCAATGAATTAAGTGTGGAATGTGTGTATTATCCTTTAGCAGCTAAATAAGGATGGTAATTGGATCAAAATAATTTCTGAGCAGGACTTTAATATGGCTTGAAGTCTTCTGAGTTTTCTCGCTGGATATTTTCATTTTCAGAAATATGTATGCAATCGTACCCATAAGTATACAAATACTCTGAGTATATGTTCAGCTTCACATGAGTATATACAAGAGTGTTTTGTTTACATAGACTTCATGCATCAGTTCTGCCAAATAAGTGAATTGGTAAAACGCTGAAATAGGAACGGCATTCAACTGATTGCATGTCAGGGGTACAAAGTGCGATTTAATAATTGAAGGCTATGGTAAAAACGTTTCAAACTAAATATTTGTTAGAAGTAAAATTATCAATTTACAAATTACAAAATATCAGTGAATTAACGATTTTGTTGGCAAATTATATGAAATTTTTTAGTAATAATTGGACCTTAATACTAAGCTTCTGGACCAGTTTTCTTCAAATATACTTAGCTAAGAAAACTCTCGACCAGACAAACACTACAAACTTATAACACCCCTTTTTTGGTCTGGTGTTAAAAATATGTTTAATTAAAAGAGAAAAAAATTGTCTTATTTAATTACTTTAATAAAAAAAATATTTACATTTTCCAGGTATTTTTTAATTAATTTTTTTTACACCAAACTATTTATTTCTAATACTGCATTTACAAAATCTAGTATTTACGAGATTTGTAGTAAATCTATTTTTTACTACTCTGTACAATATATTTATATAAAAGATGAGTGAATTAGCCAAAGTCTGCTTAAGAAGGTGCGTGAATTTTCTGCATTGCAGTTGTTTGGATGAAGCTTTGAAACATGTTCAGTTAATTGGTTTTGTTTTGGATAAAAAAATATAAAAAACTTGTTGTAAACGGTAAAGAATTTCATAAAGATTGTAACGAAGTTTCTTAGGTTGGGGTACAGCTCAGCCATGTCCAGGATTCGTCCACAAAAATTTGTTGATTTTTGGAACCGTGAGAGAGAAAAAAACACACGAAGTCGATTCAATAACAATATTTCTTTATTACAATTTTTATATAATTAAATGGCCGTCTAAGTGACAACTTCAACGCTCAGAAGGAGCGGTATGCGTATGCAGAGCGCGGTCACTATACACGCAGATGCAGGCAGGGTGTGTAACACCACAGAACCTCCAGGCTGCGCATGTGAAAGCGCGCAGAACAACAAACTAAATATTTACGAGCGGTATAACGAATGCTCGTGTAGAGCGCAGTCACTATGCACGCAGACGCAGGCGGGACGTGTAACACTACACAACCTACAAGGTGCGCGTGTGAGAACGCGAGAAACAAATGCTCAGAAGGAGCGGTATAACGAATGCTCGTGTAGAGCGCAGTCACTATGCACGCAAATGCAGGCGGGACGTGTAACACCACACAACCTGCGCGTGTGAGAAAAGCTCAGAAGGAGCAGCGTGACTGTTGCTAAAACGAAATCCAAGGAAGTCGGCCACACAATAGTATACACTACTTGTGCTATTATAAGTCTGTCCAGTAGATGTCTTTAAAGGCAAGCTCAATGCTGATAGATGTGTAACACCACTTCAACTTTGTGTTCTTACCTCGCTGACAACTAGCAGCAGACTCTCCGATTCATGTGGAGATTCCTCCTTATATACGCAAATTTCTGCCAATAATCAGTTGTCATAAAACGTAACTTACTAAATAATGGTTGTATAAAAGTGTTAATTTAACTATTTTAATACTTAAATTCACATATAGATGGCGATTCCATCTATATCAAAACGTTAATTTTAAATTGATTTTCAAATCGTGAAAGGCAATATCAATAATATTAATGAAATTTACAAATTCATTCATAATTCAATTTATAAAAGAAACAATATGAAATATTATAAAAAAATTAATATAATCGGATAGAATTCAATATACAGAACGTAAAAATAATTGCTTTTTTCCATATATATAAACAATTGTTGTATGATGAAAACGAGGTGCCCGACTTTCGTCGTTACAAGATTTTAATTAAAATCTGCTAGATTTTGTGCATGTGCAAATGACCTATAAAACAAAAAAATATATTTAACTTACAAAGAAAAATAAATTTTTTTTATATTTATTTATTGTATCTTCAAAAATTAACTAACAATAAGTATTCAAATCTTAAATCTAAATATAATAATTAGATCCAACCAGTGTCTGTTATAATCTTAGTGATAGTAATTAATATTATATAACAGTCGTGCTAACGAAAAAAATAAATATTTTCAGTCAGTTTAATCTGAAGTGTTAAGTATTAGAGCCCTTGTGTCTATTTTATTTAAGCGGATGTAACCAGTAAAGTTCAAGATATTACGAGCAAGAGGATTAGGTTGTGACTCCAGTGGCATATTTAAATCACGATGTATATTTGAATTTTTAGTGTACCATGGAGCCGATGATATTAACTATAAAATTTTGTTTTGCCTTCCTTGGATTCTCTCCATTGGAAACTGAATTCCCTAGCACCATATTGGTTTCAAAAGCGACTTTTACAAGTATATTAAAAGCTTACACTCTAGACTAAGGGTTGCATTTCTACCCATCAGCAAATGTATCTGAGTTAATTTAAGTTTCATCTGGGTCAGCTTAGAGTCAATATGATGTTTCCATGTAACCCTTCGATAAAGGTGTATACCAAGATATTTCACACGTGGATGCTGAGGAACAAGTTGATTATTGATTCTAATGGGTGAACAAGTATCTCTTAGTAAGGTAAATGTTACTTGAACACACAAGTTTAACCATAGTTCCAGCTGAGTAATGTGTTCCTGAAGATATCGGGTTGTCTCGTAAGGGTTTTCATATATACTAAGGCAGGATGTATCATCGGCAAATGTAGAAGTTTGGATATTACTGCTCACATATAGCAAGTATAAATCCAATTCAAAACTGGCCAATGTATACTCCCCTGTGGCACACCGGATGATATAGATTCGGGCACAGTAATGAAGTTTTCTCCACAGCAGTTAACTTCCGGGCAATAATGTAACTTTCCAATAGCTTTAGAACATATATTGGCAGATATGATATCAGTTTCAAAATTAGGCATTCATGCCATACTTTATCAAATGCCTGATAAACGTCAATAAACAAGGCAAAACAGAACTATTTTTCTTCAAATGTTCTTGTTATAAATTGAACCAATATATGTTATGGTCCGGTATGCACCCACTACAAATTAGAATTGGAGGAAATTTTGTCATGAGCAGTTTTTCTAAAAGTTTTGACATTGTTGAAAGTAGACTTATTTGACCTAGTTACTTACCCAAACAAAAATTTAAATTGTCTAGACCTGGAATTGTCCTATATATGGTTCTTATGATTTCTTATAATAATCTATTTCTTTAAAAAATATAAAATTTATTTAAGTTACAAAGAAAAAGAAAAAATTAGATTTATTAAAATTTATTTTATACCAAAAAAAGTTAAAATTTTTCATGGAATCGTTTTTTTAGTTTTTTTTTTATTTGAATACCAATTTAATTCTCACTGAAATATAAAATATAGGTTTTTTAAAAAAAGCGTTATTAGTTTTAGTAGGTTTCTTTTATATATCTAAAAAAAAAGATGAAAATTTTCAGGTCTGAAACCATCTTTTCGATTTTGTTGATTTTTCAATACCAATGTATTTTGGAAAATTTTTGATACACCAGTTCAAGACCGAAATCTCTAGTTTTGTGAGACCTTCGAAAAACCGATTTTACGTACATCAGATCAGACGGGCAGACGATCTTCGTCTTCCCTATTCACAAGGATTCAGATTACATACATATATGTACGTTATGGGCCGCATATGAATATTATGAAAATTAAATGCGGAATTACAAATCTATATGTACTCTTTACAATTTTTGGCGAAGGGTATTTAAATAGTGGGTTTTATATTGAAAATATGTTGTAAAATATACATATGGTAAAATATATACTATGTTCCAAATTCGTAACAATTTTGCGTAAATGAACGCACCTAATGTTATTGATATTTTTTCTGGTACTTTATAGCGTAGACAGACGACAGCCTTAATCTGCATTAAAAGCTCACTAATGTGAATTAAAAATTTGCCCTGACAGACGACAGTATTTGAATTAAGTAAACAACTAACAAAACTTGTGCATCCCTTTCGTACACACACACTTCAATAATTTTTCTTGGAAATCTTAAAATTGAACAAATTTGTGTCGAGATTTTAAATTTCTTTTTCTAAAAACAATTAAAATAACTTATGTTTCCTAACTTTGAATCCATTTTAATTTAAATTAAATTAAAAATTAATTTAATTTAATTTTGATTGACTTCTGACGGTGTTGCCATATTGAAATAGCTAAATTCAGTATTAATTCACTTTCATTTAGTGTATTTACGGTAAATCTAATGCGCATTGGAATGGGGATAATTCCCAATTTAATTTGCATTAAGACTGCTAATGCAAATAAACGCTGTCGTCTGTCTATGCTTTTATAAACCATAGGGTATTGAACAAAAAATTTATGCATTTAAGAAAAAAATTTTATACATATGTAAGTATTCATGTACTTATGTATGTTGGCAAATTGTTTTATACATCATCGAAGTGCAAATCACCAATTTATTACAAACATTGGAATATTAAAAACGCCAACTTGTTCAAGAAATCTTCAGACAAAATATTCAATTTGCAATTGGCCCTAAGGCTTGTAGTGTTTTTTTTTTCAATATAAGCAATTACAGTTAAAGTCAAATAACTGGTCTATGCTAACGAGTGAACAGTGGTTTTAGAGCTATTGCGCAGATTACACTTTATTCAAATGAATTTTGCTAAGTTTAAAACAACAATTTGTATATGGCGAATAACTGATTTACGAGTAGTTTATATTAAAAATTACGTTTACTGATGACGATCGAATAGCTAGACCAACAAAACGAAATGATCGAAACTCTGATGAAGAAACAAGTGAATATTGCTCGAATATAAATATGTAAAAAGTGCGTTTGTGCGATATTCCTTAGACAAATCAAAATTATTCACATTTTGTACAGCAATAGCCTTACTATACATAAATATAAAGTACAACGTACCAAATACATACTTCAGAAATTGCCAAATAATTCATAAAGGGAGGAATTCATCTATAACTATACTGTTGTATAAATTACGTCCTGTACTCGTAAATATCATTTCAAAATAAAGGTATTTGGAAATACTGAATGCCATACGTAAATATCACACATGATTATCTTTTTTGATTGATTAAAAAAAATAATTACTAACATTTTAAATCTTTTGCAAATGTCGGTTAATCGGGAACTCCTTTCGTGAGTTAACTACTTCTTCCACTTTTACTTCCCAATAATTCGTGAGTATAATGAAGGTACATAATGCTTTTTGGCGTTCTGAACCACTGTGTAATAGTTTTGGGAATGTGGTTGATCATGGTGGATATGTTTGTATAAGATGTTCCTAAAACGTGTTTTTTCAGAGGCGGAAAAATTTTATTTGGGCAATACAAAATCATTTATTGAAGGTTTACCACAAATGACGTTGGAAATTCTACAATATTGAATTTTTAAGAAAAAAAAATAAATCGTTTGTTAAAGGCAATGTCTTTTAGCTTATCAAAAGTAATTATAATTATAACTAACATTAACTTTCATTTTGTGCATCTGCATGTATTAATTTCTTTTCACAATTCCGTTCGTTTAATTTTGTTATTAACTTACAAAGTTCTTCCACGGACTCACTCCTTGCAATTTTGGTTGATGAGTAATATTAACGGTAGTCTGTGAAAAAAACAAGATTTGCTAAATTTGCTTTTTATAACGTTGTATGCGACATTGCTTCAATTTTACAAACTCCTTGAAAACTTTCAAAGTAACTTTAAAAGGTAACATACATACATATGTAGTATATGCTGAATGTATGGAGAAAGAAATCAACACGTACACTGACGATACTCTTGTAAAGGCTAGACCAAGTGTTCACTAAACTGACTTAAGCCTAAGCTCTGTGGACGCCACCTGTCTTCTCTATCACTATCCCTTTCCTAAAGAAGAAGTTAACACCTAGTAATAGTAGTAAGCATTCATTACCTGAGTGTTACTTCTCTTAAAAAATAAATAAATAATACGGATAAAGCTCTATGCAGCTCTAATTTGCATTGGGTAAGTAGTCGTTGATTGAGGTACAGTCACACTTGGGAAACATTTCATAACCATTTCTGATGAAAAACTTTTTGATTCAAACACAGGTTCATTAATTTAGCAGCCAAAAAAATATTACTTAAAGTTGAACATATTTGGATCAATTATATTTATGTTTACGTATGTTTGCAGTTGACAGAACATTTCTTTGTTCCAATTTGTTGAATTGAAGGTCGTGTCCAAAATGCTGAAAAATTTAATTCCGTGATGCTTAAACATTTTTGTTTGTTGTTGGTTTAACTATCCAGTAAAAAACAAGCTTCCAAGGAAGTCAATAACATTCTAAACTTTTGATCAGGGTTGTCATTGGAAGAAGTTCTCTTCTCTCTTTTGATACACATTCAGTGAATCCGAAGTTAAGTTCAACATGTTAAGTAAATCTGATTTTTCTTATATACTTTTTTTTTAAATTTATTTTTAATCAATATATTTTTCATTAATAAAAATCTAATATTTCATGACATTTGCGAAAATTATAAATGATCTCCAATTTCTTAATTAATCAAAAATATACTCTTATTGATACTTTTGAAGTAGAGGAAAAGTAGTTTCTGAAATATTACTTCCAATTGGATTAATACTATCTGTAGATTTTCTAACGAATTCGTGAAAAATATCAACAAATTCAACTTAAAAGAAACAATACAAAACAAATACGAGCATAGCAAGCTAAACAACTTCAATAAAATTCACAACAAAGATTTTTGTTGAATGTCGACTTCGAGAATAAAAATGATAGAGTCGGAGCACTATGCTTTTTTAAAATTGTCATAATGCTAGGTGAAAATTCATTAAATGCGTTTTTTTTTGGTGGTTGTCGAAGATCTAGATTTGTTCATAATCAACCCGCTGTAGTACACGATCATGAACATTTTTCTTTTTTCAACTTGTAGAAGTTTTCTAATATGTCTTCCTAAAAATTAGAACAGTTGCCATTGGTGATAATTTGGAAGCATTAAAAACTACTTCCATTTCTTTTTACTGCACAACATTTTTCTGTTCATTAAATTTCCCCACCTCTAAAAATAAATTGATGTTTGAATGAGATATCAATAATGTCCAGTTGAAGCATGAACATCTGTAAAACTTAATGTAGGAGGCATTGAATGTTCACCAACGTTTTCTGCTTGTAAATTTGTTTTGAATATTTATGAGAAAAAAATAATAGTCGAATATCTTCGTAAAAGCAGTGCTGTTATACGAGTGTATTGTAGGATGATGATGCAAATAAACTCCTCTGCTGTTTTGCTGTTGTAATTATAAAAATGTACTGTAGTCATATATTTTAGTCAACTACTTTCGTGTTAAGTGCACAAGTCTCTTCACTAGTATTTTTGTAAATAATAAATGAACATTTGGAAGATAGCATAAAAATTAAATTATCATTAGATTTAAGTGGACGAGTAGTATTTGACACAGTTTTGTAGTGTCCATCAAACTCCAATTCAGCATTCCAATGGTATTCAATAGCACAAATATGCGAAGTAAATTTTAAATTCGAATAATAAAGTTGATACACTATTTAATATTGTTGTCATTCGAATAAAAACTATTCGAATTCCCTTAATTACTTTGTATAAAAAGTAATTTACATTTCATAACTTTTTAGCATGTTAACAATAAGATGTTAAGTAATTAAATTGCTTCAAATTAAAAATACTTGTGTAAGCTTGTTTGTATATGTTCGCTAAACGCATTCTTCGATTTATTGATGGGGAAAGATAATGGGTCTTATGCAAAAAAACTTAACAACGCTTTGCAAAGCAATGTTAAGTAAAGTTCTATTCTAAAAAAATTATTACATCAAATTTCTAAAGTAGGTCCCCACGTTTGTTAAGACTACTTTAAGTTGATATTTTCAAAATGTGTATTTTGTACCTCAAATATTTTTGTTAATATAACACATATTGATTCATGTTACATCTGAAAATGAAGCTAGAAGTGTTAGCTATTAGCTTAGATTTAATATTTCTGTCATGTAATGGAAAACCTCATCAAATTATCCAACTGATTCAAAATACATCGTAAAATCCATAAAAAAATATTAATATAAATACAATTGCACAAAAATGTTTTAGTGATGTACATACAATCAAAACAAATCGAAAAAAGCTGGGTATTCAAATACTCATTTCATTCGAATAAAAGAAATTGTGATAATACTTCTTTCTTCCCCATATTTTTTTTGCGTATACTTCATAGAAATGTTTATCTGTTTTCATACCATGTCAGAAGCTCATATTATTTAAATTGGGTTGCTTTACTTCAAGAAAATAAAAATTTATTTAATAAAATAAAAAAAATATTTGAATACCCGAATGAAATTTTATTCAATTTTGTACATCATAAGCTCTGAAGTGGTTGTTGAACACGGTGGTGTTACCAGTATTTATTATTAAATAACAAAATATTTAAAGTTGTGTTTTGAATACAATTTCTTAACAAAGCAATGTTAGCCTTAAAGTGCTTGTCAACTAATATGAACTTTAAAGCTATAGTAAAATATTTTTTTGCATAAGAGGGAATGAAATTAGAAGGTGTCTTACAATTCCTGATAAAGAGTTTAGGAAAAATAACTGCTTAACTTAAAAATCTTTTTAAAATATGCTTGTGGCAAATATTTTATTTTCTCTATTATTTTGTAGATAAGTACAATGCAGTATAGTAGATGACATTTCTGAAGTAAGTGATAATGTTTTCTTAAGTTATCTAAAATCGAGAATCATTTTTAAGAATCCCGGCAATCCGGGGATTTCGGAATTCTGTTATCTACAAGTTTCTTTAATACACGTTCGGCCCTATGTGTAAGCGAAAAATTGGCATGCAGTTAGCATAAGTGACAAAATTGAATTATGTGTTAACAAGTTTCTCCATATAATTTGACATTGAAAATGGTAGCATTACTTAATTTGAACCCACCTCTAAGTCCTAGCATGATTTTTAATATGAAGTTTCATCGCAAAAATCTTTAAGATCAGTCTGAATTTTGCCACTTATGCTAACTTCATGCCAATTCTTGCTTATACATAGGGCCGTTTCTTTTTAAATCAATATTTATTATCATGTCTATTCTGGAAGTCACTTTCACCACAAATACGTGCATCTTTCTTATTTTGCTACTCTTAAATATTTCGCTGGAGATGAGTGATAGAAAACACTTTCACATTGGAGGTATTCTAAGATACTTGGTGACCATGATTCAATGTCATGTTCATTCGACGCCAATTTCAGCGCATCAAGTTTGAATAAATAAAGAAAAAACAAATACGAAGTGTTTACATGGTGTCTACCAGTGTTAATTAAGCTTTAATGGCGTTCGGCCACACGCAAAGAAAAGATATGGTTGTAGAATGGTTGAGAAAACAATATTATGTTCTCAGAAACAAATGTGTGGTCGTTGAGAACAAGTTATTGTTATTTTAAACATTTATTTTGTTACGGTAAGCAAAGTAATGTTTGAATTTAATAATTACATTATTGTATTCATAGAAAAGTGTGATATGGTTAGAGTTTAACAATATAGTTGTAAAAATTATATTATATATATAGTTAAAAACTTATAACTGCAACATAATTGTTGTTATTTTTAAAAATAGTATAATGCAAACAACAAAATAATGTTATCCAACACCATACTATGTTAAGTTTTTAAAAAAAATTTTTTTTTAGAAACTTCTCCTGTCAGTTCAGTGTTTCGTTTGTAAGCTATCGGTATTGCACGCGTCGTGTTAAATAAATAAAGTACAACCAAACAAAAGGGTAGATAGATAAAAACATATACACACATATGTATGTATATCTCTTTATACAGACGTGTCTGTATTTCGTGTATACACACATTTGTAATTATAAATTTCTATATATACATATATTTTATTTCAATAATATTAATTTATTTTAATTTCGAATTTAACGCACAGCTGTTTTAGTCAATAAATATATAATTGAAAAACAAAATATTATTTTTATATTAAATAATACTGTTGTCGTATTTAACAATATCATTATAATATAAAAACATGGTGTATTGAGTCTCAATTATATTTTAGTCACATCTAACAACAGTGTTGTCATATTTACAATAATAAGTTTAGGTGTAACAAAGTTTATTGTTTTTTTGATAATATTATTATTAACTCAGATAATAGTATTATTAAAAGTTTATTTTTCTATTGACAATAATATGATTAAACTACAACCATATAATTCAATCATAGTGTGTTGGTGTTTCATTATGGTTACCTCAACCATATTTTTTCTTTGCGTGCAGGCTTCACAACACATTTAAGTCCTTTTTAGGTTAACTTTCACTTTCACTGTTTATTGTTTCTTTTTCAGTTACTTATCACTTATACTGTTTTTTATTCATTATTAATTTTTTTAATTATTTATTTAAATCCCTTTATGCTTTCAACTTTTTCTGTATGGAAGTCAGCTGTTTTCAATTTTGCTGATGTTCTTATATGATATTACAAAAAATAAAATCGATTACTGAAAACGATATTTCCTCGAAAATATTTTAGAATCTGTCGACGTTGAACTATCGAAAGTGAACGTTCGACGACGAAGAAGTGGAGCTGGTATTCTCGAATAGACCTGATTATAGGTATAATACTAATGTATTTATTTATTTGATAGACGGACTTTTATATGTACAGTTGACTCTCGATAATTTGAAATTCAAGGGACCACAGAAAACCTCAAATAATCGAGAGTTCATAGACTTTTTTTTAACTTATTTTTTACTAAAAACATGAACGGTTTTAAAAAGCCTCAAGACACTGACTGACATCAGTATTTGAAATACCGGTTAACAATTTTGCTTGACTTAAATATTCCTTTTTGCCTTCTTTTATTTATTATTATTACTTACATATGTGTGTTTGTATATTAATAATAGTTAATTAAATAGTCGTTAAATGATTTATACCAAAACTTAAAAAAAAATATATTTATGTATGTCTTGGGTATCGATTCCAACAGCTCAGTTGCACAATTTAAGTCATGTTAACGCCAATAAGGAACGTCCTTGAAGTTTATTGAGGTAAATTTACCACCTGGATGTCAACGAGAAAAAATAAATGTTCTTTGTTTCATTTTATTTTTTAATTGACATGATCTTAAAAACATTATAATTTCGTGCATTGAATTCTACTCATACTCGTACTTAAATACAGATGCCAGCCTTGATCTGATCTACGAGATTTAAAACGGAGTTTCATTAATCTTTTTGTTTCTTGCAAATGTTCTGGTTTTTATTTGGCATGGAATCTTATTATTGCAAAACGCCGCAAGAATGTATTGCATTTTTGTCGGTTGTAATTTTAAATTGAAGAAAAAAAATGACAAACAAGTTTTTTATGCATTTTTCCTTTCTTGCCATTATATTTAGCGTCATTTCAATTAAAAATACTGCGAAAAAAACATAGGAAAAAAGTCAAGAAAGTAAAATTCCTTTTTAGAGAATTTACATAATCAAAAGATTTACAAAAAGCTACAACAACAAATAATAAAAAAATATTTAAGGCACTGTTAGTTCGCTTATTTAGCACTTGAACTGAAATGGTAGAAATCGAAACAAAATGTTGCAATTGCCTGCCAAAGAAACTTAATGAAGGCAACAACATTCAAGTGGAAAAAGTATGTATAAGCAGGTTGGTTGATTGCCTGGTAACTGCTTACAAAACGTCTTGCAAACTACGGGTAATGAGTATTTTTGCAAAGATGTTGTTTGATTTTGATGCCGGCTGAGGCTGTTGACACTGTTGCCATTCTAGCTTTTTTCATCGCAAGTCCAGTTGTTTTCGAACACACTCGCCGGGTAAAAATAAGTGTGTGAAGTTATATACTTTATTATATATATATAATTATATATATATTAGTGAGAAATTTTGCGATTTTTGCATTGTGGGCTTATTATTTTTTAAAGATTTGTAAAACTGTTTTTTGTAGCCACTTGAAACTTTGAGTCGAATTTTATATTATTTTATTTTTATTATTTGTGTAAAAGTGAGCATGTTGAAATGATGTTCATATATACAGAAAAATTAAAGAAAAAACTATTGAAGTGCTTAACGTCCTTTTATTGAAAATAATTTTTAATTTGTTCCTAAAATTTCTTTTCGAATTGTTCGTATCTTTTATTCGTAATATAGACACGAAGATTTCGTTATTTAGCAGACAATATATTTTGATGTTTTATGGATGAAAGAAAGTTTGTACTACCAGCGGATAGCTCAAGAGCATATAAAATGCTCTGAAGGAAAATACAAAGTTATTTTTTCGAAAAATTATTAAAATTATGATTTGTTTTTTTTTAGGGTTCCGTACACCAAAGGTGAAAAAAGGAACCCTATTGTTTTCGCTACGCTGTCCGTCTGTCCGTCACACGGTATTTTCTCAGGAACCGTAAGAGCTACGGACCTGAAATTTGGACAGAGTATGTAGAACTTTGGCCACTACAACAACAAATACATGAGAATTAGAAATTAAAGGGTGCTCCAAAACGAGCGACGAAAAATATTAAAATCCCATGTAATATACATACATACAATTGTATGTACATATGTATATTGACACTTGAAATTTGTAAAATTGGTGTATTTTTATATAGGCTACAACAATTACCACTAAAATTAAATAAATTTAAATTAAAGGGTGGTCCCTCAGTTAATGCAATTTTGACTATGTAATTTTGACAACTTGCTATATCTTGGAGACCGTAAGAGGTAAACTCTTGAAATTTTCAAAAACGATAAAACTAAAATATCCGAAAATTATAAAATCGCCAAACCGAAAAAAATCGCCAAAAATTAAAAAAAAATCGCCAAATCGAAAAAAATCGACAAAATTAAAAAAAAAAATTCTAGCAGTAAAATAAATCGCCAAATTCGAAAAAATCGTTTAAATGAAAATAAATCACCAATATGAAAAAAACGCCAAAAACCGAAAAAATCGCCAAAACGCGAAAAATGCGCCAAAACCAAAATAATTGTTTATGTGAAAAAAAATCGCCAAAATGAAAAAAAATCGCCAAAATTAGGAAAATCACCAAATTTAAAAAAAATCGCCAAAACGAAAAAAATCGCCAAAATTTCAAATAAACGCCAAAAACCGAAAAAAATCCTCAAACGAAAAAAAAGTGCCAAAACTAAAAAAAATCGCCAAAACCAAAAAAAATCACCTATATGAAAAAAACGCCAAAATTAAAAAAAATCGCCAAAATAAAAAAAATCGCCATATTAAAAAAACGCCAAAATAATAAAAATTGCCAAAATTAAAAAAACTTCAAAAACCAAAAAAAAATCGCCAAAACGTGAAAAAAGTGCCAAAACTTAGAAAGCGCCAATAAATTCAAAAAACGCTTAAAACCGAAAAAAACCCAAAAACGAAAAAAATGCCAAAACTATAGTTTATATTGTTTGTATTGAATTACATATCTCGTGCCCGTACGGAACCCTTCGTGCGCGGGTCAAAGTCGCATTTCACTGAATTTAATTTTTTTTGGTTCATTTGATTATATCCATTAAACTAAATTTACTCAAAACGAAAAATATTTTTAATAATTTTTAATTTTTAATAATTTGTTTATATACATACATATTGAGCCTTGAGCACAACATTATCGTAAGCGACATCCGGTAAAATTTTTTTATTTGGCAAATTAAGATTTCAATACATAGCTCGAATTTCGAAATTGTTTATAGTTTCAAAAATATGGCGGCTGAGATTTTATCGTAAGTACATAGATGTTTACATTTAAAAAAAATTAAAAATTATCGTAAGCGACACATATTTATTTTAATTCTTAATGTATATTAGAGAATTTTAAATGAATGTATTCACCTAAAGCATAAGTATTAACGATTTTATTAATGAATAAGAATTTAAATAAAAATGAACTTGCACTGTGTGGTAATTTTTTGACATTTCTCCTGATTTTCGGTAGTAATACATACACGCTAATTTCAAGTAACTACTTGCATGTGACAACGAGGAGTTATTAAGAGAAAATATTTGCTTTTAAAATTTAATCCACATCAGTTTTTTTTAATTGTTTTCCTTATATACGAAATATTTCAAAATAAAAAACAGAGAAATAATTACTGTTTCGGTTAACGGATACTTAAAGTGAAATATCGATATATAACAAAATGTAATTCTTTAAGTATGGATCCCAAATTATCTAAGGTTATACTTTAATGAAATACTTATTTAATTGTATAATTAATGTATCTATTAATTGTGATCGTTAGGATAAATGTCTGCCTCAGAATTTGTAAACAATTCCAAAGTTAGTAGACTATAGTGACACTGATGATTCTTACACTGGAGATTATTTAATTGAAGGAAGAAAACTATGTCGGAAAAACAAACCAATCTCCATCTTGGCAAAAGAGGTAAAACCAAATCCTTGTATTGGAATAAAATTCCAAAATGGATGCTTTAAAGTCTTCTCACCAACAAACATTAACCGTATCATTATTTATTTTTCGCAATTTATTTAAAAACAATTATCATTTGGGTTTTCACAGCCCAAAAAAAAGACAAATGCAATATTTGCGACAAATATAAAAATATAAATACGGAATCCCGTAACAAACTAAGAGATTCCGATATTTACAAAAACCAGTAAATAACTAACATAACTATTAATAAAACACTTTATAATATTTAAATAATACTATTTATTATAATGCCTATTTATTACTAAAATAATATTGCTGTTTTTGCTTTTAGCAACATAATTGTGATCAGACTAAAAAAAAAAAAAGAAATGTACCAATTTCTTATTCTATTAAATAAGAAAACACAAAAAGAAAAATATTGTAAGCTAAAAAATATTTCAAATTCCTCCACTAATATGACAAAAAATTTATTTGTAAGCGCCATAACTAGTGCCATATATGAAAATACAAAATTCTTTTTGCTCCTAACTACTGGCCAGGACAAAATTATCACAAACTACATTAAAACATTTTCAATTGTATCCATACATTTGAAAATAATCGAGAAAAAAACGTTCTACTGTAAAGCTTGGTTATTGTCGCTTACGATAATGTTGCGCTCAAGCCTCGATATGTGTGTATTAGTGATGCACGAATATTCGTATTCGTATTCGAATTGTCGAATATTCGGCCATTTTCAGGCGAATACGAATGTATTCGTATTCGCCAAATTCAGACGGATTCGAATACGAATGTATTCGTATTCGCCAAATTCAGTCGAATACGAATATTTTTCGAAAGAAATTAAATAAATAAATGCATAAATCCTAAATGAAATTTAAATAAATGACTAAAAATTTTAGTTTGTACAAATACACTAATTTTTTTATAGAAACTTGTGCTTTTTATCATTTTAAAATATTATTCAATGTCGATCATTAACATTTTGAGTACTTTAAAGTACGCCAACAAGAGTGTGAAGTCCTTTTTCATAAGAATTTTTTAATATATCATGTTGCATATAATATTTGTATTCCTATTCGCGAATATCGTATCAAATATTCGTATTCGTATTCGCGAATGTCGTTTGAAATATTCGTATTCGTATTCGCGAATATCAAAAATTGAAATTCGTTACATCACTAGTGTGTATGATAAATTAACATTTGTACTTGAATTTGTACAATCGTATTCATGTTGTTTTAGTCTTTTTGCCAATTTTGTGTGTTTCACCAATATAAGCTGCATTAAAATTTTTACAATCAAGTTTATAAACAACATCAGATTTTAAAAAAAGGAATTAAGCGTTGTTTCAGATTTTGAAAAAAATTTTACTGGACTTTAAAGCAAATTCAACATTAGATGTAGTTGAAAGAGGAGCATAACTCAATTGTGTTGCATTCATGTTCTTATCTCCATTTATTTGCTGTCGAACGGAAAATATAAGTCGTTCCAAATTTGCAGACCAAAATATTTTATGTGATAAATAATAAACACTTTAATCATGAATTATTAAAATTATTTAAATCATGTCGAAATTTAATACCTAATGTCCAACTTGCCATGCCAATATACATATTTGTTGCAGGAGTTCTAGTGCATCAAAGCGAGGATTTAAGCGAGAACTTTTATATCTCGCAATATCCGGCATGTTTCTTTGTTATATTGAATCTGGTTCAGAGAGATATTTTAGATTTTGCAGAACTATTTCTTCTGATAGAATAACGGAAATCACTTGTAATGCTATACCCTCTCTGTTTACTATCCGCCGTAGATAGGTATTGTGCCAAACAAGAACTAGGCCGAAATTTTGGAAAGGAACTTGGCATTTTTTCACATTTAAGTTTTTGTGAGGATCTGACTACTTTTTGAAAGGTTTTCTTAACAAAGCTTATTAAACTTTAAATTTCTAGTATGTTATAGTTCTATTAATAATGACTGCGTCAGTTTAAAAGACATACCCCGGCAGACCTACATACATACAATAATGGGTAAAAGTATATGTGATATGATATGTGCACTATTTTGTCATTACAAGGACCGACTGATGTGCTTAATTTTTTAAGAATCATCTGAGTAGAAATATGTAAAATATAGTGCACGTTTTAGTGGAAGTAACCCCGCCTATTTTTCTAAGGTCTGCTTAGGTGTAGTGCTTTTGAAAATGCGAAATTAAAGGCTAGCATAAGTGAATTGTGCATGTAAAGTTTCAACAGAGTAGCTTGTGTTTTAACTATCTTCTAGTTTGTAACTTACCTAAGTCAATTTTTTTCTTCAAAATTTCAGTTCTCTGCCGTATAACATTGATCTAAGTTTTTATGAACATGGCCTTACATCCTTAATGTAACAACCAGTGCTTTCTGATTTTTCCTGTACCCAATTTACCCTTTAACTTAAGGGGTATCGAATTTAACCTCTCTAGTTCAAATTCTATTTTTAAATATTATGGCTGTTGCACCCAATCTCCGTAAATTTCTCAAACTCAAGTTTCAGGTCGTATAAATCTGCTGATCCGAAGTACATGAAAGAAGAGACTTAAATTTTACTGACATGTTAACGCCCACTTTTTTAATGGAAAATTTATAGCCTTTCATTATTAAAACATGTATGCCAAATTTCAATAAAACTGCTTACGCCAACGATTTAAATTTCAAGTTTAAGTTATAAGCTTAATGGGCGTAGCCCCGCCCTTATGGCTATATTTTCCTAGCTTTAAGATTTTTCTAGTTAATTTCTATCAAATTTCACCTTGTTAGTTAAAATTTAAATTTTTCATTGTTATTTACGTGATCAAGCCCAATTTTTCAAACTCAAGATTTTCTTTGGCGAGTGTTGAGTTTCGCTGGGAAGGGGTAAAAATTAATACATAAGTAGTATATTTAAATGTGCTGATCCGAAGTATATACATTAAATAGGAATGCAAATTATGTGGGTTTTTAACGCAGATTTTGTTTAAAGAGCTTTGGGGAAGTAGCCCGCCCTCTGGCTATAATTTTCAGGTTTTCAACTTATTTATTTTTTTTAATTTTGTTCAGCTTACTAGCGCAAATTTTAATTCTTTTTTCTAATGGGCGTGATACCGCCCACTTTTGCGATCTCAAGATTTTCTCTGGCCACTGGTTATCTTTCTTGTCGAGTTTCGTTGGAAACGGATAATAATACATTTATAAATATGTACTATATTCAAATGTATATGAAATGGTAGGCTTAAAATCTATTGGCCTGTGAACGCCCACTTTTTTCAACCTTAGTTTATAGCCTTGCATTATGGCAACATGTATGCTAAATTTCAATAAAATCGCTTCAGTTAAAGGCCTTAGATATGTATTTGAAATTCTTAGCCTTATGGGAGCAGCCCCTCCCACCTGGGTAAAATTTTTGAGTTTTCAGATGTTGCTAGTAATTTTCTAATCTATAACTACTCGTTTATAAAATTTCAGCTCAAAAGCGCAAATTTTAATTTTTTATTATTATGGGCGTGTTTCCGCCCACATTTTTATTCTAAAATTTTCTTTGGCTAGTGCTGTTTAGTTTCGTTTGAAACGGATAATATTAGTTACATAAATAGTACATTTAAATGTACTGGCCGGAAGTACATGAAATAAAAGGTGTAAATTGTATGGGCGTGTTAACGCCCACTTAAAAAAAAATTTATAGCCGTGTATTATTGTAACATGTGTGCCTAATTTCAATAAAATCGCTTGAGTTCAACAATTTAGATATGTGTTTTTAATTCTGAGCTTTATGGGCGTAGCCCCGGACGTGTGTTAGATTTTTCTAGGTGATAACTCACATAGTTCTACGTGTGTACCAAATTTCTGCTCACTAGTACAAAGTTTAATTTTTAAGGGCGTAGCCGCCCCGCCCACCTGGTTAAAATGTTCAGGTTTTCAGATTTATCTAGTTAATCGCTCACCTAGATTTACTTGTGTATCAAATTTCAGATCTGTAGCTATAGCGGAAGTGCTTCATAATATTGATGAGTGAGTGATTGAGTCAGTGAGTCAGTGAGTATATCTTAAAATATGCACTTTTTGCACCTCCATATTTTCGGAACCTTTCATTGTAAAACTCTCAAACTTATGAGGTGATATGAATTTATTCTAATTATGGTTTAAATTTTATAATTTTTCGATTGCGGGGAACAAAGTTAAGACGGGGGTAAAAACAGCTCGAATGGCTTCCTGTAAATATACACACTGCGTGTGTAAATTCTGCTTATGACGATGATTTGGAACCAACAAAGGATCTTTCAATTGGAAGCATAAATTTTACCCAATGTATAATAAAGAAGATAAAAATATTAAGTTTATTATGTAGCGATAAGCTTTCAAACACTTTTACCTATGCTCATACCGAGTTCCTTGCAATATGTACATAAATAATAATTAATATTATTTATTTAAATGACATATTTCAGTAGCATAAAAACAAAAGTTTCATAGGCACAACGGAATAAAACAATGTTTTCACAAAAGGAACGAGAATCGCATTTTATGTAATTGTGAAAAGTATTATGAAAAATGGTTGTGAAAATTAAAAGTCTTTTTTCATTTCACATTATCACAGAACCAGATTCGATCCCTTGATGTTATAATTATTTTAATTTTCAATTTCATGTGGAAAGAAATTTGGAAATGGTGTACATCAATAAGTAAAAGTTTTCGATAAGAAAAAAATAATAATAAAAGTAGAGCAAATAAGACAAATTTTGCAATCTCATCATTGGCTGCATATAGTTTTTTTTCGTGGTTTATAAACATCAAATTTTGATTGGTACTTTTTTCTCCAGCATATAAACTTGTTGAAAGCAATACTTTAAACAATTATTTTACAAACGTTGGAATATTTTAGGTTGTGTCGCACAGTATGCCAATTAAGACAAACTGAGTCCTATAAGATTTCCTTTTATGCACTTAGTCAATATGTATTCATATCAAATTATTTTTATTTCATGTTGTTTTACATATAATAAAGCTTTTATGAAGTAAGTCCACTCGCCACCTAGTATTATTGTTTTACCTCACGTTTCGACAACTTCACAGTTAAATAAGCAGGTCCCGCACACGCAAATTGGTGCCAAAATAATTCCCAAAACTAAACACGGAGCTTTTAATGCTTAAAAAATGCATTGTTGTTTTTAGATACGAGAGATATACATACATATATTTTTTTTCTCAAATGCATTACTTAAAATCTTTTGGTATACTTCTCTACAACTTTCCAATGCTGCACACTACAGCCTAACTTAAAAGCAGGGACTGAAACCATGAAAAAAATGGGTTCAGGTTCGTGTTCGGGTTAATCAAAATAAAAAATTTAGGTTCAGTTCAGGGTTCGGGTTCAAAGTTAGAAAAAAAACTACATGTGTTTTATTAGTAAAAGCTATTTTTCTATCAGTTAGACTACACAGAAACATATATATAGTACATATGTACATGTAAAGGTGCTCAATCTGCCTTGGTCGCTATTTTATTTTGGTTTTGTTTTTAATTTTTTTTGCATACAAGAAATGTATAGGATCTTATTATTCTTCCATTAAATATTTCTCTATTTTTGTATATTTTCGAACCCGAACCTTGCTGAATTTTTCGGTTCAACGAGGTTCGGGTTCGGTTTTAGTCCCTGCTTGAAAGTAATGTTAATAAGTCTGTATATTCCGAAATACTAATTCAAACACCAAAATATATAACAAAAAAATTAAAAGAGGACCTATGCTGCTTTTTAGGAACTCTCTTGAGCTAAATGGTGTCAAAGTTGAGCAGCCCAGCTTATTCAAAAACGTCCAGAATATTGAATATATCATAAGAAAATATCTGTTTAATGTTATCACGTAGGATTGACCCTTGGTCATCTTGATAGCATGAGCAGCGACCATCGCCAGAAAATGAAAGTACCACCAATTTAAACTGTGATAAATTGATAAATTAGTAAGAATGTTTTTAAATGAAACGGTTTTATATTGTAAAGAAACATAATATTGATGCAGATAATGAAATAAAAGATACAAAATAATAGGTATGTAGGAAATTCCCAGGATAAAATTGTTGGAGAAAGCGGGAAGAAAATACAAATAAATCTAAAAAATAAAAAACCCGACTGCCTAAAAAAACTGAAAAGTAAAAAATCAAGTTCAGTGCGGAACATAGTGACTTTTACAGTCGGGAAGCATTAACAATCGAATCTTAAAATTTTCTTAATAGTGGCTCCCGACTAGGATTTGGAATTTCTCGGTCTTTTGCAATTCCCGGGAAATGGGAATGTTTTTTGCATAGTTTTAGTTCCCAGGAGTTCGTAGAGTTCCCGAGAAAATTTAATTTTCTAAACTAAGTATGTTTATTAAATGAAAATCCAAATTTCGATTGTTTTATTAATGTAAGTATTATTTTTAAATAAATGTTATTGTAAAAGCTGTTCTAAAACGAATTTTTAAGCTAATTCAAGCAAATTGAGTTTATAGTTATTACACAGTAAGATATCATTGCCGCAATTAATAAAAATTTTTATTAAAATGCCTCCAAATAATTTTATTAAGAAATTGCTCCTCTTGTGTCTCATTATTCTTGAAAAATTTTCCAGGATGATTCTGAAATGATTGTTAAATATAAGCAACTAGCAGTACTACACAGAAAAAATTATTCCCTAAAAATTTCAAACAAACGAAACTCAGTTTCAGTAAATATTTTTATATAAAAAGTAAACGCCACTTGTCATTTTGATATTGTGTTCAACTGAGACACTCTTCGTGTTAGTTCCTTAAATCTTCTCATTTGAGTCCCATATACATTTATAATCAAGCAACAATTTATTATTGTTCTCTCGTTTGTTAATTTTTTCGTGATAGCTGAAGGTTTTAAAATGAATATCGACGGCATTTATCCAAAATGGTGTATCTGCAAAACCCTGATTGTTCAGGAGAAGCAAAAACTGATTAATTCCCTAACTAGTGAGTATTTAACAAGTCTACAAGTTCTACAGTATGATTGATAAGCTTCTACTAATTCCCTAAAATATAAACTACAAAATAAAACCCGTTCTTTGCATTTTTGCGGTAGATAAACCATTTTGTCTCCGAAAATTTTCAATGTAAATATTAAAATGAGTAGATAAACCATTTTGTTTGAAAAAAATGTAAATATGTAGCATGAAATAAAATTTTAACTGAAAATACTGTTGTTTTTTACTTTTAAATAATTTTAAGATTGAGAAAAATAGAAAAACATACATACTTCAGGTTTAAATAAATATCTTTATGGTTAATGTTGGGGTTTTAATTATAATTTATGAAATATATTTGAATAAACATTTATTTATAATGACGATTATCATAGAAAGAATGATGTTCATTAGGTATCACAGATTTCAATTCCTGTAGATGTTTCCACTTACTGGTGGATATTGCAAGATATTCCTGATGAAGTGATTGTGGTTCTATATATCCTGGGTATTTTTTTACTTTCATTTGTTTTAATTTGTTAGTTTTGCGCTTGATTGATTAACATAAGCTCGTTTTCTTTTTTTTTTGCGAACGATTTCGCTGGATTTTAATTGCTCGTCGTCTGAACCTACGGTAAATAACTAATTCCTATTATTAGGGAATAAAAAAAGACGTAAAATTACAAACCCGTTATGATATTATGGTCAGCCTCTGTGGCAATAAGGAAAAAGTGCTTAAGTCATATTTTACTGCTTTGCAGGAGAGCACTTTTAAACGTTCAAGTCGATTTTCAGAAATTTATTTATTTTACAGTTAAATTGGGAAATTCTCTGTTAACCTTTATTTTTTAAGCAAACATCGTTCTACACACTATAAGTAATGCATTTGAGGTGAAATATATCAAAGTATAACCTCTATTAAAGGCCGTGATACTCTATCATACACAGTCGTACGATTTATTCACTCGATAATCCTACTGAATTCTGTCTCACCCAAAAAAAATCGCAACAAAATCTCTTTAAGGTGCCACACTTTTACACAAAAAAGATGCAAAAACATATTTCTGTTGTACTAATGTAACACAGAAAAAATTATTCCCAAAAAATTTTCAAACAAACATGTGTTTTGAAATAAAGTTAAGTTTCAGTAAATAATTTTTACTGTTTCACTAAATTATTTGTTACAATTTTATTTTATGTAAAAAAAACTGTACAGAATGAAAAATTTTTAAATTTATTATTTTTCAGTTAAATTTATTTTTATATACTGTAAAAAAATTTGTCAGATTTTTTAAAATTTTTCTACAAATTATTTGATAGATATAAAAAACATTTTATTTAGTAAATAAAAAAATACATATTTAATTTTTTTTTAAAGATTTTTGTTTGCGGTTTTCAAACTTATTATGTTTGTATATTGTGATTCTCAATATAGTATTAAGAGTCTTACTATAAACATACGGAGTTTGTTAGATAAATTCAAAAATTTTTTGGGTTGAAGTGTACTGACGAGTTCCAAAAGTGGGAACGAAATGCTTAACCATAAAAACGAACCAATTTTTTAAGGTAAAAAAAATAGTTGTACCTTTTATTTGATTCAGTTATTTTTTTTGCAAACTTTCTTTGCAGTGTCAAATAAAAGTTTTACTAATTTTTTTAGAAAAATAGGTAAGAATTGTTATTGATTCAGTTAGTTTATTTTCTGATAATTAAAAAAATTTTAGTGAATGTGCTTGTAAATTATAAAAAAAAAATTGCTGAGTAACACAAAAAAATCTGTCAAAATGTTTTGCTGTTCATATTAATATATTTGACTGAAAATATTTTGATTTTCAGTTAACATTTTTCTCTAATGCCATAATAAGTTAACTAAACATAAAATTTCTTTTCAGTTAAATATTTACAAAATTGTTATCAGAATCTACAAATTTCTTTGTAGGTCCGCATTTGAATTTGGTTACTAAAAATTAAATTTAGTTTTTTTTGTGATGCAAATGCAATTTTTCTGCATTTAAAATAATTTTTTTGTTTAATTATTTTGCATTTGTAAAGAAATAATAACGCAAAATACATCTCTGATCTGATAGAAATGATCATTTTATGAAAATTTTCATAAACTTTTGAAAATCGGTCAGATTTGTCAAAAAATCTGTCGCACATATCACATTTTTAATCCACACTATCATACTTTTTGATCACACACAATTTTTTTTTGACCTGTCGAACGACTGTGTATGATAGTGCATCACAGCCTTAAGCTATTATTCCAAATGAAATTAAAAGTCTAAAAAAGATAAGCTGCAAGTAATATTGCTATAACTTCTTGAAAAATCGCACAAGTTAATTAAAATTTTGAGAAGGGGTACTTTCAAATATGCAGATTATGGGGGTACCATTAACTCAAAATCAGCTAATCTCGACTTAAGCACTTTTAGCTTTTTTCCACAGAGTTAATAGTAATTGCACGTAAAGAATTACAGTTTCTATCATCTCCTTAATTCTTCTTTAAAATCTCCATTTTTTATTTAATAAACGCGATTAGATTTTTTAGTACAACCATATGTATTTACATACTATTATCGAACTTTTTTCACGTTAAACTGTGTGAAGATAGAAATATTTTGAAAACATATTTCATATTTGAATTCCCAATAATTACGTTCTTACAGATTTTTAATACACGACTGGTATGAAATCCTCGCAAATACATTGTAGAACAGATAAGTCTGGATGTAGATAAACCAAACAAAAAATGTGAATAAGTCGCAAATAAATCAACATTTTGATCAGATATTCATACCATAGGAAAAGTGCATTACAGAGAGTAGTTTGGCATCAAAAACTAATTTTTACAAAATCTGCAGATAAACCATTTTGGATAAATGCCGTCGATATACATTATTTGTTGTTTCATTTTGAGTTTAATCGTTTTTTTTACAAAATCTGCAGATAAACCATTTTAGATAAATGCCTTCGATATACATTATTTGTTGTTTCATTTTGAGTTTAATCGTTTGAATTGAAAAACCTAATTTGCGTTGGTTTTCCTTTCTTGCAAATAATTCAAATGATTAATGTCTGTTGTATTTTCTTCATGACTTTTAATCCGTTCACTGTAATTTTAATTAAAGCTTTTGACAAAATCGCAGTAGAAAAATGGCGTAATGGCTTATTAAGTTTTATTTTAAGGCATTATGAGATCATTATGATATATGGCTATATTTAGAACGTCAATAGCAGCAGCAAGATACAAACAGGTAATTAATTTTGTCATTTCGTTGATCAGATCCATTTATTGTTTTCAGTTGTTAAGTGGAGCAAAGATTTGGAATTTGTCAATACTTGCATTATAAACGTACAAAGACTGAAATATATCCCCGTCCAAACTTGCAATTGTTGATGTTGATTTTCTTGCCGAGTTGGGTGAGAAGATTGGGGATGGGTATACTGTTTCACGTGCTCTGAATAATCTATTGTTTTGAAATTCGTCCAACAAGTGCGATAAGTTATATACGAGTAAAGTTGGTAGACGTACTTGACGTTGTATTTTATTTTATTTCTTCAGTTAAAATAATAAAAAGAAAATAGAATTATTTATGATTTGAACGGGCTAAAGTTCGTATCGCTTTTTATGCCAAATTACATGTAATAATTATAAATGAACAAATAACATCAAAGTTAGTTGTAAATATTCTGACAACACATAGTTGAACGGAACAGCCAGAACTTTTCGAAGGCCACTAAACTTTCATCATCAGCGTTCTTCTGTGTTGGTCCACTGTGTGTGGTGTCAGTTGATGTAAATATACGAAACTTTCTTGCAAATGGAATACGTGAATTGTTTTGATTCATCGTATTGCAATTTTGCTGAAACGTGTTTTGTAATGAAAGCCCAAATTTACCATCTCTAATTTACAACAGACTTGCCATTGTCGTTTATTTCTTACTAATTATGCACATGTTAGTTAATTTGCTTATTTTTGTTCTACTTAAGACAAACTTTTTTGGTTTGTTACTATTAAGTATATTTATTTAATTTTTGCCACAGGCCCATGGCTATTAATTTTAGTTAATTTTAATTATTATTTTTCGAACTTAATTTCTTTCTATATTTGTGATTTGAAAGGGCTAAAGTTCGTATCGCTTTTTTTATAATTTTTAATTTTTTTTTATATTTTCAATAACAGTTTTATTCGTACTGAAATATAAAATAAGTTTATTGAACAAAAAAATAAAAATTAGTCTTAGCTAGTTACTTTTTTATATGGCAAAATAAAGTTTAACTTTTCCAGCACTGAAACCCTCTGCTCGATTTTCTAATTTTTAATACCAATCTAAATTGGACTAATTCTGATTCAACAGTCCAAGACCGAAGTCTCTACCTTTTCATCGATCATCGCTTATTCATCTTTCCTATTCATAAGGACCCAGAATATATATACTTTGTGGGTGGCATATTCATATTGTGGAAATTACACACGGCATGACAAACATATATGTATAAACCCTTTTCAATTTTTGGTAAAGTGTATAAAAAAATTGCATCAACAAACATTGCAAGTCTGGACGCATATACATATGTATGTGTGTAACTGTAAGTGTATTCGAATTCTTTTCAGTTTCGACATCGGATGTCATATTTTCTTCATAGGATCTAACGGCTCAACCAACTCTTTTCTGAAGTAATAACTTTTGCTAACGTGAGCGAATTACGATAGAATTGAATTTCGGATCCCAAAATTCCCAATCCTAAGATAATGGAAATAACTTTTGATTATATGCCAAAAACTTTTCATTGAAATATAAACAAAATAAAAATTTTCTGGTTCTGTGATGACGTGAAATGGAAAAACTCTTCATATTAATTTTTACAACTATTTTTCATAATACTTTACACAATTACACACACACACGTTCAGAGTATATTGATATATTCGTAAAGTTTCTCCAGCTTTATCGTAGCTACAACTTTATAAAATATTGTTAGCAACAAATAAGCAGTCGTCGTAAGTTATTCTGAAAAAAGTAAAAAATTTTTTCCTTATTCTTGCAAACAAACATTGCATGAAGAAATTTGTATACTGGCATATGATATTAACCAGATTCGTTTGTTAGACTCTGTAATGTGCACCCTATACACTTTTTTATGTACGCCTGTGTAAACACAGCAGTCAGGCCGTTAAGGCACAGCTGATAGCTGGTAATATTTTAGCGCCAGCTGTAAGTGTTTGCAATAGGCAAAAGAAAGAACAACAAAAAAATATATATATAAAAAGTAAATAAGTAAATAAAGTTTACCGAACTTTTGAAGGGAAGGAAGAGCGAGCACCGTTTGAGAAAACAAACGGCTCCTCTTCCAGAAATTCGGTTTTGCTGACAGTGCTAGATCAGCGAAAAATTAGAAGGTTATTCTGGTGATACTTACCAAATCGAACGGAAGTAATAAGAAGAGAGTGTCCTTTTAAGAAAAACAATTTTTATATCACACTTTATTTAAGATTTTTGGCAAAAAATTTGAGAATCATACGCTTAAATAATAAAAGTGTGTGATTATTTCGTAAAAAAAACGAAAGGAAACAAAACAAGATATATAAAATAAACATTTAAAAAAAATTTACGTGTTTTAATTTCAAATAAAAAAAAAATAAAACGTTAAAAACGTTAAGCTGAGAAAGCCGCAAAATCCACCAGCCAGTGAACTAGTCAGAGGTGCCGAATTTTCCTTTCACGGAAATAGAGAGGAACCATCATAATAGTGGCAATTAAACACCACCAAACGCCATCATCCACCATTACTGTAATTTAAAAAGTCAGGTGTCGTGCCAATTGACCAGCACGAAATACTACAGACTGGAACATAATCGGACTGTAATATACACTTAATAGCTTTCTTTTATAAACACGTTTTTTTTTTCTCCTTTACAAATTCTTATGAAGCGCTGTTTGATTTCAAATAAGTATATTCGTTTCGTGTGTATTTGGGGTTTTTTTCCTGTTCATAAATCCTTTAACTTAAACTCTTACCCCCTTATGCAAAAAAATATTTTACTATAGCTTTAAAGTTCATATTAGTTGACAAGCACTTTAAGGCTAACATTGCTTTGTTAAGAAATTGTATTCAAAACACAACTTTCAATATTTTGTTATTTAATAATAAATACTGGTAACACCACCGTGTTCAACAACCACTTCTCAGCTTATGATGTACAAAATTGAATAAAATTTCATTCGGGTATTCAAATATTTTTTTATTTTATTAAATAAATTTTTATTTTCTTGAAGTAAAGCAACCTAATTTAAACAATATGAGCTTCTGACATGGAAGAAAACCAGATAAACATTTCTATGAAGCAAAAGTAAAGAAAATATGAGGAACAAAGAATAATTATTACAATTTATTTTATTCGAATGAAATGAGTATTTGAATATCCAGCTTTTTTCGATTTGTTTTGATTGTATGCACATCACTAAAAAATTTTTGTACAATTGTATTTATTTTAATATTTTTTTATGGATTTTGCGATGTATTTTGAATCAGTTGGATAATTTGGTGGTGTTTTCCATCACATTACAGTAATAATATATTTAAGATAAGGGCTAGCACTTTTAGCTTTATTTTCAGATGTAACATGAATCAATATGTGTTATATTAACAAAAATATTTGAGGTACAAAATACACATTTTGAAAATATCAACTTAAAGTAGTCTTAACAAACGTGGGGACCTACTTTAGAAATTTGATATAATAATTTTTTAGAATACAACTATACATAACATTGCTTTGCAAAGCTTTATTAATTTTTTTGCATAAGACCCTTAATTTTGAGCTTAAAGTGCGTGTCCATGCACCCAATTGAAACTTCCAGGATATTAAATCTTTCTTGGTGATATCTAATTAAGATTTATTTGTTTATTGAATTTAAGCTCTTTAGTGCAAATTCTAGCTTGAAATGTTATGGCCGTTACCTCCACTCTCCGTCACTTTTTTAAATGCAAGATTTTGTTATGAGAAGCGCTCCATTATCATCGTACCCTTTTTAAAATGATAGCTTTTAGTTAAAGCTTCAGTTAAAAGCTTCAGTAGAAAATTATCTTGGCCCCTGCCACGTTAAAATATTTGGGTTTTTAGATTTTCTATTAGGTTTCTCATCGCTTGAGCTAAACGCCTTAGAAATGTTTTTTTTAACTCTGAGCTTTATGGGCGTAGCCCCTCACCCTTGGTGTTAAAATGTTTGGGTTTTCAGATTTTTTTAGGTGAGTACTCACTTAGTTCGACTTGTGTACTTAATTTCAGATCTCTAGCCTTAGCGGAAGTGTTTCATCAATTTGATGAGTGTGTCAGAAGTCAGTGGTCAGTGAGTATATCTGAAAATATGCACTTTTTGCACCTCCATGTCTCCGGAACCTTTCATTGTAAAACTTTTAAACTTCAGATAATATGAGGTTAAATGAATTTATATTAATTATGGTTTAAATTTTATAATTTTACGATTGCGGGGAACAAAGTTATTAGGGGGGTAAGAACAGCTCGAATGGCTTCCTGTAAATATACACACTGCGAGTATTGGCGGGAACTTGGCGCACGGTAGTGCGCCTAGATTACAAAAGTTCTGTTAATTTTAAACATGAAGGCCTAAGTTTTTTTCAACGGAATGTAAAAAGGGGAAGGTAAAGTAAAAAGGGTTTGTATTTGGGGCATCTAAAATTCTTTTTATTATAATGCCATGGTGAGCTTTCACAAGTTCAAAAGGGGTGGGCAAACATCCTGGCAGACCATCAGCCAGAAGGTTTTATAGTGTGTGTGCGCAGGGAGTAAACTAGACTTGCCTCGGGTCCTTTTTTTATTATAACCTTTTCTCTTATGACACTATAGAGCAGCTGGCATGATATTTCTTTTTGTAGCTGTAAAGTACTAGAGAGGTTAGCAAGATCCCTCCCCAACGGCGAGCTTGATCCGGAACGGACCGCCCAGCATGCCAGCACAGCCAATAATCTGGTAACCTTTTTTTTGTGATTTAAAAATCAAAAGCACCTATTACAACTCTTAGCTACATTATTGCTTGATATAGCTAGTTAACGCTATCAACAAGTCTGAATTAGCTGTTGGCCATTTCTTGAGTGCGAACAGATTTTCGAAATCTTTGGAAGCCCATAAAAAAATTGGTTACCAATATTATTAAACTGAATATAGGATTTCACTATCCTTTGGTAGTATTATCGACCCTTCATATACTGTCCAGTCCTTGAATTTTTCCAAAATTTTTCATTTGTTGCATAGTGTAATTGATAATCATCAACTACTTTTGAAGGCGATAAATGTGTTTTATAACTTTTTTATCTTAAATATATATAATGTACAACAGTGATCTGCAATGAATGAAATGAAAAAGCAACAGAGAAACACATATGTAATCTAATAATGAGAGCTTTATGGCGTTTTCTTTTTTGAGCACTATGCTGCATTTATACTGCCTTTTACAATTCTTTGTGTTCATTTCTAAAAATTATGTGTTATTTTAAAAATGTAACGCGTTCTTTTCGTTCCTTAAAAAGAAGAAAAATGTTACATGTTCAACACTCATTTTCTTTAAATGGGTATGAGTGCAGCATTGTATTAACAGCTGGTTTTGTTATTGTTTATGAAAAAATAAATCATTTTCTAGTTCGTCATTGTTTTATGCCGAAACTTGTTGGAAAATTGTTCTTTTGTAAACGTAAAACATGCAACATTTCTTAAAAATCAGGTGAGCATTTAAAAATGTTGCCAAATCAAATTTAACATATTTGTTACACTTTTCTTTTAGAAAGGAAAATGCCATTAATGTTCGTATGCGAAGTTCGCATAAGTTCATACTTATTTTGCATCATCCATAGGCACTGAGTCGAGGAGAGTCGAAATCAACAACGTCATAAATGTTACTAAGTATGAGTTCAATGCGATGAGTGCGAGTGAACCTGACTCATAGACAACATTGCAATAAGTATGAGTGCGCATAAGTACAAGAAATTATAAGTCATGATTTAACTCTACTCACTTTTTCATTACTCATTGATCTTCTCTGATGTACATGATCATATACTATCAACATAAACATGTATATTGGTGCCTTAATATAGAAACGCCCTAACTCATTATTAATTTAAAATCAAGTTAGGGTGTTTTTATATTATCAATATGCTTTGAAGAACAAATAATTGTAATGATTCTTCATTACGAATTGTAAATAAAAATAATATGTTTTGATGAAAATAAGGAAATCGCTTGTCGCAAACGATTTTCCACTACTTGATTTGATTTTGTACTATTTTTCCTTACCTTCTGAACAATTTTTAGGCTTTTTGGTGGCACCACTTGACTTAACTCTACATAGTAAACTCAAAAGTTGCTTAATAAAATTTCTGTGTGTGAACCCAGTCCTAAGGAGGTATACCTTCCATGAACTTCTAAAAAATAAACGATTTCTTGAAATTCGAGCTGGAAGTGTTATTGGCTGATATGTAAAAATTAAAAGTATGATAGAATGTTGTGATGTTCTTTTCAAGTTAACAATTTCTAACTTTTGCAATTGTAGCTGTCAATCGAACCAATACTGCCAGTATTTTAATGCTTCTGTTCCTATTAATAAGCTTATAGATTCTGTGATTGTTCGAATTGAAATTGTCACGAAAATCGTTACAGAATTCAGTTAAAATTCTTAACTGAAACAGCAATGAACTAAAACAAAATCAAGATTTACCATGAAGAGCAACAACAACTGTGCTCAGCCATTGCAATAATTTATAATGGATTTCTAATGTCATTTTTATTTATTGCTATCATGATATGAAGAAAAACTATCAAACCAGTAGATACCCAGCAAAAAATTTCAAAAAAAGGTAATCGAGCTTGGAATTAAGCATTTATGGTGGAAGCTGCTCCTTACTGAATTACCAACTTAATGATATTTAACAAGGCATGAGACTAAAATAATCGATTCTTGAGAAGAAGTTATGTTTATTATAGGAAATAATTATTTTTTCGTTGTGTGAAATAGTTTTTGTAGTAGAAAAAAATTACTGTTTTTAAATATGCCGTTGTTTGAGTAAATGGAAGATGATTAAAAAGTCAGTTGGATTAAATAAATAATAACTTTTCAAAAAGATATAAATTAATTTAGAAAAAAACATTGTCTTACGACGAAATACACCATTTTGTAAAATTTCTTTTATGAACTTAATTGAAGTGGGTTATATTTTATTCGTATCAGTATTATTCGTATTGTTACTTATAAATACTATATTAAGAAAAATTTCAATTGTTTTTATTGATGAATTTTTATTAAAACCGAAAATGAAAAAAAAAACTATTTGGAACTACTTATGTTTAAATAAAAATTTTCGAGAATGTCAGTACTTATTTTTTAGTTGAAAATAAATATGTAGACAATTTAAAAATATTTATAATTTGTTTAAAATAACTATATATTTTTGCAATATTTTCATGTCATCTTTTAAAACCCAAAGAAAATGTTAAACTTCTGCTTCCTATTTTTAAAATTTTACGTAATGTGATTTGTAAGCGAGTACTTCAATTTGGCAATGAAAAAAGTAAGTCATTATATGGCAACTAGTTCAGATGGTAATGTCTAATTTTTTGCTGGGTATGCACAGGGTGCAAGTTTATCTGTAAAACACAATAATAACAATGTACGAAAAAAAACTGATTCTGGTAGAGAATTCAACAAAATATTTATTTGTATCGACTTAATTAAAGTTTACGTCTGAATCTACTATTTTATATTTGTACATTGGCGGTATTCGGGGTTCGATGCAAATTGTATTGCTTCATTGTATATGCAAAATATCGTAGCTTTTCTTTAAAATCCAATAACAAAATACACACACAATCCAAAGAAAAGCATTTTGCATTTGCACTTACGGAAGACCATTTTGCATCAAACATCGAATAACACCATTGTAATTATTGAGAATTGGCATAGAAAATCATGAAACCCTTGCATTTTAAGAATAAGATATGTATGTTAAGCACCTTTATAAAAAATTTAACGAACGGATTTTTTTTGGTATGTTTTAACTCTTTATTTGTGTCTCCTTCACTGATGCCAGAATTCCTTCATCAATAATGACTAAATGTAGAAAAAATAATGAATAAAAAATAAACAAAAAACAAGGAGGTATCTCACATATTATTTTTTTAAAGCAAATTGGGAACATTTTTGAAAGTAAATAAAAAGATTTATATTGGAAATGTTACACATAATAAATGTACCAACAAATAAACGACTCAACTACAAGACTGACACAGACAAGTGCGCGCAATTATATCGGCATATAATAAATAAACATAAACCTAATAACGATAATTAGTTATTAAATAAACTTCTTAGAGTACGGACGGTTTAAAAAGAAAATTTATATATAATTTTAAATATTTCTTTATGTACGTATGTTAATACTTGTTGTTTTTGTTAAAAAGATTTTATAACATATATATATATGTATAATTGGTATTTGTAGATTCCTTGAAAATGGTTAACGAAGTTAACCGAAATATCGGAGAAAAAGAAAATAACAAATAAAATTAAAATAGTTTTATACAATTTAAACTTGCTTATTTTTATTTGTAAAAAGGACCTTCAGCCGAAATAAAAATATCTCATCATAGTAAATAAAAACAATTAAAGTAATAAATAAAATTTTTTCTTCAGCTAAAATGCATATTTAATGCAAACTTGCAGTACGCCTTCTATTCAATTGTTTATTGTGCTATTCAGTCTTAAAGTTTTTGGGTTCCTAATCCATTCCTTGCGAAATTGTTGTTTTTTACTTTTTGCTCATTTTCTATTTATTCAACTTTCATTTAAGCTGTAATTCATACATATTTTATTTTCACTCGTGTGAAAAATATGACCCTTGTTTGATTCATATCATAAACCACCAACTCGACCCGATAACTTATAAGAACATTGCAACGAATATAAAAACGGATTAGCAAATTTTATTGTTAAGAATTTACTTACCTCTTTCATATAAGCTCTTTTGGACTTGCAATTTTGTTTGATGCAGTTCTGGAATATGTGAGAGAGTATTGAAATATAAATACATCGGGGTTGTCAGATTTTTACCGACCTATTTCGCCAAATTGTTTTATGTAGTTTTCTTAATATATATTTGTTAATAAATTGGCTTTTATTTAAAAATTTTTTTAATATAAATATGATTAAAATAATCTTATAAAAAATTAGTAGAAAATCGACTCCTTGTAAATTTTTCTCTTCCAAATTCAAAACGCATTTAATTACTGTAACTAATATAAGAAAAATCATCAAAATCAAATCGTTTCAATATTTATGATTTGAAAGTTCGTATCGCTTTTTAAGCCAAATTACATGTAATAATTATTAATGAACAAATAACATCAAAGTTAATTGTAAATATTCTGACAACACATAGTTGAACGGAACAGCCAGCCGTTTTCGAAGGCCACTAAACCTTCATCATCAGCGTTCTTCTGGGTTTGTTCCACTGTGATGTAGATTTGTGCCCTATATACGAAACTTTTTTGCAAATGGAATATGTGAATTGTTTTGATTCATCGTGTTTCAATTTGCTGAAAGGTGTTTTGTAATGATAGCTCAAATTTACCATCTCTAATTTACAACAGTCTAACCATTGTCGTTTTAATTTCTTGCAGACGAGTTTTGGTAGAATTTATTTTTTTTAACTGCTCCTTCAACTAACTTATTTCCTGAATTACAAAAATTTTTAAGTTTAATTTTGTTAAAAATAGCCATAATAATCGCCAACAAATTTTTTTATCGCCAAAAACTGCCATGTTGCCAAAGCAAAAATTTGGACGCCAAACAAGTTGAAAAATCGGCATGTTTAGCGAGAAATTACCCTATCTGACAGCACTGAAATCATTGTCACCATTTTGGAATTTTCACTGCCAGATTTGGCATTTTCATTCGTTGAAAAGCATTTAGCATTTTAAAAATTAAAATAAAAATATTAATTTGTTAAATTGTTTTCAGTGTAGACAATAATGCTTTTCATATGTGTAATTTTTGTTTACAATTATGTGTTTCCTAAGTAATGTAGATACAATTAATACTTATGTATTACATACTATGTATTATATACATATGTATGTATATGGAGCCCTTTTTTCAATTATCCGACTCTCGTTACAACGATGTTTCTTAAAATTGTTTAGAGCTATTTTGAACAAGCAATTTAATTTTCAACGCTTTTCTGCATGACAACTAAGCAAAATAACATATTAAAAGCAGAGCATAAAATCAAAACAGGAAAATTAAATTATTTCTTTTGTTTTGCTTTGCACCATAGGTAGTGAAATGTTCTCTCAATTCTTAATGATGTATGTAATTTGTTAGAAAAAACAATTTGTTTTTTGTTAATTTCAGAATGAATTGAAATATCAATTTTAAATATTACTAATCTCTTACACTGTAAGTTTGTATAATGAAAAAAATTTTGAGTATTGAGTTCTTGTTTCAACTTTGTTGTTTGTTGAGCTTCTCATTAATATACTATAAATGAATGCTTACCATAATAAGGGCGGGCTCACATCTGTGTGCCATGTACCAAAAAAGCGTAACTACCAATTAGTCCTAGACTAGAAATAACGGGCATAAATAATGCCACGACAAATTAACAATAACTAAAATCATAAATATAATAACTAAAATATTTCAAAAGACTTTTCTAAGCTTTTTTCCATATATAGTATAAAAATAGGTTGCGAGACAATACAAACTTAAAAAAGAATATCTCTTGATTTTGACCTAATGTTTTAAAATGGAGTAATAACCACTGTGTTTTATGGCCCAAAGCATAGTTGCTTATATTCCAAAGTGAAATGTGAAAATTTTTCATCCATGTGGTGTAATTGTAACATGCGTTGCCTGTGTTCGGCTGTATCTCTGGACCCATTACAAATAATTTGCACAAATAATTTCACTTTAGAATAATAGTAACACTATTAGTACCTCGATTTACGTATAGGCCCATGAGGGCCGCGACTAGAGCGGCATGGTTTTAGGGGCGGAGAAATTTTTTACAACCCTAATAATTATTATTAAGACTATTTAGTTTGAAATTGATAATTTGTGTGAATTACTTTTGCTTTCTATCAATGAAAAATTCAGAATATAATTTTGAGTTTACCCGTGAATTTATCGGTGCGATGTAATTTCTTTTTTTTAGATTTATATGATAGTATTCTAAAGTATTTCAAAATCGGAGGTTATTGATAAAAAAAAACGCTAAAATCGCTTTAAATTGATCTTGATTGATTTTGCTTCTGTTTTTGAGCGTATACTGCGATTTTTTTTAAATGGCAAAATGACCTACTCAACTACACCTACAAGCCACACTTAAGCCCTTATGACACTTAAATCTTTCTTCATTGATTTGATATTGAATTGATAGAAAGAAACAATAAATGTTAGAAAGAACAAACTATTTAAAACGGAAACAAAATGGGTTAAGTGTTGTAAAATTTTCACAATTTAAAACTGCTAGTATAGAGACAAAACAAACTAAAAATCGCTATGTTTGACCATAAACCGCTAATAGCGAGCACTTTTATGTTTCAAGCTTGAAATGTCAATATTAAGTTGAAAAATTTTACATTTTTTTTGACAGAACTTCATTTGTTATCGATAACTTTAATCAATTTGTTGACATTATTTCATTTTTCTCAACATAGCTGAACGCTTTGCACTTGTTGAATTTTCCTATTAGAATATGTTTGCGCTTTTCTATAAAATTTGATAAATGAAAGAAAAATGAAGTGTCATATGAGCTTTAGCAATTTTTCACGAATTGATATTTCCTATGATAAAAGTGCATTATTAGTAAGATTTATTGGTTACTGAAAACATCCAGTAAAAATTTACTACTTGCTCACATTTTCCCACCATTCAGTAAATTTTTACTGCAGACTGAAATTTTTCCATTAATCAGTAAAAATAAGTTTTTTAAAAATTTTAATTTTACTGCAATATGCCAATGTATAACATACATAAATATTTTTTTTAATAAATGCTTTTGTTTATTTAAATGCGTTTTTAAACTTAAAATTGTGCATCCTAAATACATACTAAACTCTCTATGTGCATATTGCACATCCCGTTTTTTAAAAGAAATTTATTTTTAAATCACTCTTTTTGGCATTATTTTCTTCAAAATCCCGCTTTTTGATCGATGGTGTACCGCTCTTTTGCAAAAACCATCTGGTCACATTAATTATGATAATAAAATTTAATAATCTGCAAGCGTTGCTCGTTTATATGTCGATTCATTAACATGTTTAATAGTAACATCATACATGAAAACAGCTGAGTTAGCAATCACAGTGCTACCAAAAAGAAACATGCGAAAAAAATCGCCCTTTACACCTTTAATTGCATATCACCACCTTAATATAGAATGTGCCTAGCTCATTGTTTTTTTAAATCGAGTTTTTTTTCATTTTTCGATACACTAGATGTTCCCCTATCGAAATACACAAAAAACTCGATTTAAAAAAAATAATGAGTTGGGGCTTTTCTATATTAAGGAAAAGATATTTAATTTTAAAAAAGCTTTTCTTCATGAATTAAAAAGGACAGAATATTCCACGGGACCTAGGGCGACATCACAATAAACATTAATCCGCCATCAACACTATTGTACTTACCTTTTTTTTTGTAAAACCGAGATTTTGTCTAATTATTCTGCAAAAGATATTTTAATTATTATATTTCCATTTTGTTTAATATTTTTTGTTTATCACATTCAATACTTTTTCACAAATCAGGAATAATTCAATTGAGATAAAAAAAATTCCTTTTGTATTTGGAAATTTGTGTTAATTTTTTATTCAGTTGAGAATATCAATGAAGTGTTCCATTTTCTTTTCTATTATGGCATTAAAATTTCACTTAAGCGGAAAATGATTAGTAGCTTACAATAACTTATATGTAATTGAGTTGCGTCTAACATTATTTTGTTATATTAAAACTTAGACGAAAGTTTTCTGTTGATTTTCCTTAGAATTTTTGCCAGTGTAAAATACTTACTGCAACATGAAATTAAAACCATTTTATGAGGTTTAGCAGAGGCGAATTAATTACAATGGATGTCAATAAAAAGTGTTCAGAAGGCGCAAAAAACTGTTGATACTGGACAAATGACGCAAGTATGTAACATAAAAACAAGCATAACTACATATGTCTGTATATCTTTTATTGTTCAAGAAGACAAAGGAAGTTTTGCGGTCATTAGAAATTTGTTCAGTATATGATTTATTGTGCGATATGTATGTATGTATGTTTGTTTGTAGTTATATGAAGTTATTTTTGACGTTTTACCTTTAATTTTTATATCATTTTATATTATTCATGTACAGTTTACTCTTTTTTTTAATTAAACAATTTAAAATCAAAACTTTTGTATAATAATTTTCCCACCGGAAACCATTTTCTGGAAAATGTCGAATAATCGATCACCCTACTATGTATGCAGCTATATATGTACGACTATGATTAGAAAATTTTGTATAATTTTTATATTCTTCAGCCGCCTTTAATACAAATGGCAGAAAATAGAACTGACACAGGATTAGTAACGTGTGTTCGGTCCCCAAGTGATAGGGACCAGCAGGAGTTCTAACTCTTTCTTTGCCGCGGACCAGTCACTTTCACATGGGGATGGCCTAGGATGGGGTTAATTGATGCTTTGTATGCACCTTGTGACTTGTCACTGAACTATCTCATAGGGAGCTATTCGTTGTAGATTATGAATTATATATAATTCGAACTGATACAATCTCCGTCATGACAGGCTTGTGTACTACTCGACCACAGGGACACTCATATTTCAAAATTATAAATACCAGTTAGGCTTAGGTAATACAGGGTGGAACAGAATTAGCTATATGGCTTATAACTTTTTTATTTATGCGATTATTATAATTTTTGTTTATATACAGTATATTATTGGGGAATTTTTTGCAATTCGCCTTAAAAAATTATAACCAGTAAGTATTGTCAATTTTTTGCTTCGTACATACGTGCTCCTTTTAGCATATTTTAAATAACTTTGCACAAAATGTATGGTGTAAAGGCAGTGATTTCATATCGAATGTTGGTTTCTAGTTGGAGTATGGTTTTTTGTTTTGTTAACGTACACTCCTTCAAATATCCCAAATCAAATATCCCCAAAGAAAACTGCCAGGAGCTGTTAAATCTGGTGAATCTGGAGACGCAAAATAATGCGTTCGCCGAATATGTTTCTAACAAAGCCATTGAGGTACCTGAAATATGTGCTGTGGCTATATCTTATTGAAACCACAAGTTTGGATGGTTTTCCACAGCTGGCCTAACAAAATTTTCCAACATCGTCCGATATGCACAACCACTTACAGAGATTGAGACACCACTATAATTTTCAAAAAAATGTGAGTCAATTCTTCCGGAGTATACACCGCACCAAACGGTACACTTAAGTGGGTGTGATTGTCGCTGACGAGCTGCTCTTAGATTTTCCGTAGCCCAAATCTGGCAGTTTTGCTTATTGACATCCCATTTAATAGGAAATGGGTTTCATCGCTCAACACAACAGACTGTTGGTTTGAAAAATAAAATTCAATTATTTTTGTACGTTGTTCGATCGTGTAATTCATAATTAATTCCCCATTCAAAAACGCTGCAAAAAAAAACAAATAAAGAATAATAATTAAAAAAGTTATAAATAATTCAAACCATATAGCTCATTCTGCACCACCCGTATATTTTAGGAAAAAATATTTCGGCACGGGACTAGTTCCAGAGTGAGTTGAAAGTCGCATTGGAGTGAACAACAAGCATTATATTTATAATAAATGATAGGCCACATCGAAGTTGTTCACTGCCGTTTACTACTATACAAGATCGAGTCCCAATTAAACTAACTGAAGGTTAAGACGACACAGCACGAAAACGGTAAATATTTACACAATATGTATTTTTTTATACTACTCCCTACTTTTGGTAACACTCCCATTTTCTCTGAAGTCATAGGATGAATACGTTTGGGGAATTTCGCACCAAATTCTCAAGAGAAGCATAGTGGTTCCGAAGCCAAAAAAATTATAAATCAAAATTCCAAATAATGCACAGCAAAACGCTAGAAGAGAGCCTCTTTGGAAATGTCAAAATTGACTAACGCGATTTATGTTAACTTTACGAATGTCTTTTACTTTTACTTCAGTTACGTGATTTCGACATAACACTGATTAATAATAGCAAAAATTGAAAAGGGTATATAAGTAGGTTTGTCATTCCGATTATAATTTCCAAAATATAAATTTGCGACTAAGGTATATATATATATATATATATGTATACATATATATATTCTGGGTTTTTATGAATAGGGAATATGAATAAGCGATGTCCGTCCGTCGGATGTACATTAAATCGGTCTTCCGAAGCTCCCAGAAAAGCTAGAGACTTCGGTCTCAGGCTGTTGTGTCAGACATTTTTTTTAATACATGTATTTATTTATTGTATCTTCAACTATGAACTAACAATAAGTATTCAAATCTTAAACCTTGAATATAATTATTAGATCCAACAACTATCGGAAATAAACTTATTAATAGTTATAAATAATACATAAGTAATGATAATAAAAAAGGAAAAAAAATATTTTCAAGAAATGCCATCTGGAGTGTTGAGTATTAGATCCCTTGTGTCCCTCTTTTTTAAGCGGATGTGTCCAGTAAAGTTCAAAATATTACGAGCAAGCGGGTTAGGACTCGAGTTTTTCTAAATATTTGCATGCGTATTTTGCAATTTCTTCAATCACTAGTGGCGTATTTAAATCACGATGTATATACCATGGAGCCTATTTAACCGTAAAATTTTGTTTTGCCTCCGTTGGATTCTCTCTACATTGGGGCACTGATTTACCCCATAACCCCATTTTATTTCCTTTCTGCTGAACAAAATCGAAAAAATTCTTTAGGAATAAATCGTTTACATAATACCGCGATATGTAACGTTTGTAATAGGATGTTAAAATTAAGGCACTAAACATTTTTGCAACATCAAAGATTATTAATTAAGGGAAAATATAAAATTAGTGAGTTGACTTGGTATTTAAGTAGGTACAATACTAAGACTATTTCAGGGTTATTAAATAGCTGCAGGGTTTTGAACATCTCAAGAGCAAGTAAACAAGGCAAAATTTTTTAGTATTGTATTGAAGTGACGTCGATGTTGAAAGCTGGGATAAGGGTGAATGTAAAATAGTTCTTAAATAAAGAGTGTAGAATAATATATTTGAATAAAATTTTGTAGTCGAAAATTACCAAGAGGTAACTTACTAAATGAACAAAAAACTATAAATTTTTGCACATTAGGTATGTATGTATCTGTATACTACATAACCCTATGTTGGTGAAGAGTATATAAGATTCGGCACAGCCGAATATAGCGCTCTTAGGCCGTGTTTACATCTGTGTGCCATGTGCCAAAAACAGCGTAACCACACAGAAAAACTATTAGCCAAAATGCTTCCATTAAATCAATTAATGCTGTTTCAATTAATTTTATAATTGTACAAATTAAATTTTGTTGATTGAAAACAAAAAAGTTTAATTTTTGTATGAATGTTATCAAATATGCAAACATACAATGATGAATATTAAACTTTTGTGCGCATTATTAAAAATTCAACCAATTTTTTTATTGTTTGAATTAACTTTGTTTAATGAAAAAAAAATATTTTAGTTTGTGTTTGTACTTGTTCATGTTTTCATGGAAATTTGTCAGCCTGTTATTCTAGAAGTACCAAGTTCGAAGCTTGACAGCACTGTAAGTTAAAAAAATATAATAAGAACATATACCTACATACATATGTATGTGCAATAATTGAATGAAAAATAATTTGCCACGATAGCCTAGTGAATGTGTGCTAGCCTGTTAGAATGGAGGTACCATCAGTGATGGGAATTGGAAATCTTGATTTCGTGCCAAATCTGTCCCTAAATAGTGTTAAAATCAATTGAATGGTGCAAACAACTTTATATACATATAATTTAAATGTTGGCACTTAATGTTCGTGTAGTGTACTATGGTCCTTCAAATGATACATTATTGCGTATACCCAGAAAATTCCATGAATATCGCAAGAAAAACGTTCCAAAATTAGGTCTGATTAAAAAAAAAAATTTAAATAAAATAAGGTACACGGGCGCTAAACCTTTTATACTCAGAAAATATTAAATATTCTTTTAGAAGAGATCTATTAAAGCAATACTTTACTCAAAAGAAAAACCCAGCCAATTTATCGTGAACCATACATTCGGCCTCCAGGCTTATCATTCCGCTTGACCGTCACCTGACTGCTGATTTTTATGAAAATGGAAATATAGACTTTTTATGTAAATATGTATAAAACAAACATATGACGAAAATACAATAATTGAGGGCAAGGCAACGTTTAGCGGGCTCAGCTAGTCTTTTACATAATATGATTTTACAACATAACATGATTTTTACAAAACATGATTCTAAAGAATACAACGATCTTTCTACATATGTACATATATTAACATAGCGATCATCATATTTGTTCAAAAAAATTCCTAAAAATTAAATGTATTCTTACATCTTCAGATTGCATTTTGACATTATTTTCATTTATTCAGCCTTATCATGAATTCCACATGTGAAAATTTCCGAATACAATTTTTCGTTCACATGGGTTTTACTTTCGTATCATCAATTCGAATTAAATTAAAAGCTTGCAATTGTTTCAACACACAAATCTTTGTGAACGATTTTCTCCACAAATTGTCAAAATATTTCACAATCTTATGAAGTTTTTTGTTATCAATTGTTCACACGTTTGGAAAATTCCATGTGAAATTTATTGATGAAAAGCCTGATTATTTTAAGAACATAAGCTTTGTCATTGCATTTTGACTAAACATTTGATAATGTAAACAAATATTGTAAGACAACCAAAGTTTGGGGAAATTTTTTAAAATATTTATATCATTCAATGAAACTATTTTTTTAAGCTTTAGGTCAGTAAATTCCATAAATTTCTTTATATTTTTATATCGATATTTCGTTAACCTTTGTTAGATAAACAATTTAATATTTATATCAGCTGTTTCAAAGAAAATTATTTCTTTTAATAAATCGTCAGTTATTCATTGCATACCGTTACTTTTCCCTACAATAACCGAACATTTGTCAGTTCCAAATCCTACTAAGTTTTCAATACTTAACATAGTACAAGAATATTTGTTATTAAAATAAAAAACGTTTCCACCTTAATGTGAGCGATAACCGATTAGTTACGATCGCAGACAATCGACTTTGGTTAAAAACGAAGTGAAAAAATATGTCATGGACCGAATGGACAAAGAGTGCCAGAAAACGAGCGAGAGTGCCACAGTGCCAGCTTACATCTAATAGTGCCAAAAATTGCACAATTGTGACACATTTTCCATCACTGGGTATAAACAAATAAATAAAATAAGTAAATTAAAATAAATAAATAAAAAAATAACTTTTTCTTTTAAAATTTTTTTACTTTGACTTTTTACAATTTTATGCAATTCAATTTAATTGTTTAAAATCTCTAAATTCAATTATTAATTTAATTGGGCCAATGTAACAATAAACGCGTACTTTTAATTAACTCAATTAATTGATCTCAACAGCCAGAAACCCTAATTTTTACAAATTCATTAATTGATATTATGAATTTGTTTGCAGGACAAAAATCCGTACAGGATTTAATTAATAGTACAAATTTCTAACTAAAATTTTAATTAAAGTTGATTTTAATTTTTTTTCTGTGCAGTAATTACTAATGAAAAACTGTTTCATTCAGACATGTATTAATTTATCTAAACAGTTTTCAATCATGTTGCATTCTATAAAAAATTTCTCTTAATTATGTATAAAACTATTTAACTTAATAAATATGCGTCTGAATCAATCAGTTTTTCATTAGTAATTAGTGATTATGCTTTTTTGGGCACATGACACAAATGAAATGCCAGATGTAAACACTGCCTTACTTGTGTTTACTCGGATTTAATATAACATGCATTTAATATTATGACAATCTGAAAATTAGAGTGTTCTGTTTCCAACATCTATACCACACTCAGCAAATAATGCCGAATTTACATCGGGTGTTGTCATTTTCATATCTGTGTAGTTCCGTTCCCTTAAAATTTTTCGATGGCACACAATTTTGCTGTGTCATTGTGATAGAAAAGAGTTCCATACCTAAATAATGATCATACGGTATCATTGTCTACATAAAGAACTAATTTTGACATAATGATATTTAGTGTCATTTGCTTTATCATTGTGAATTTTTTTTTCATTTCTATCCTATAAATGCTACATACACTTATGTTTCCATACAGCCTCCCAAACCTCTACTAGCTGAATTAGCTGTGTCGTCATGTCATTCGTCTAGGACGTTTAAATTTTCTCACACTCTTCTATGCTTTTCTACTTTCTTTTTCGTTTTCCATACTTTAAAATTTTGATACCCGCACATATGTATTTAAAATTCGTTCTTGCCACTAGTTCCCACTATTATTTTTGTCATATTTGCCAAAAAAATACTACAGTGTGTGGTGTGTACTCGGCCTAATGCAAATTATGTGTATGATACTTTCTTCTTTTGTTCAACCAAAAATAAATTTTATGAAAACTAAAAAAAAAATAAACTTATTTAAAAATAATAATATTTATTAGTCGTCCAATTTTCGATTTCGATTGATATAATTGATGCACAATCAAATTATTTAATGGATTCCAAAACATTTGCTGAGAATATCAACTCAGTTTGAATTGAAAGCATTTGAAGTTATTTGCTTGAATCTAAGTCAATTATGAATATGATCTCATAAAAAGTCGATTATATACAGATAACAACCATTATTAATACGCGCTATTTATTGATTTATTATTTTGTTTATGTGTTGTAATGTAACTGACATCAAGTCAAGATTAGAAGACAAACTTATGAAACAGATCACTGATATAAAGCTTCAAAAGAAATGTGTATTGGACTAAGTGTTTTAATTTTATTCACTGCGAAGCCGTCATAATTTTTTTAATCAGATTTAGTGAATCGAAAAATAGTGAAGGTATATTTTTTTAGTGTTTTTTTGGCAATTGTTGCAATTTAACTTCAACATTTGTTAACGCACTAATAATGCCAAATTATTATTTAACTTATTATTAAAATATTTTTTGTATTAAAAATACATTGAAATTTATGGTAAAATAAGAAAATAAAAAAGTTAATTATTGAGTTATTGATTTAACTATTATATATGTTGAACTTCTCATTTTCTTAAATGAATGTTCACCATAACAACTCTAATTGTTCTAAAAAATTTTTGGGTAAAGTTTATTTGATCTGCATTAGTAACAGTAATATACGCATAGGATCCAGCTGACCCCGCAATAATCAATTTAAATGTATTTTTAATAAAAAACATTTTACTAACTAACGTTAACAAACGTTAAACTTTTAATTTTTTATTTTTGCACTTTGGACAATTGCATTTTTTTCATGGAGTGGATGTGCAATTTATCTAGGGAGGTAAAATTTCAAATTCTAACTCCCCGCAAAAATATATAGAAGCTATATTTCAGATCTGTGAAGTACAACCACGATTGAAAAAATGTTCCAAAATACACAGATAAAAATTATCTGAAAAAAACTTCAACAGTGAGCACCTGTACATTGTTGTCTATTTTTTGTAATACTTTGAACTACATGGTTTTCTAAATTAGAGGAGTTGAATAATCATGCCTTGCTAGAAAGACATTTAGTACAAGATATTGCCCTCGGAGTAATAGCCATATTACTTTGTTACTTAAAGAATTAATTCTCAGTGCATATCTGCTGTTGCTATTCAAAAGAGCTGGGGTCTAATCGTCGTTTTCGATAACGAGCTGATTCGATCATGATTTTTTACTTTGACTTTATGGCGTTCGATATCTAAACAGATTATTACATTGTTCCACAGCTAATGCCATAATTTCAAGCTAAAAGGCGTGTTCGAATCAGCAAGTTAACGAAAGCGACGATTAGGCCCCGGCTTTTTGAGAAATTAGTTGCTTATGAATGGGAAACTTGACTAATGGCAACGCTGCTTCAGCTACTTAGAAGAATATTTGCTCATGGTTCCTTTAATCATGTCCAGAAAAAAAATAATGTAATATAATAATATAAAATAATATATATAAATATATATAATATAATATAAATAATATAATAATAACTTTAAAGTGAGAAGTCATAACGCTGTTTTCTAAATTTTGTTTTTAATTTTATTCTTTTAATCCATAGAATTAGAAATGTTCGTTTGGAAGAAAAAACTAAACATCTCATTGAAAACAGCTTAAGTCAATATATCAAGCAATAACCGTAAAAAAAAGTTCAAGATAATTTTTTGAATTTCCTTTTATTTACCATCGTAACCAATCGATTTTCATAAAAAACTCAAGTTGCTTGTTAACATCAACATGAATTTTTAATGAAATAAAGTATGAGAAATTATTATATACAGCCTTATGTATAAGAAAAAACAGGCATGAAGTTAGCATAAGAAGGTCCTCCATACAATTTGTTATTAGCCCAATATTAAATACTAGTATAGTTTTTAATGTGAAACTGTATGGCAAAACTCAAGATCATGTTAAATTTTGCTGCTTATGCTAACTTCTTGCAAGTTTTCCGTTATATAAGGCTGATTGTGTATACAACTACTTGCTAGCCTGAAAAAATAAAAAACAAAAAAACGAAAATTAATAGTTATATATAGTTATAAACAACACTTTGATTGTTTTTAACTTGAATAAAGGCTCATATCAAAATTATACTTTTTTTATGAAAATATACGTTACTATCTTATATTCAAAATACTCGAGAGCTCGTTTCTGGGACTTTGTATTATTGTATTTATTATTATACACTAGTGTTTATTATAGTATAAGTTGTTAAATACTGTAATTAAAATTAATTTAAAAAAATATATATACATAGGTTATATTTCTATGTCCAATTTTGTATTAACTCAAAAGAGAAAAGTTCCGACATTTCTTTTAACAGCTAAATTCTAGTTTAATTTTTCTTGTTTTATTTAGAAAATTAAACTATTTAATTAAAATACTGAGCTTAAGCCCGCTTAATAAATTATTCCAGATTAATCTGTTTCTATAACGTTCATCGCTATTCATATGTAATAATAAAATAATATGCATATGTAATAATTATTATTAAATAATTTAGTCAGAACTGAAATCTCGTATAATTTGGCCTAAATTATTTCTTCATCGTGGTTACTGTAGAAAACTAGATTAGTGACATATTTTTTTTAATTTAATGGCATAAAACAAAATTAATTACAGAACTACTGTTTAAGCTCTGATGCTACATATCCGACATATTGTTTATAGTGTTTTAAAATCAAGTTTTTCATAATTTTTGAAAATCTTAAATAGAACATAAGATAAAAATAAACACGGAGCAAAATTTAAATGTAAATTGTTATGCTCAAGGCCAATGAAATATAATAAAGCTACTGTTACAAATTTATAATTTATGAATTTATTTATGTGTGTGTTTAGTTTCTGAGCGATCGTATCGAAACTCAAAACTATAGTTTTTTCATAAATAATTGGGCAGATATCATACATTAATTTCTTGTGAAAGAAAAATAAATAAATAAATTCAGTGAAGTGGGACTTTGACCCGCGCACGAATGGTTCCGTACGGATACGAGATATGTAATTCAATACGAACTTCAGCCAATATAAACTATAGTCTTAGCATTTTTTTCGTTTTGAGTTTTTTTCGGTTTTAAGCGTTTTTTTAGTTTTGGGGTTTTTTGAATTTATTGGCGCTTTCTGAGTTTTGGCACTTTTTTCTCGTTTTGGCGATTTTCTTTTGATTTTTGAAGTTTTTTTAATTGTGGCGATTTTTTTCGTTTTGGCGAATTTTTTTTAATTTTGGCAATTTTTTTATTATTTAGTGATTTTTTTTCATTTTGGCGATTTTTTATACTATTATTATATAATTGTGGTTTTGACGCAGTTTTTCGCGTTTTGGCGATTTTTTTCGGTTTTTGGCCTTTTTTTCATTTTGGCGATTTTTTTTCATTTGGACGATTTTTTCGAATTTGGCGATTTATTTTAGTGCTAGAAACTATTTTTAATTTTGTCGATTTTTTTCGGTTTGGCGATTTTATAATTTTCGGATTTTTTAGTTTTACCGTTATTGAAAATTTCAAGAGTTTACCTCTTACGGTTTCCAAGATACAACAAGTTGTCAAAATTACATAGTTAAAATTGCATTAACTAATGGACCACCCTTTAAATTAATTTTTTTTAATATTGTAATGTTAATTGTTGTAGTCTATATAAAAATACACTAATTTAACAAATTTCAAGTGTCAATATACATATATACACACAATTGTGTGTATATTACATGGGATTTTAGCATTTTTCGTCGCTCGTTTTGGAGCACCCTTTAATTTCTAATTCTCATGTATTTGTTGTTGTAGCGGCCAAGGTTCTTCATACTCTGTGTAAATTTCAGGTCCATAGCTCTTGCAGTCCCTGAGAAAATAGCGTGTGACGGACAGCGTAGCGAAAACAATAGGGGTCCTTTTTTCACCTTTGGTGTACGGAACCCTAAAAATATTTCAAATACAAATAAAATGTACGTCAAGCAACCCTCTAGTGAGCCTTAATCATATGTCTCAATATCAACACTCTTTTCTCTAGCGACAATTGCATTAGTTGAAATGTCGACAATTTTCATTTTATGCGCGATTAGAGATACGTTGGAGACAACAGTTCTAATGTATTTCTGGTGACATTGTCAATGAACACGTCAATAATTTGTTTTTAATTTTAATTATGCTCAAAACTCAAGCCTTACCTCCTGTTTCTACAACGCAGACGGTCGACTTGAGTATAAGATTTGTATGGAAAGCACTCAACTTTTTGAGTGAGTTTCATAAAAATGTTCTAGACGAGAAACTGCACATTAACTTTAGTCGCCTTGAAGTTACTATTGACAATTTGGTGCAAACTATAAATAATTTTACAACTAATATGACTAGTATGATGCAAGAAATGCTTCGAATGTAGAATACACTGCTTCAAGCATTAGTTAGCAAACCATGAACACGTTAAAAATATGTTTCTGGAACGCAAACGGCATTCGCCAACTTAAAAATGAACTTGAGCACTTCCTCATGGGAAAAAATATTGATATAATCTTGGTCGCCGAGATTCATTTCACTTCAAGGAGCTTATTTAAAATAAAAGGTTACACTCATGGTCAGCAGATCTAATTAAGTCAAGACTCAAACAATATGTCCTTGATAACACTTGTGAAGAATAAGCAACACATATTTGTGTCGAAAATTTTGTTACAAATTTCGTGGTATCATCATTTACTCCCCTCCCAGTCGGGCATTGTTCAACACAATTTCAAAAATGGGTTTGGACGTCATTTCAAGTGCGGAGCCCACTTACTGGCCTACGGACATACAAAAAATTTCGGAAGTTATATTTTTTGGAGTCATGAAAAATATCTCTAGGGATTTAATTCAAGTTGAAGCTTCTCTAGATCTCTCGTCCGATCTTTCTCCCATGATTGTTACAATTTGTAGACCACTAAGAAGTGAATTTTCTGACCCATATGTGAAGATGGTCAACCGTGTTAATTGGCTGGAGTTCAGAAAATACCTCAGTAGTCATTGTACGGAAAACATTAATCTAAGAACATCCGAAGATATTGAATTTAACGTTGCCAATCTTATCAAAACTATAAAACAGGCTGCTGACCACGACCTCCCATCCCCAGACTGGGTTTAATAGAATTTATTCTACAGACAATGAAGGTCTCGATCGTGAAAAAAGAAGAACTAGAAGGGAATTGCAATAGCACAGATCACCCCCACATAAAATAAGATTTAAAAAGTGCACTAAACGACTCCAAAAACTGCTAGCATTTGAAAAAACTGCATCCCTTAATAACGATCTGGAAGGTCTTGATGTCACACCAGCATCTAATTACTCTTTGTGGAGCGCAGCTAGAAAGCTTAAAATACCCGTTGAGCTAAAACCACCTCTTTGCACATCTACCGGGGGTTGGACAAGAAGCGATACTGAAAAAGCTAAAATATTTGTTGAGCATTTAAAATCCGTATTTACCCCAAACACATGTACTGGTGTTGTTGATTTGCCAAGTGTAGTTGCTCTACCCCCTCGACCCATAAAATTTAAGACGCTAATAAAGTTGCCTCGTATTGCAATTAGAATCCTGTTATTTATTTTTAGCGCCATTACTATCCACACAGCTGTAAGCTTACCAAGGCTGAGTCATACAGGCCAATAAGTCTGCTATCAACAATATCAAAACTTTTAGAAAAACTGCTCATGAAAAAATTTTCCCCTATTGTAACAGAAAATGTGTGCATACCGGACCATCAATTTGGTTTTAGAAGACAGCATAGCACCATTGAACAAACTCATAGATTGGTTCAATTTATAAGAAGAACTTTTGAAGAAAAAAAGTATTGTTCTGTCCTGTTTATTGACGTTTCTCAAGCATTTGATAAAGTGTGGCATGAAGGCCTCATTTTAACATTGAAATCATATCTACCAATTAATTTTCTGAATCTATGCAAAAGTTACATTCACGGGTGTGGAAGGAGAATTCATGAGTCTGCCCCAATCTATATCATCCGGTGTGCCACAGGGGAGCATACTGGGGCCAGTTTTGCATTTGATTTATACTTGTGATATGCCTTTGAGCAGCAATATCCATACATCTACGTTTGCCGATGATACAGCCTGCCTTAGTATGCATGAACATATTACACAGTTGGAAATCTGGTTGAACTTATGGAGAATTAAAGTCAATGAACAAAAGTGTGTCCATACAACGTTTACCCTAAGAAGAGATACTTGTTCCCCCATTCGAATCAACAATCAAAATATTCCTTAACATTCCCAAGTGAAATAACTTGGTATACACCTTGATCGAAGACTTACATGGAAACATCATATTGACTTTAAGCTAACTCAGATGAAACTTAAGTTATCTCAAATACACTGGTTGATTGGCAGAAATTCAACACTTAGCATGGACTGTAAACTTTTAATATACAAGTCGCTTTTCAAGCCAATATGGTGTTACGGTACCCAGTTATGGGGCACTGCTTCAGCTACCAATGTAGAGAGAATTCAACGAAGATAAAACAAAATTTTTAAGGTTAATTACATCTGTTCCATGGTACATTAAGAATTCAAATTTGCATCGTGATTTAAAAATGCCACTAGTGACTGAAGAAATTGCAAGATACGCAGGCAAATACTTAACAAAACTCGAGTCACATCGTAATCCCCTTGTTCGTAATATTTTGACCTTTACTGGACACATCCGCCTAAAAAAGAGGGACACAAGTGCTATTTCACTCAACTCTCTAGATGGGAATGCTTGAAAATACATTTAATTTTCCTTTTTGATTATCACTACTTTGTATTATTTAAACTATCACTAAGTTTTGGCCGACACTGGTCGGGCTAAATAATTATATTTTAGCTTTAAGATTTGATCACTTATTGTTAGTTCATATTTGAAGATACAATAAATAAATATATGTATTTAAAAAAAAAAAGTTGAATTTGAGCTGTATGCAAATTTGACATAAATTCTTTGCTTAAATAAGAAAACAATTTTAATCGTAATCGAGGTGCGATTAATCGCGATTACGATTACAATTATAATCGCTGTGCAAACCCTATTTCACATGTGAATATTGATTCTAAGGGGGACAAGTATCTTTTCGTAAGGTGAATGTTATCTGTACGCACTTATGTTCGTTAAGTTTTATTCTGCATAAGTTTAACCATAGCTCAAACTGTGTTATATGTTCCTGCAGATATCTTGACGCCTCATGAGGATTTTCATGCATACTTAAGCAGGCTGTATCATCGGCAAATGTAGAAGTGTGTACTTATATACTAATAGGTATAAGGTATATTACTACTCACAGGCATATCACAAGTATAAATCAAATATAAAACTGGCCCCAGTATACTCCCTTGTGGTACACCGGATAAGATAGTTACGGGCGTACTCATAAATTCTGCTTCCATAACAAAGAACTTCTGGCCTAAAATATAACTTTCTAAAAGTTTTAGAATGTTATTTGGTAGATATGTCTTCAATTTTAAAATTAGGCCATCATGCCAAACTTTATCAAATGCCTGAGAAACATCAATAAACAAGGCAGAACAATACTTCTTTTCTTCAAATGTTTTTCTTATAAATTGAAGCAATCTATCAACTCAGCTTTGGTAAGATCTTTGCCCAGCCTTGGAATCATTTTGACCTTGGCAAGGTTCCAGTTTTGTAGATAATACTCCAGTCGTAATATGGCATTAAAAATAAACAGCAGGATTCTTATTGCAATATGCGGCAAGTTCATCAGCATCTTGTTACTAATTCCATCAATACCTGGAGCTTTCTTTTGCTTGAGTTCAGCAATTACTTTTGTACATCACTCATCTTAAACTTTACGGGTCGAGAGGGTAGAACAACTACACTCGGCAATCAGCAACATTAGTACAAGTGTTTGGCGTAACTAAGGATTTTAAGTGCTCAGCAAATATATAACATTTTTTCGTATCGCTTCTTGCCCAACCTCCGGTAGATGTGCGCAGAGGTGATTTATGCTCAACGGGGATTTTAAGCTTTCTAGCAGCGCGCCACAAAGAGTAATTAGACGCTGGTGTGATATCAAGACTTCCATATAATATTTAAGAGATGCAGTTTTTTCAGATGCAAGCCACTCTTGGAGTCGTTTAGTACATTCTTTAATTGTGATTTTATGTTGGCGTGATCTGTGCTGTTGCCATTCCCTCTAGCTCTTCTTTTTTCACATACGATACGTTCAATATCCGTAGAATAAATTCTATCAAGCCCAGTCTGCGGATCGGGGGTAGTGGCATGCTCAGCAGCCTGTTTAATGTTTTCGTTAAGATTGGCAAGGTTAGATTCAATATCATCTGGTGTTCTTAGCTTAATATTTTTCGTACCATGACTACTGAGGTATTTTTTGAGTCCCAGCCAATTAACACGGTTGATAATCTTAACATATGGGTCAGGTAAGTCACTTCTTAATGGGCTATAAATTGTAAAGATCGTAGGAGAGTGATCGGACGAGAGATCCAGAGAAGCTTCAACTTGAATTAAATCCCTAGAGATATTTTTTGTGACGCCAAAATTTATAACATCTGAAATTATTTGTTTGTCAGTAGGCCAATAAGTGGGCTCCTTACTCGAAATGACGTCGAAGCCTATTTTTGAAATTGTGTTGAATAATGCTCGACCTATGGGTTTAATAAGACGCGAACCCCAAAACGTATGTTTTGCATTATAGTCGCCAGGTGCTACAAAACAAGGTCCAAGAGATTTGTACAAATCCTCATACTGATTTAAAGTGACTGAGATGATGTACATATATTCAAACATTCACCAAAAACACTTTTTAGGGCTTAGTTGCCAACTATTCGTGCCCTGTTTATTGTATTTAACAATACTTTGAATCATCTTTAAAATACACTTAAAAATTCATATAGAGTTCATGCTCTCCCGATCAGGCCAAAAATATTCATGAATGCAAACGTGACTGAATATAGAACTACATACTGTCATGTCAAAAACAAATATAAACTGTAAAGCATAATAACACACACGATTTGGTTCCAAAACTATAAATCATAAACCAGTCAAAGCAATATCTGTGTTTACAAGAGGCAAGTACTCCAGAAACATTATTACAAAAACATAATATCTTTTATTATCATTTGATGTTTACAAAATAATTGTATGGGCTATTGAACACTTAATAATTCTATTTAATATCTTCATCTCTTTCAGATACAAACTTTGCTTTAGATCAATCGGAAATAGCGCGACAAAATCAAATTACCGAACAAATTCTATCCAATTACTTAGAGCGACGACTCTTTCCGCATCGCAGTGGCAAACAGAAAATTCCCACTATAGCAGAAATCCTACCAAAGCCAACGGCCGCACCCGTACGGCCAATGCCACGAGGTTTTGCATCATCCTCTGGCTTTTTTAAAAGAGGAACTGTGAAGCAAAAACAACGTAAAACTTATGGCAATGGCCATAAGAACAGAAACTCTCTGCTTCAACGTAACGGACAAAAGCCAACAGAAAAACCTCATTTTGAAGATGATTACGAAGAGCTGGAAACAGAGCAGAGTGTGAATAACAAAAACAGTCACAAACGGGAAAACAACAGCAGTAAAGACAACATAAATAATGACTTCGTTGATGAAGCCGTAGTAGAGGATGTTGAAGATGAACCTGTGAAAGAAGAACGTGAATTGGAAGCACGTGAAGTAAAGGAGGAAGATGAGCCTGAAATACAGCAGCAAGAACAACAAAATTACCAACTACATCTGCGTCGCCAGCAACAGTTGTATCGGCATCATTACAGATACTTGGAAGATATTGATGTTCCTGAACCTGATCACCATGAGTCTCTGCAGAGTGTAGAATCCGAACAACATGATCAATACTTTAGCAACAATAGCAGTCGCGGCGATGTATTTTCAAGAGATCCAAGTGAAAATGAAGTTGACAGTGGTGAGTTGTTAAATCCTTTAAGTTATCGAATTACTATACATGCATATATGTGGTTTGACATCAAGTGATATTTTGAGCTAGGTTTGTAATAAAAACTACTCAGCAATGCGAAAATAAATTCCTGAAGCTAAACTCAAATTTTGACTGACCATTTGAGCTAAGATAAAAAATATTTCAATACACGATTTTGGAACTGAAACGAATTATTTGCTGTCCCTCCTCAAACTATTACTATTTTTTTGTTATATTCTGGATTCTATAACATTATCTATTAGTTATGTATGTAACTATTTAACTTAATAAATACGTCTCTGAATCAAAAATTACAAGTGTGAACTAACGAGAGTTGGGCAAAATACATGGTTTGCAGTATTTAAAATACAAAAACACAATACTTACACGTTATGTACGCATTTAAAATACAAAACACTTCACACATCACATCATGTACATATGTACATATTAATGTCCTGCACTATACCATTTATAAGACCTTTCAAGACATGAGAGATCTTTCAACGCTTTACTACCGCGAAATATTCTAAAACAAACGCTAAACAACACTTTTGGCAAGACACGCAACTGAAAAAAATGTCTTGCAAACGGTGTTGTTTAGCGTTTGTTTTAGAATATTTCGCTGTAGTAAAGCATTTGAAAAATCTCTCATGTCTTGAAAGTTCTTATAAATGGTCTTGTGCAGGACATTAATATGTACATATGTACATGATGTGTGAAGTGTTTTGTATTTTTTTCCATAATTTTTCGATTATTTTAAGTTGAAACTCTTTCAAGCGACATCTATTGTTATACACTGGCATAAATATTATCATCTGCTTCCGGTAATTTTGACTTGGTAGAACTGAATTTAGCACAGCGAAGGCAAGGTTCCATTTCATAAAACCAACTTAAAGCCAATTCTAAAATGGTTTTAAGTTGGTTTTAACAACGATAATTTGAAGGGTAAAACCAACTTTTATTAGAACCATGTCAGCGTAAAAAAACTATTATATTTTTAATAAAACTTGACTTAGAAAAAAGCATTACTCTAATCGTTATCGTACAAAAAAAATATTTTTCGGTTAATTTTTTTAATTTTATTATGTATAATACATACTCGCACATATAATGGCTCAGAATAAAATGGAAGAAAAACTGTGGACTTGTTAAATAAAAATTTTTGTTTGTTTGTATGAAATTTCGCAACATATTCTTGATGTTTTTTGGCTAAAGAATTATTTAATTCACAAAAAAATATATCGCTGGCCTAACATGAGAGGACTCTGAGTGCACTTTTTTTTAAATTGAGATTTTATTGCAGTAATTTGCAATGCAATGGAGTAATGTATTTATTTAAATAAGTATTTGTATTTTAAATAAGTATTTTCAATACTTTTATTTCAAATACTGCCCAACCCTGGCTGCAACTCTGAAATATGTATATTAGGGTAGCCGTTATTTTTTGATTTTTTCTACTCTCACGCCCCAAACTGGTTCAGTCTTATGTAAAAAAAATACAAAAAAATTTCATACCGATAAGTTGCGTTTTAGGGGGTGCGTCTGGCCTTCAAAGTTGGCCTTCAAGCCCATTTTTCAATGTAATTTTTTTACATATGACTATCTTCTTAAAGCCTCATTTTACAAAAATATGACATATAGCAATATTTTAGCTCTTCAAGCCAACAACATTAGTCTCAAAGAAAGTTTTTTGCTAAAATAATATTTTAGAAAATAATAAGGAAAATAACCAACAAAATACCAAAAATTTTATGTAACAAAATTATATTTATAGGGAAATATTTTATTTTAAGCATGTACAATAAGATAAGATATATTAAATTATTTCATACATATAAATATAGTCAAAATAAAACTAAAGGGACACACCCTCTAAGACACAACTTAACGGTATGAAATTTTTTTGTATTTTCTTACATAAAACTGAACCGATTCGGGAATGAGAGTAGAAGAAATAAAAAAAGTTTCAAAAATTAACGGCCACACTAATGCACATACAGTGAACTCGCGAAAAAGTGAACTAATTTTTACCAGGGTGTTCACGTTTTCAAGTTTGTTCACGTTTTCGATTGAGATATTTTTAGAACAAAATAGCACATTGAACTCCAAACGATAATTCCATATCAGATATTAAAATTGGTTAAAAAAATTTTAAATTGTAACATTTATTTTATTCATTTTACAAAAAATAATATAAATTTGTATCTCAATATTTTAGTTTTATTTATCGTGTGTCAAAAAGTACTAACGAGTTGAAATTTTTTTAGCAGCAACGACATGCACACAGAGATGTGCTAAACCAACAAAAAATTTGTTCTTTAAATAAAATAAAATGTTTTCACTTTTTCACATAAATAAAATAAAATAAATAAAAAACAAGTCATATTAGGGATTTTCTCCACCATGGTATTTAGGGACACGGCGCTGCTACCTTCGGGTAGGCTGAAGGAAATATTAAATATGCTTACCATACAACTTTTATTGCAGTTTAAAGAACTGTTACAATATAACAAAGGAATAATAAGATAAATGTAATAACTTCCAAAAAATAAAATACCACGTACTTATGTATATGCATATATTTGTTGCAAAAAAATATCAACGTAAACATAAAATGTGTTCTTTGTTTTCCTAAACTAAAAGTAAATCCAGAAAATAAAACGAAAAAACAATGTAAAAATTAAAGTGTTCACGTTTTCGAGTCGTTCATGTATTCGAGTATTCACGTTTACGCGAGTTCACTGTACTTGTGAAAACATTTTTACCATATACGACATAAAACCCAATTAATACCCATAAAATAAAAACAGAAAAAATCCAGTTTTTTCACTTAAAATATGCAATAAAATAATGTTTAAGAAAACCAAAATGAAGTACATGAATACAAAAGCTAAAGCTACGGTTTACTGAGAAAATAAGTTTGACCTTGTATCACCAAACAGAATATTCATGATATTGTGGAAAAAAGTGGAAGAAGTTGTATATCAAAAAGGTACAAATCAAAATCAAACTACCAAAATCGTTAAGAATGTGCTTAGAAAAATACTCACACAATTCATTGGTCAGCATGAAGCCCAAAACTCGAGTCCATTGAAAATATACATATGAACTTTCTTAAAAAAAACATGTTGGACAGTACGACAGTGCGCCAACAAAATTAAATAAATTTTGGTTCCGAGTTCAAGCAGAATGGGAAAATATTTGAAGTCTTACCGTCACAGTGCTCGATTTAAGAATTTAGGACGACAAAAATCATACATTTTTAAATAATTATATAATCCTATTTCTTTGTGTTTTTATATTTAATTCTTTTTTATTAAATTTATTTATATATTTGAGGTGTTCACACATATTTTACAATAATAAAAGTAAAAGAAATTTCATAAATTAACAATAATATAAAAAATGCATTTATATATTTGGGGTATTCACAAAGTATGTACTAGGCTTTAGCATAAGTACGTATTACAAATACAACAAGACACTTTTTTTCATCTATTTGCTCTATGCTACCTTCACTTAATAAATACAAAGGAATGTTCTCTTATGAAAAACAAGTATAACAAGACTTATGTTTGTACCAAATAAGACAAGCAAATTTGATTGGTTTAGGAATCTTAATAAAGCAAATAAAGAATATTTTAATGATTTAGTACAATACTCGAGTATTTTTTATTTTATTTGTAGGTTTATTAAAGTTAATGATTTTCTCCTATAACTGATTTTTTACTTTATATTACACTAGTTTACAGCCAAAAAATACCAAGAACGCCACATGTCTAGATAAGTTAATTGGGACCTCCTGAACACGAATATCGCTGTAATTTTTTTTTCCTAAGTACCGTTTTTTAGATAACGGTACTTTTGTGTTTTTCGGTGCATGGTCCCACTCAAACCCTTGTGGAGCCCAACCAAAAAGTCCGATCAAAATAAATGGCATATCGTTGGAAAGCTACTTGCATGTATTTTCCGTCGATATGCTGGAAATTTCTATCTGACATGAAATGGCTGAGTTATGGCACCTCAAAGTTCAAAATTTGCCTATTTTTTACGTTTGTTTCAAAATTTTTCATTTTTATTTCGTTTTTTTTCTACGTTATAGTAAAGATCTGAAATGTTTTATTTTTTTACCAAATAGTTTATTTAATTACCAACATTTTAAGCGTAATTTAAAAAAAAATTGGTGAAAAATAAAGTTTTTATTAAGGATTTTGTGGAACGACAATATTTTCATTTTCATTGCTCACACACTATATTCGGCGTCCAACAGTAAAAATTTAAATTAAAATGTCGAGCGACTTGAACTTTTGCGTTTTTTTCTGTCTTACATACTTATATAAATGCAAACATAACATATACATACATATATGCACGTTTGTCAACTGCATTTCAAGAATTTTCCATAAGAAAAATTTTACAAACACTTCTTTATATCTTCTTCTTTAAAATGTGTTCAATCGATCCCAACGAATTTTGTTATGTTTGTGGTGTTCTTGTGAAAAAGAAATCACAACATTTGATGCGAAAAATGAATACGAAAAATTTATCTGAAGCGTATAAGAAGTATTTCGGCTTCCGACCTGCGTCTCTCGATAAGCCGTGGACACCGAATAATGCATGTAACAACTGCCGAACAATATTAAATAAAATTGGTAAGGGTCAAGAGTGTTTCTTCACATTTGGAAAGCCAATGCAATGGAGAAACCAGATCAACCATACAACAGATTGTTATTTCTGTTTAACGGAAAAGGCTATCGGACGTAGAATTGAACCAGTTTATCCAGTTGTTAGCTCGGTGACGCTGCCAGTGCCGCACTCAGTATCGTGCCCCAAACCGCAGCTGATTGAAGCGGGTCCCACAGAAATACGAAAAAGAACAATAAAAAATGATTCATCAGATGAGTGCAGTGAACCAGAAATGCAATCAAATAAGAAACCCCATTTACTTACTCAGGCCGAGCTTAATGATTTGTGCCGAGATTTGTATTTGACGAAATCGAAATCTGAATTACTTGCATCACGATTGCAACAGTGGGGATATTGTGCTCCTGAGACACGTGTTACATATTACCGTGATCGCAGCAAAGAACTTGCACTTTTGTTCGCAAAAACGGCAAACTTTTGTTTTTGTGCCAACATATGTGGTCTTTTCTATGCTCTCCAACAAAATTATGACCCAGAGGAATGGCGTCTTTTTCTGGATGGAGGCAAGGATAGTTTGAAGGCAGTCTTGCTTCATAAAGGGAATACGAAACCATCAATTCCAATCGGATATGGAAAATACATAAAGGAAACATATGAAGCAATTAAAGAACTTCTTGATCTCATACATTATGACCAACATCAATGGAAAGTTTGCTCTGATTTTAAATTAGTTGCCATACTATCTGGATTGCAAGGGGGCAATACGAAGTATCCCTGCTTTCTATGTCTATGGGACAGCCGTGACCGTCAGAATCACTACACCCGAAAAGTTTGGCCTGAGCGAAGTGAACGTACGCACGGAGAGTACAATATCAAAAATGACCCACTCATTCCTCAGGAGAAGATAATACTTCCTCCATTACATATTAAGCTTGGGTTATTTACAAATATTGTGAAAAAGTTGCCAAAAGACGGTCTTGCCATGAATTACCTTAAACAAAAATTTCCGAGAGCCACAGCGAGCAAAATTGAAGCAGGTATATTTGATGGACCTCAAATTCGGGCTCTGTATGGTGACCAAGCATTTAATGAGTGTTTAGGTCCAGCTCATTTGGAGGCATGGGAAGCATTCCAAGACATCGTTCACAACTTTTTGGGAAATTACAGAAGTCCTGATTACGCTGAGAAGATCGATATATTACTGCAAAAATTCAATGCCATTGGTAAGCGTTGAGTGAAAGCATGTATATCCATGTTATCATTTGAAAATTTATTCTTTTTAACTTTTAGGTTCAAATATGACACCTAAATTACACTTCTTATTCAGTCATTTGGATATTTTCCCCACGAACTTGGGCTCCGAAAGTGATGAACAAGGTGAAAGATTTCACCAGGAAATGGAAGAAATCGAGAGACGTTACAAAGGCTGGTGGGATGAACAAATGATGGCGGACTATTGTTGGTTCCTCATTCGCGAAGATCCATCAAAAAAAAAACGCAAAAGTTCAAGTCGCTCGACATTTTAATTTAAATTTTTACTGTTGGACGCCGAATATAGTGTGTGAGCAATGAAAATGAAAATATTGTCGTTCCACAAAATCCTTAATAAAAACTTTATTTTTCACCAATTTTTTTTTAAATTACGCTTAAAATGTTGGTAATTAAATAAACTATTTGGTAAAAAAATAAAACATTCCAGATCTTTACTATAACGTAGAAAAAAAACGAAATAAAAATGAAAAATTTTGAAACAAACGTAAAAAATTGGCAAATTTTGAACTTTGAGGTGCCATAACTCAGCCATTTCATGTCAGATAGAAATTTCCAGCATATCGACGGAAAATACATGCAAGTAGCTTTCCAACGATATGCCATTTATTTTGATCGGACTTTTTGGTTGGACTCCACAAGGGTTTGAGTGGGACCATGCACCGAAAAACACAAAAGTACCGTTATCTAAAAAACGGTACTTAGGAAAAAAAATTACAGCGATATTCGTGTTCAGGAGGTCCCAATTAACTTATCTAGACATGTGGCGTTCTTGGTATTTTTCCAAATTAAAAATTTGTAAAGCTGTGTTATTAACATATTGATAAGGTTAAACATAAAAATAATATTTAAAAATGAAAATCAAGAACATTTCTGCAGAAAATAATCCAAAAGACTTATAAATATTATTTGAAAGAGAAAAAGTTGTATTAAAAATGAAAAAATAAAATAATTAAAAATTTAACGGTTAAACAATAGAATATTAGATATAAACACATATTTATTACATATGTACATACATATGTAGTTGAGAAAAACATATACTTTAAATGTTTGTTCCAGAATGTCACTCATTTTCCTTTTGCACGCATTTTAAATGACAAACAGCTGTTTTGCGTTGCCCTAAAAGCCTTTAGCACGACAAGTGGAAAGAAAATGAATGCGAACGATAACGTAAGCATTTCAATACAAATTTGTGCCCCAATAAAATTTTTTCCAGTCATTTGTACGAACTCAAATGTCAAAAGCAGGCACTGGTATTTTTATTGTCGACTGAGACAAAATGAAACAAATTATTTTCTTTTACATACATATGTAAATAAAATATTTTGCTTTGCCAATGAGCAAATACAATACCGGCTTCGATGGCAATGGCTTTGTTGCGTAACCCGTCGTTGGCGGTCTCCTCACACCTGAGCTTGTAAGTAAGCGGTTTTGCGTCCTTTGGCTGGTCTTTGTGATACTATTCTCAAGGTATGTATGTGTTCGACAACAGCTTCGATGAATAAAGATTTTCTGCTTAACACCACTTCCACTACTTATAATGAAAGTTGGTAAGAAACTATCGGTCTTATGTATATGAAAAACGGTCAAGAAGTTAGCATAAATTACACTGGGCCTTAATAGTGGGTTGAAACATTATGCGCCGGTTAATATCAAAATTGTATGGAGGAACTCGTTAGCACCTAGGGCAATGCTTGTCGCCACTTACTTTGTGCCAGTTTTTTCTTTTACATCAAGGCGTATTTATTCATCTAAGCAGTTGTTCCATACACAGAGGTGAACATCCTTAAGACATTCGGCTAATAAAAAAACTCTTCTAAGAGGAGCCGGTATTCGGTATATTATACATATATACATAAATGCAATAATAATATATGTATGTACATATGTATATATATTTACATATGTCCATACCTAGAGAAGAGAGTCCTTAGGATAAGACGAAGGCTAGCTAAACAAAAAATATACATCTACTCTACGAAGTCGCCATTGCGTATACATACAACATATGTAAATATGGAAGACCTAAATAAATGGGATTTCAATCACCAATCATGCGGTAATTGATTCTTGACAAAATTTTACATAGCTTGTTATTTTTTCGATTTTTATTTTGCATAAATAAAAACCCTTGAGTAATTCTGAAAACTTTTTATCATTAAAAAATTGTGTTGTTAAGTTTCTTTATTTTAATTTATTTTTGAGCGCCACTTGTTGCAGGTTAAATTAAAACATAGTTTTATTTTTTAAAGCACAATTTACACATTTGAACGATTTTATATTCCCATTTGACGATGAATGGGTGAAATTGTTGATGTGGCAATATGTATTTTTGACAACGAGTATACGGCTTACGTTAAAAACGTAAAGCCAATGGAACGATAAGTCGAAAGATAGTGGAACACTTTTATAGAAAATGAGTTACTTTCTTACTTACTTACTTTCTTTCTCTTTAATTTCCTTTCGACATCGTGGGGCAGGCAGTAAGTATATTCGATAACACTTAGGCCCAGAAATTGACTTCTCAATTATGTGCCATTTATCTTTAACTGCCACTTAATTACCGAATTAATTTTTTCAGTACAAAGTTCAGAGACCTTTAAATGTCCAACCTTGTGGACTTAAATCACACTTAAGTTTTACGAGCACACCATATGTTATTGTGCTTGTGTGTGTTTATTGAAAACATGTACATGCACATCACGTGGCCGTATTAAAAAGAATTTCGTTTAATTTTCATAAATATATACCATATACAATATATAGTTTCATATCATGGAAAAATATATAGAAAAAAGAATTCTGATGCTCTTTTTGATTCATAGAATGTTTTTTTTTTTTTTTTTTTTTTAATACATTTATTTATTTATTGTATCTTCAATTATGAACTAACAATAAGTATTCAAATCTTAAATCTAAAATATAAGTATTAGGCCCGACCACTGTCGGACATAAACTTAGTGATAGTTATAAATAATACATAAGTAGTGATAATAAAAAAAAGAGAAAAAAAAATATTTTCAAGCAATCCCATCAGGAGTGTTGAGTATAAGAGCCCTTGTGTCCTTCTTTTTCAAGCGGATGTGGCCAGTAAAATTCAAGATGTTACGAGCAAGCGGATTAGGATGTGTCTCGAGTTTTGTTAAATATTTGCCTGCATATTTTGCTATTTCTTCAATCACTTGTGGCATATTCAAATCACGATGTATATTTGAGTTTTTGATGTACCATGGAGCCGATGTTATCAAACGTAAAATTTTGTTTTGCCTTCGTTGGATTCTCTCGACGTTAGAAGCTGAAGCAGTGCCCCATAACTGAATTCCGTAGCACCATATTGGCTTCAAAAACGACTTGTATAATAAAAGTTTGCAGTCTAGGCTGAGTATTGAATTTCTACCAATCAGCCAATATATCTGAGTTAGTTTAAGTTTCATTTGTACTAGCTTTGAGTCAATATGGTGTTTCCATGTAAGTCGTCGATCAAGGTGTATACCAAGGTATTTTACATGTGAATGCTGAGGAACAACTTGATTGTTGATTCGAATTGGGGAACAAGTATCTCTTCGCAGGGTAAATGTTACCTGAACACACTTTTGCTCGTTTACCTTAATTCTCCATAATTTTAACCATAGTTCCAGTTGTGTTATATGTTCTGGTAGATATCGGGAAGCCTCATGAGGATTTTCGTGCATACTTAGGCAGGCTGTATCATCGGCAAACGTAGATGTATGGATATTGCTGCTCAAAGGCATATCACAAGTATAAATTAAATACAAAACTGGCCCCAGTATGCTCCCCTGTGGCACACCGGATGATATAGTTTCGGGCACACTCATGAATTCTCCTTCCACAACCGTGAACTTCCGGGAAGTAATGTAACTTTCTAATAAATTCACCAAATTTATTGGTAGATATGATTTTAATTTTAAAATTAGGCCTTCATGCCACACTTTATCAAATGCCTGCGAAACGTCAATAAAGAGTGCAGAACAGTACTTCTTTTCTTCAAATGTTCTTCTTATACATTGAACCAATCTATGCGTTTGTTCAATAGTGCTATGCTGACTTCTAAAACCAAACTGATGGTCTGGGATACACCCACTACCAATTAGAATTGGGGACAATTTTGACATGAGCGGTTTTTCGAAAAGTTTTGACATTGTTGATAGCAGACTTATTGGCCTGTATGATTCTGCCTTGGTAAGATCTTTGGTTACTAATTCCATCAATACCCGGTGCTTTCTTCGGGTTGACTTCAGCAATTAGATTTTGTACATCACACATTTTAAATTTTATGGGTCGAGGGGGTAGCGCAACTACACTCGGGAAATCAACAACACCAGTACATGTGTTTGGGGTAAATACGGATTTTAAATTCTTTGCAAACAAGTTACCTTTTTCAATATCACTCCTGGCCCAAACTCCGGTAGAAGTGCGCAGAGGTGGTTTAAACTCAACGGGTGTTTTAATTCTTTTCGCAGCGCGCCACAAAGAATAATTAGATGCTGGTGTGACATCGAGATTTTCCAGATAGTTTTTAAGAGATGCAGTTTTTTCATATGCAAGCAGTTCTTGGAGTCTTTTAGTGCACTCTTTTAATCTAATTTTATTTTGGGGTGATCTGTGCTGTTGCCATTCTCTTCTAGCTCTTCTTTTTGCACATACGAGAAGTTCAATATCTGTAGAATATATTCTGTTAAACCCAGTCTGCGGATGGGAGGAAGTGGCATGTTCAGCTGCCTGCTTAATATTTTCGTTAAGATTAGCAATATTAGATTCAATATCGTCATGAGTTCTTAGCTTAATGTTTTCAGTGCAATGACTACTAAGATATTTTTTGAATCGCAGCCAATTAACACGACTGACCATTTTCACATATGGGTGAGGTAGAGCACTTCTCAGTGGGCTGCAGATTGTAACGATCGTGGGAGAGTGATCGGACGATAGATCTAGGGAAGCTTCGACGTGAATTAATTCCCTAGAAATATTTTTCATGACGCCAAAATCTATAATATCCGGAATTTTATGTATGTCAGTAGGCCAGTAAGTGGGCTCCCCACTCGAAATGACGTCCAAGCCCATTTTTGAAATTGTGTTGAACAACGCTCGTCCTCTAGGTGTGATAAGACGCGAACCCCAGAAAGTGTGTTTTGCATTATAGTCTCCAGCTGCTACGAAACAAGGGCCAAGAGATTTGTAGAAATCCTCGTATTGATCCTCAGTAATTGCGAATCTAGGAGGGGAGTAAATTGATGATATGACAAAATTTGTGCAAAAATTTTCGATACAAATATTCGTTGCTTGTAGATGTTCTTCACAAATTTTGTCAAGAATATAATGCTTGAGTCTTGACTTTATTAAAATTGCTGATCCCCCGCAAGCTCTTCCTCTTGGGTCCTTTGAATCATATAAAATGTAGCCGTTAATTTTGAATAGGCTTCTTGAAGTCAAATGAGTCTCAGAAACCAACATTATATCAATATTTTTTTCCGTTAGGAAGTGCTCAAGTTCATTTTTATGTTGACGAATGCCGTTTGCGTTCCAGAAACTTATCTTTAACGTGTTCACGGCTTGTTAACTAATGCTTGAAGCAGTGTAGACTGCATTCGTAGCATTTCTTGCATCATGCTAGTCATATTTGTTGTAAAATTATTTATAGTTAGCACTAGATTCTCAATAGTAGCTTCAAGGCGACTAAAATTAAAGCTTGAGTTTGCATTCGTTGAATTATTTTGAGGCGGAATATTTTGTGTGGGAATATAACTAGTCTTAGCTGCATCGGCATACGATACACGTGAAGTGACAGGTTGGCTCATTTGAGCAAAAGTGGCGGAGTAAGCGTTTGCTGTTTGTGCTGGAGCTAATTTAGGTTTTTGTCCCATAGTTTGTTTAACGAAAGAATAGACAGGACATCCTCTGTAGTTAGCGGTGTGATTACCTCCACAATTACTGCATTTTTTGTCACTTTGATCTTTTGGCTTATTGCAACTAGCAGTGCCATGTAATTCGCCGCACACAACACAAACAGTGGGTAATTTACAGTATGTTTTTGTGTGGCCATATTCTTGGCAATTATGGCACTGTACGGGTCCAGAACGCTTGTGTGGTTCTTCAACTGTTATTTTTCGGTACAAGATATTTTAAATTATAAATTGGATGTCTCGTTTTTTTTAATTTTATATCGTTTGGCTCAAGTTCGACGCGAAATAGAGGTTGAGGAATCTTCTCCCTATTTATTATGTTAGATACATTTTTTACCTTGAATCCCTGGAGGACGAGTGCATCTTTTATTTCTTCGGGAGCAACATAAGAATCGATGCCCTTCAATACGATCTGCAGGCCTTTAGCACTTTTAAGCTGATATGTGTAGAAACTTTTCTTACTTTTTTCAAATTCAGTAATAAGTTTGCGAAAATCTTTTTCTTCATAAATTTGAATTTTGGTTTCATCAATGTTACCACGTTTTATTGGAACGATGTGAAATTTGTTCTCACCAATGACTGAAATTAAATTTTTTATAAGAGCGTTGGAATTTTTTTCTCTCAAATAGATTGGAGGCGGCTTGGATGTTTTGTTCGTAGATACATCGGGTTCGTTGTTGTCAACTTGTAATATTTGAAAACGATTTTGGCGGTTAATAGAGGATACGCTGTTAACCCTAGACATTTTTGGAGCAGATGAAATTTTCGAAGACTTTGGGCTTCGTCCGCGCTTTACCACTGTAATATATCTGTCCATTCCCACTTGGACCTTGGGTTTTGGGCTGCTCTTAACTTCAGTAAAAACTTGGTTAAGTGATGACCACGAGCCCGAAGCGGATGATATCGCTGAGTTAAATGTAGAAGTACTAGGCAACGGTAATGTTAACGAATCACTAGTTGGCATTGGACAAAGCGAAGTTGATCGCTGACGAAAAAGTGGCCTCGCCGTTAAAAAAAGTCTACTATCGGATTTCTTATTTAATTTGTTATCATTAAGAGCTTCAGAGCTCTCAGTAAGTCTATCATTAGATTTTTTATTTTTATTATTTTCATTAAGAGCTTCAGAACTCACAGTAAAATAGGCATTTCTGCCATTAGAACTCACTTCACAGTTATTTGTTTTTGAGGTACTCATATAGAGTATTCCTCAAGGGCACTTTTGTTTGTTTGTTTGTTTTTGATTACGGTTTTTTTGGTTTTGTTAATTATGACTATGTAAAAAATATTCGCAATGCAAATAAAGCTAACAATAACAATGTGTATTCCGAATATTTTTTCGTACAATTTTTTTTTTGTTTAGTATGAAATAAAAACTCCGCTAAATCGACTGTTCACTATGAATGTACAACGAGAACTGTTTCATAGAATGTGTTTTTATTCAATTTTAGTTTTCTTCATTTTGATAACCTAACTTTTTTATTGATAATAAGCAGCTGTTGTTTAAAAAGCCATCCATAACACTGGACAATTTTGTAGTGCTGTCGTACTTTCAACGTAATTTAATAAAAACTTTAATTAGCCACTGAAAAAATGAAGCTACATTTAAGTGCCACTTAAATTCAAGTGGCTAATAGCTAAATGGCATATAATTGGGAAGTCGATTATTGGGCCTTAGAGTGTACCATCAAAATTTTGTTTTGCTTTATTTTCTTTATGTTTTACAAGTGCGATTAATATAAAATTTGTATTTGAGTTTTTTACTTTGCATTAGTTTACTTTGTCCATCATTTGCATTTGAATTACGCTGAGAATGTTTAAAAAAGCAAATTTACTTAATTTCAAATACACTCGATGCTATACCCTAGTATGTAATTTAAACTTATTTTCAAATATATTTTACAATAATAAAACTAAAAGAAATTTCATAAATTAACAATAATATAAATTAAAAAAAAAATTAAAAAAATGTAATAACCCCCGAATATATCTATAGAAGATGCGATATCTTCTAAACTGCTGGACCGATTTTCTTAAAACATCTTAGCTTCTCGATCAAGTCACCTTTCAAACAGAAAAAAGTCGGTCCAGCCGTTTAGTCTGTACGTGGACACGGACACACAGATGCAGACACACAGATACAGACACACACTACAAACTTATAGCACCCCTTTTTTAGCCGGGTGTTAAAAATAATAATAACTTCCCAGTAAAAAAAGACACTCCAAAATAGTCATGAAAATGTAGAGTTTGCGATACGGAAGTAGTAAAAATTTCGATCCGATCTAATGATTTTTACATAGGGTTGTCATTGCAAGAAGTTCTGTTTTTCGATGCCTGGTCACTGAATTGGAAGCGATATTAAGAAAAATTCCCTTTTTTGTGTTCTATGATAATATTTTCATCTAGGAAAAATGGTAAATAGTTACCTTTTTAACAATCCGTTTCTTTTTATACGAATTTAACTCCGAAACAGTGCTTTCATGTAAATTGAAGCAAATAACTTTTAAATTTTAGACTAAAAATAATTCATACATTTCTTTAAATAAATAAATTTTTTTAAATTCTGGTGAGTATTTTCTAACACTATGGAGGAGTTACAAGGTTTTGTGTGACTAAAATAAGCTTCTATATAGTTTTTAGCTCACTCTCGGCAAATTAAAAATATCGATTTTTTGGAAGCAATGAAAATGTAGTTCCACTAGAATGACTTCCATTTTTTTCACTGTGTTATTCTGTGTTGATGCTCATGTTATATTTTTGAAAAAAAAAAAATTAACGGTGCAGCTTGGGGCAGGAATTTAATATAAAGCATATAACAGCATGGTTGCAAGATTACAGAAACGTTTATGGATGTGGTGAAACGGATGGATATCAAAAGATTTCGTCTGAAAAAGTTAGTTTGTTTGGTAATAATTTGTAAAAAAAAATCTCACTTAGGTTAAGGCCTGGATCACACGATTGGCACAATGTACCAATTTTCGTCGGTTCACAAAATAAAGTCATAAGTAATAAGGTAAATTTGCCTTATTTCTCAACTATTAATTAATTAAAAAATAATGCCATTTTGGCTTCTTAGTTATAATTTTATTGCTTAATAAAAAAACTTAGCAATTATTAAAAAATAATGTGTTTGTGTGTGTTAGTTAAAAAGAAGTCAAAACTTACAATTGAATAAAAAAAATTAATATCGCATCTACAACGCCTTCTATTTACTTTTAAATTTGCATAAAATACGCATAGTATTTTTTTGTTTTTCGTTTTTGTCTTTTAACATGTCTTATAAGAGCACCGTTAAAAGCATACAAAGTAAAGATATACAAGAATCATAACATTTTAAGCTAGCATGGGTCTTCGCTTGCAAATAGTGTAATAAATTTAAATTTTTAGTTAACTTTATTTTTGTCGTCCTAATTTCTGAAATCGAACACTGTGCGCCGAGAGTTTTAATCAAAACTATGCCTAGGCACATTAAATGTGTAGTTAAATGACAGGAGCATTACACAAAGTATTAAAAATTTTAATTAAATGAAGTTTTTGAAGCGTGAAAAAGTGGTTACATAGACTTTTTTCATAAAATTTACTCAACCTTAACTTTAAAATTCCTTTAATTTTTGATATACATATATGAATTTAATTTTATTTTATTTAATTGTTATTGTTTTGTATCATTTAAATAAAAACACTGAATTTTTTTTTTATTTTATCGGTATAACTTCGGTTTTATATCACAATTGATAAGAATGTATCCACAAATGCTTGCCACTGTATATACAATATTTATTTCGAAGATGTGTCTTTACATACATTTGTACATAGTTATGTACATACATATGTATATACACATAGTACATCCTTGTAATAAAATAATTTTTTAAAAGATTAAAATTTCGCAACCTAGAAGACTTTTAATTACATGAGTTTCTTGAGATCGTCTTTAATGATCCAACATATTTTTATCCAACAATGCCACACGATAAAAAAAATTAAACTTGTTTTTTTTTTATTACCTGAAAGTTGTATTTTTGATTCAAGTATTAAACTACACATTACATATCAAGTGTATTTTATTTTTTACTTAAAAAAATTCAATTAACAATGGGTAATAATAATAATAAATTCAAAAGTTCAATTCACATATCAGCAAAATTGAGATTAAGACACAGAAAAGTCTCCATATAATTGTATAAAACAAATAAAAATTTTTCTTTTACTTCTTTTGAAATGCGTTTCCATTCTCTACTTTAAATTTTGTTTATATTCGGCCCAATGTATAAGCAAAAATTGGCATGAAGTTAGCATAAGTGACGAAATTCAATTAGGTGTTAACAAATTCCTCCATACAATTTGACATTAAAAACGGAGGCATTACCCAATTTTAACCCACCTCTAAGTCCTTGTATGATTTTTAATGTGAAGTTTCAGCGCAAAACTCTTTAAGATTATCTTCAATTTTGCCAGTTATGCTAACTTCATGCCAATTTTTGCTTATACATAGGGCCGATTTTATTTTTAATTTTTTTTTAATTCCTGGACCTACTTAATTCTATAATTGCTTACATAAATCGGGAGATTTGCAGTTGGTGAGCGACATTATGGTACAATGCCAGCAGTGTGCTTGGTACCGTTGTGTTCTAGTAACATATATTGTTTTCTATTATTCTTTGTGAAGCTACGTTTGAACTACCAGTTAACTTACCGATAGATATTTTTCAACAATAGTCTTAGATGCAAACATACTAATGGTTTTCATGAGAATGTTCAAAAGTCTCGCAAACTGCGCAATTGTGCATTTTTACACTATCGTAAATAAAATGTCAAAATTTTATAGAAATTTATTGTAAATTTTGACTCGTAATTTTAACCCGTACAATTGAGCATTTTGAAAACAACAACTTCTTTGTTTTTTTTGCTTTCTTTAGTTATTTTTAGACACAAACACACACTTTTTTATTTTTATAGAAATACTAGCTGACCTGGTCCGCGTTGCTGGTCCTAAGCAAAAAAATAAATATAAATATATGGCATTGCTGGTGCAACGGCCGACGTCCGAAAATCAAAAATCGGACTTCACAGTGTGACCCGAAGATTCTCTGAAAATTTCATCAGAATCGGCCCAGCGGTTTTGGAGTCCATACGTTACACACATAAACATATCCTTTTTTATATGTATATATTAGTGATGCACGAATATTCGTATTCGTATTCGAATAGCCGAATATTCGGCCATTTTCAGGCGAATACGAATGTATTCGTATTCGTCACATTTAGGCAGATTCGAATACGAATGTATTCGTATTCGCCAAATTCAGTCGAATACGAATACGAATATTTTTCCACAGAAATTAAACAAATAAATGCATAAATCCTAAATGAAATTTAAATAAATTATTAAAAATTTTAGTTTGTACAAATTTATTAATTTTTTATAGAAATTTGTGCTTTGTATCATTTTCAAATATTATTCAATGACGATCATTTTGGGTAATTTTTATTAACTTCAAAGTACGCCAACAGGAGTGTGAAGTCCTTTTTCATAAGAGTTTTTTAATATATCATATTGCATAAAATATTCGTATTCGTATTCGCGAATATCGTTTCAAATATTCGTATTCGTATTCGCGAATATCGTTTGAGATATTCGTATTCGTATTCGCGAATATCACAAATTGACATTCGTTACATAACTAGTATATATAGATAGATATAAATATGTTTTTTTAAATTAAGAATTGCAATTAAATTGTGCCGGGTGTTACCATCACATTCCTATTGTTTGTCATAATTCAATTACATATATAACGATTATAGTTTAAACAAGGACACGGTTCCAAAAAATGGTAACGTTAAGATTCTACCACTTTATTATTGACAAAATTTGTGAAGAACAACCACAACCATCAAATATTTGCTTCGAAAATTGTTGTACAAATTTTGTGATGTCATCAATTTACTCTCCTCCCAGATTCTAAATCATTGAGAATCAATTTGAAGATTTTTATAAATCGCTTTGACCTTGTTTCGTAGCAGCAAGCGACTTTTATGCAAAATATAGGTTCTGGAGCTTACGTTTTATTACACCCAGAGGTCGAGCTTTGTTCAACACAATGGGCTTGGACGTTATTTCAAGTAGCGTACTGAAAAGAAAAAAATTACGCATGTTATAGATTTTAGCGTCATGAAATATATTTCTAGGGACTTACGGGGCACTGCTTCAGCTTCAAATATTGGGAAAATTCAACGAAGGCAAAACAAAATTTTACGTTTGATAATATCGGCTCCATGGTACATAAAAAATTCCAGTTTACATCGTGATTTAAATATTTCACACTAGTGATTGAAGAAATTGCAAAATACGCAGGCAAATACTTAACAAAACTCGAGTCACATCCTAATCCGCTTGCTCCTAATATTTTCAACTTTACTGGACACATCCGCCTAAAAAAGTGGGACACAAGGTTTCTTATTTTCAACACTACAGATGGGACTGCTTGAAAATACTTTTTTTTCCTTTTTGATTGTCAGAACTTATGTTTTATTTATAACTATCACTAAGTTTATGTCGGACACTGGTCGGGCCTAATAATTATATATTAGATTTAAGATTTGAATACTTATTGTTAGTTCATATTTGAAGATACAACCAATGATTACAAGCACTAACAAAAAACTACGAATCGTAAAAACCGCTATTAAATTTTAACTGCCCAGAAAAAAACAAACTATTGAAATTAGCAAGGGATTTTTCTAATAAAAAGCGAAGAACGAATATATATATATATTTTAGGAAAAAGTGAATCAAAGTACAAAATTAAAATCAAAAACACTAGATAATAATATAAATTCGAGTACAGGTACATAACAATAAAGTCGATTTCCAACACTCCTCCTCAACAAATATTGTCTTTGAATGTCATACTCATATTTTGAAAACAGAATTGAGTTTTAATTCTCGGTAGAGATTTTGTTAAAACATATGCAATCATATTTTCGGTAGAAATATACTTCATGCATGATGTCCGCCAAAATTTGCCATGTGTTGGGCACTCTGGGATTGATTGCCGTTGAATCACTAGATTGAAATTTAAGTTCTTTAAGTAGATATCAAGGTTGGCAAACGGTATCGTAAAAATACCGATACCGATTCAAATACCGCTAAAACTAGATACCGGTATCGATACCGATACCGAAATTCATTTCGGTTAGAAAATACCGGTATCCAGAATACCGCTTAGGTCTATACCGGTATGTACCGGTATACCGATTCCCACCAAAAAAAATTTTCAAAAATATATTTTAATTGATTATCTTTTATGAACACGTTTTTGTTTCTATCCAAGGAGCTAAACAAAGTCTTCTATATTTGTGTGTTTTCGCTTACAGTTTAGAAAATATTAGAGAAAAAAGATTAAGATTTTGGCTTTTTCACCAACCTTGGCCCACTGTTCTGCTAATGGAGAAGTCAAATCTTGTTAGATTTATAAAATTAAGCTCATTATGAATAAGGGACAAAATTTGTAACATTTAAAAAAAAGTGGTATCAAAATTAAAAATAATTAAAAAAATATTTTTAAAATAAGTAGATTTTCGCCAATTTTGAAGAAAAAGGTGGGTTAATTATTTCGCATTTATAAAAGAATTTCGCCATTCAATATTTGCGGCTGAAAAGTCTCTCTAAGGATGATGCAATCAATACACATAAAGTAGTAACGAATATAATTTGCTTTTGAGTTCCCGGAGATTTCCAATAAAATTAAATTAAAAATGGGACTTTTCAGTATTTTTGCAGTATTCTTCTTATTTGTCGCCGGGCGCAGATTAGATTTTTGGAAATGTGTACATATTTAAAAACATATCTTGTTTTAAAGTGGTGTAATACATTTTTTTAAACATTTGGAATTTGATATTTATAACAAAAAATAAATCTAATTCAAACAGAGATGGTGGAGAAAAATTTTCGAAACTTATACCTGAACATAAAGATTGGTTTCTTGATGTGAAGCAAAGTACTTACTTTAACGAAAATATTGTTTATTGCTTGATTTGAAATATTCAAACAATCATTTCGTCTGAATTTGGCGAGTACGAATACGAACATCTTAAAAATAAGCCGAATATTCGGGAATTCGAATACAAATATTCGCACATCACTAAGTGCATACAATTCTACATGTACTTCGTGTGTAATATACATATACATGTATTCATTTTTATTATGTTGTTTAATTTTCGAAGTAATTTAATAAAAAAAAATTTTTTTTTATGACAGTGGACATATAATTAAATATGAACTAATAATTTAGCAGTATCGGTATACCGGTATTATAAACTCGTTAACGGTATGTACCGGTAATACCGATACCGAAATAAAAAAAATACCGATACCGTTACCGATACCGAAATTTAAAAAATAGTTGTACCGGTATCAATACCGATACCGTTATTTATTTCGGTTGCCAACCTTGGTAGATATCTTAAATACATCGCTTCTTTTGTTGATTCAGCCAATGCTATATATTCCTATTTTGCACTAGAAGTAGCAACTACATTTTGTTTACGCGATTCCCAAGAAACAGCTGCACCAGCTAATATAAAACAAAAACCAGACATCGATTTTCGATAATTTACATCCTCTGCCCAGTTTGCATCTGCAAAGCCAACTAAAGGTAATTAAGTTTTCCTATATACAATTTTACAATTTCTTGTTTCTTTCAAATATCTTATTATATGCAAAACTGCATTAAAATGCTGTCTTCTTGGATCCTGGCAAAATTGCGACAATTTTTTAACACTGCAACATATATCTGGCCTACTGTAAACTGATAGCTGCAATAAGCAACCAATAATTTCTTGATACCTAGTTTGGACTAAACTTTTCTCCTTTTCCTGGAATTGTGGGTTCATTTTCAAGTTTAAGTTTTGGAAACATCGGAATTTTAACAGATTTAGCATTTGATAATCCATATTTTTTAACTAGGCTGTCAATATAACCCGGCTGCGATATAGATAATTACCCAGCATCTTGATTAATTTCTAGTCCTATGCAGTGTTTTGGTGGCTTCAGACATCGTATATCAAAATTTTTTGATAGGAGCTTTATCAATTCATTTGTCAGTTTTTCGCTGTTGCTTGCTATTATAATATCCTCTACATATAATAGTACTATCAAAATTTGAATACATCATCAATTTCTTATACCATTGTCTACGTGCTTGCTTTCATTCATACAGAGATTTGTTTTAACTTGCACACTTTATTTACTGAAGTTTTATCTTCAAAGCCTTCGGGTTGAATCATAAAAATTTCTTCATTTAAATCACCATTCAGAAAAGCTGTCGATATATCTAATTGTCGTAACTTCAAATTATTCTCAACAGCAAGAGCATACACTAGCCTAAGTGAAGTTTGTCTAACTACTGGAGCAAAAGTATCGGTATAATCACTTCCATATATCTGGCTGTAACCTTTGGCTACTGAGCGGGCTCTTCTTTTGTCCACTTTTCCATCTGGTGTAAATTTAGTTTTAAATACCCATTTGCAACCAATTGAGTTTCTATCTCTGGGCAAAAGCTCCCAAGTTTAATTTTTTGTTAAGTAATTGTATTCTTCTGCAACAGCATTTTTCCAGTCTTCTGAATATTTCGACTCTAGCATTTCTTTGAAATTTTTGGGATCAGTTTCTTCTTTTTCATGAGTAACAGACTGCGCCTTTTCTCGATTTTCAAATAAAGTCCATGACCTCAATCGTTCAATAATTTAATAAGGTTAATTTAGTTTTTCATTAACTATTTCTTCATCACTTGTCAAATATTGCTCGGTGTCAGTTAGTTCTTGTCTAATTTTGGTATTTGTATCGTCCTCTGGAGGTATGGAATTTAAAACTTCATCAGTTCGGCTTGGATTAGTATTGTTCGAATTAAATTCGTAAAATCCGACATATTTATCTTGAATTTCTTTAAGTTCAAATTCAAAATCGTCTTCAATGAATCGTACATCACGACTTTTTATTATGCTATGAGTTCTTGGTTTCCATAAACGATATGCTTTCGATTCTGATGAATAACCGATTAATATATCGTTAACTTAATACGAAAAGACCCTAAGTCATGTTTTTCATAGTTTACAGGAGGAGGAAAACACTAAATAAAAAAAGATGCAATATTGACGCAAAATTTTTTTAAACGCAATTCTTATTAAAAACACTTTAAAAATTTAGTTTTATATTCATATGATTTTTTTGGAGGAGGTGTATCTAGTAATGGTCTATCGAAACATGTAAAGATATCGATTTCGAAAAATTATGAGTTGGGGGCTTTTCGTATTAAGTTAACGATATACTCATTGCTCCTAGGTTGCCGGTTTCTTATCTAAGACAAAAGCTTTACTTCCGATTTGTCTTAAATGGGATACAACTGGTTTCTTCCCAGACCATAGCTCTTCAGGCGTTTTATATTTATTAAGTTTCGTTGGGCATATATTTCGAATGTACGAGGCTGTAATAATCAGTTCAGCCCATAAATATTCAGGTAATTTTGTTTCAATCATAATGGTCCTATCCATTTCTACGAGCGTTCTATTCATTCGTTCGGCTACTTCATTTTGGTAGAGAGTATATTGCACACTGAATTGCTGCTTTATGCCAGAGTCTTTCATAAAACATTTTAATTATTAGCTTTTTAGTTCAGATGAATTGTCAGACCTGAGGACTTTAATCTTTTGACCAGTTAACGCTCAACTTCGTTGTTATATTATTTAAAAGTTTCAAGATACTCACTTTTTTCCCTTAAAAAATAAACATATACATACCTTTCTGGAAAAGTCAGCGATAAATGTGGCAAAGTAAAGTTTCTTACTCATTAACTCTACCATCATTGGACCACATAAGTCTGTGTATATTAATTCAAATACATTAGTGCTATTTTTCCATTCTTTTCAGGAAATGAATTATTTGTTTGCCGCGAATGCAACTTATGCCATTTATATTTTGATCATATACGTATATATTTTGATTTAAATTCTTGCGAGCCCTTTACCATATTCTCAATTGATAGCTTTCTCAAATCTAGTAAACTCAAATGACAATAACGTTTATGCCATAAATAAGTTTCCTTTTCAGTGGTTTTTAATATTTTGTTTTTAATTTCAGGAAAAGACTCTACACAGTATAGACCATTTTGTTTGCGTGAATATAAGAAAACATTATTGGTTTTCAAGACAAGTGCTTTATCTGAAAATATCTCAAGTTTACAACCATGATAAGTTGCTTTTGCAATTGAGAAAAGATTACTCCTTAAGCCAGAGTTTTTTGGAAGAACTACAACACGGAACTGATTATTGATTTTAATATTTAACTGTACTGTTCCAATTCCTTTAATCTCTAAACCGTTATCATCAGCTAATTGAACAGATCCTTGAAAAGTTTCATCTATTTCTATAAATTGGAATTTAAGGTGTGTCATGTGGGATGAATCGCCACTATCAAGTATCCATCCAACACTGCCTAGTGTTGAATACATCTTCTTTCTAACTACTCTAGTGGATACTGCTGAATGTACTACAACTTCATTTGCTTTATTTTTCACTTTACAATGCCTAGCCATATGGCCATTTTTCCCTTTTGCCCATACCTTGCATATCCATGTTGTTGCAAATTTTTCTTGAGAGCGTTGTCTTCAAAAGTTTTCACAGTTGGCTCAACTTTGTTACCAATTTCCAATAGACGTGATCGCATTTTATTTAAAGTGGGGAAATCATTCACAGTATCAAATGCTGCTCCAATTGCTTCATATCTAGATGGCAAACTATCTATTAATATAACGATAAGAGATCTTCATCAATATTATCAACCATTTCACCAAGGTCAGATACAATTACATCAAATTGTGTTAAATATTCAGTTATATTTTGGTTCTCAAACATTTTTAAATTTGTTAATATGCGGAATAGTTCTGCCTTTTCCCTGATTGTTTTCCTGTCATAAGTTTCTTTCAGATATTTCCAAATTTCTGTAGACGTTTTAAAATTTTTAATCATTCGTATAATTTCTGGCGACAAAGCCATAATTATTTCAGCAAGAGCATCTTGATATTTATCTTCATGATCACGTTATTTCTGTACCGACTCTTCGTAGGCTTTTCTTTGCACCGCCGTAGCATTGTCTACAATATGTTCTACAATTGTAATTTCTTCTTCTCCTTTTGCCACACGCAGCAGACGACATTTATGTAAAATTGATTCCATTTGAGGAAAACACGTTGAAAAATTATTTCCGTTTAACGCATTTCTTATAACTACTCACCAAAAAATTACACATTACCATCAGAACTATTTACTTGCATATGAGTCAAATTAACTAAAATTAAAAAAAAATTATATAAAAGTTGCTAGCTAAATGAGGAAAATAATTTTGTTAGATTAAATAGATTACGTAAACAAGTTTCGAAATAAAAAAGTAAGTACTTCTCAAGAATGTATTATATTAGTCTCACGCCTTGTTAAAATCATTCAGTTGTTAATCCAGTAGGGAAGAGCTTCCACCAAAAATGCATAAAACCAAACCCGATTACTTTTTTGAAATTTTTTGCTGGGTAATTACTCGAATATTGAAATAAAACGCCAGAAATTATATTATACTATAAATTTCCAGCAAAAAATTACACATTACTTAATTCTAATAGTTCTAACACTTGCCATATAATGACTTACTTTTCTGATGACCAAATTTCATTACTCGCTTACAAATCACATTGCCTAAAATTTAAACAAATTACGTACAAGTAGCTAAATGAGGGGAATGATTTCTTTGATTAAGTAGATTACGTGAACAAGTTTCCAAATAAAAAAGTAAGTATTTCTCAAGAATCGATTATTTAATCTCACCCCTTGTTAAAATCATTAAGTTGCTAATCCAGTAGGGAAGAGCTTCCACCAAAAATGCTTAATTCCAAATTTGATTACCATTTTTAAAATTTTTTGCTAGGAAGTTTCATCTAGAGTGTTTGGTAGTATAGCCGTAGTGTCCTTCTTTTGTAAGAGGATGTGTCCATTAAAATTCAAGATGCTACGAGCAGGGGGATAAGGATAGGACTAGAGTTTTGATTAGTATTTGCCTGTAGGGCTGAAACGGTACGAATAAAAACAAGTAAGTACTCGATACTTTTTTGGTATTGGGTTGTTCTTACATTTTTATTGTTTGAAAGTATCTGAAATTTATTATGTACCTCTACTACAATCTTATAAACTTTCAATTTTTACTGTGATGGGTGTGATCGAAAATTTTAACAATTGAATTGATTTACAATAGTTTAATTTTGAGACAAACAAAGTCGAAAGTTCCACAAAAAACTAACAGGAGCATAGTCTTTTCAACGATAACAGTTTCCCAGTGGGAAAAACTAATGAATAGTAAAGAAGAGGGTGTAGCATGTGTTGTAATATCCGATCCTATAAGAAAAGATGTGAAAACGATGTGCAAGCCAGAACACAGACGATTGTAAATGGTAAATGTAAATGGTATTTGTTTATTTCACGAAATACTTTTTCGTCTGCAAATATAAGAGAAATTCATAAATCATGAAAACGAAACTTCGCATAAAAACAAAATATATTGTTAAAATACGAGAATTTTGAGAATTTTTTATTTAATCCAAAGAAAAATAAATGAACTATTATTTTGGACAGCATTTGTACGGCTTAATTTATATGTATGTATATGTATCAAGGCGAATTCATACTAGGTGGTCGCAAGGGATCAGGTGACTAATTTCGCCGCTTGAAATTTGTATATACCTGAAATGTCTAGAAACTTTTTTCAGTACATTTTTCTGACATTTCAAGTATAAATTTCTCAAAGCGAATTGAGCTGAGTATACCTTATATGAAATTGCCTTGATGTGTATGTATGTATGTTTTTATGTGCATGTACATTAGAGTGGCCGTTGATAGTATGGATACTTATTCTTTTTGGTTTTCTTCTACTCTCCCCAAATCAGTTCAGTTTTATGTAAAAAAATACAAAAAGTTTCATACCGATAAGTTTCCTTTCAGGGTGTTGGACTTCAAGCCCTTTTTTTCAATGTAATTTTTTGCATATGACTATCTTTTTAAAACATCATTTTACAAGAATATGACATATGGCAATATTTTAGCTCTTCAAGTCAACAACATTAGTCTCGAAGAAAGTTTTTTGCTAAAAATAATATTTTGGAAAATAATGAGGAAAATAGCCAACAATATACCAGCAATTTTATCTAACAAAACTATATTTATGTAGAAATTTTTTTATTTTAAACATGTACAATAAGAGCTTATATATATTAAATTATTTCAATCATATACAGTATATATAGTCAAAATAAATCTAAAAACAAATAAAAAAATTACATTGAATATATGGGCTTGAGGACCAACTTTGAGGGCCGGACGCACCACCTAAAATGCAACTTATCGATATGAAATATTTTGTATATTTCTTTACATAAACTGAACCGATTCGAGGGGTGAGAGTAGAATAAATCAAAAAAAAAAAGTAAAATAATGGTCAGCCTAATGTACATATGTATATGTTTTATAATTTCTTTATTTATTTTGATATTTTATAATTTTTCCTTACAATTAAGGCAAATTCAAATATGGTATACTCAACTCAGTTCAACTCAATTCGCTTTGTGAAATTTATATTTGAAATGTCAGAAAAATGTCTTGACATCCCAGGTATATGAAAATTACAAGCGGCGAAAATATTCACCTGATCCCTTGAGACCACCTAGTATGGAATCGCCTTAATTACAATTATATATAAAAAACTGCAAAATGACAAGAAAAGAAATGGGACAAAAAAATTAAATAAAAAGAAAACAGAACAGCTAACTGTTTTTATTTTCATATTTAATAAAGTTTTTCGTAAGATTCACGAAACTTGTATATTTAAAAATTTCTTATTCCTGCGTGTAAAAAATTTTTCGTTGATGTAAAAATAATTTTGTACTGTAAGCAAAATGATAACAAAAAAATTATTTATTTTATATTTAACAAAGTTTTTCGTAAGATTCACGAAACTTGTATATTTAAAAATTTCTTATTCCTGCGTGTAAAAAATTTTTCGTTAATGTAAAAATAATTTTGTACTGTAAACAAAATGATAACAAAAAAATTATTTATGTTACGAAATCTTAAATTTTACTTTAATGTTTAATTTTCTTCTAAATTCAATAAAATAATTAATGAAAATAAATGCACGCAACATTTTTTGCAACTTATCGAAATTCGTAAAACTGTGAACTCTGTTTTTCTGCACAACCTACAAATTTTTTCCTAAAATGTAAAAAATTTTCCTCTGTTGCATAAAAATTAAATTACGAAAAGAGTTTCGAATTTTTAAGTATAAAATATGTATTTTGGTTGAGTTAATAATTAGTTTTTGAAAACAACGGAACAGCTGATCTGCAACGTATACGCTTACGTAAGAGTAACAACCGTTTATTTTTTTACCTGATAGCTAAGAAGGGTTATATAATCACTTAACATAAATTTCTTGTGTACATCTCTTTCAATTGAAAAAAGAGAGTATGTAGAGTTTTTTGTATCACTGTACAACTGCTGTAACAAGTTTATATAAACTTCTTGCGCTGAAATTGATGACCGTAAAACGCGCAATATTACACGTAATGTCTTTTTTGACAGACAATGTTCATTTACATCCACATAACGGGCTGGAAAATTAATGCATAAATTAAAAAAACATAAAAACATTTTTTATTTCCTAAATAATTTAAAAAAAAGCCAAAATAATTTTTTGTCATTAAATTGCCGGAGTTTAATGTTCACTTTATTAATGCACAAATAAAATGACCTTTCGAGTTTAAAAATTGAAAAAAAATCTTACGAAATAATGAATCTCGTGCTGTTTTTATGTTCCTTTACGTTCAACCTTCATTATTGAAAATGAGCAAAATCATGTATCATGTATTCCCTTATGAAAAGTGTGAAAGCGAAGCAATCTTATTGCGGTCTTGCAAACCGGATTTCTTCTTATTTGCAATATTTTTATAAAAGCAAAAGTATAAAAACTGCAATTTTGTGATGGGATCTCTGTAAACACCAATAAATTACATCTTGTGGGGGCTTAGGCACCAAATAACCTTGACAAGAACTTAAAAGTTGTACTTAAAACCTGAAATTGTAAGATGTGCGAAGCTTTATGCCAAAAGATAAATTACTTAGTTTATTTGCACCTTGTAAGAAGATGTTTATGAAATATGCGGAAGTTTTTACAGCAAATACTTGCAGACCGCAAACAAAGAACGTACAAATAGTAACCACATCCAAACCCTGTGATCCGGAAGCATTATGAATTCGTTCCATATATGTACAATGAATTTAGGATAGATATGTAATTGCTAGGAACCAGTTAATTGCATCGTTCGCAATATTCGTCATTATAGATGCTTATCTTATTTTTAGTCAGGAAAAAAATAAAAATTATTTCGTGTTTTCATGAGTTTAAAATTAAAAGATCTCATAGAAAACCGAATGCTTGATATCAATATCAATATCAAATGTAATCAATAAAAATAAAATCAAACCTGACTTAATCTGATGTCAAACGTGTTTTGATTTTCATATTTGTCATATTTTAAGCGCCATCTGTGATGACACATTTTGTATATAATTTATAGCTAAAATATGTATGAAAATATAAACTAAATGATGTTAACATGTTCTAATATTTGTAACTTGTATTGTTATGTAAATATACGAGTAATTAATTAAAATGTGATACCTGTTTTTATTTAACAAATACGAAACAGATGACACCTTGTCGTTTACAATGACAATGGGCGCGTTCATAAGGCTTGCCATGCACGACATGTTTTTTACATCTGACATGTAAAACTTCCTACTGCAGTATATCTACATGTCGTGTGTTACCTTTAAAACATTGCTTCTCTAAAAGTCAGCCACAAAGTTGACCCATGAATGGGTTTCATCGCTGAAGAAGATTTGTCGATGAAAATTGTGGTCGGTTTTCCGCTACTACGGATCCCATTCAGCGAACACACTTCGGGTCTAGGCTTGTTTATCTTCAGATCCTTAATCAGTTAAATTTGTTGTGGTCTGCGAAAAGTGGAATTCTTGTATCTTACAATTCGTCGACGTTTATTATTTACTGAACAAGTGGACTTTAATTTATTCAATACAGTCACACATTATATCCTTCGATAGGGCGATTATTGAAAAGATAAAATGGGTGAGATGCGCGGAACGTTGTCCGAACAGAACACTCGTTTTGACAAAACAATTTTATAATTTTCACGTCTTTTTGGTTGCTATATCCGTCCTGGTTTATTGGCAAGTCAAACTAAGTTAGGCCGTACACTCAAAAAAAAAAGACATGTAATATTATTAAGAATTTTTTTTCCTAAATTTAAGTAAAAAAAATTTCTAAGTTTAAGTAATTTTTTCTAAGTTTAAGTAAATTTTTACAAAAATCTAGTAAAAATTACTTAATATGAGTAAAAAATAAAAAGTTCATATCCTCAAAAATAGTTCATAAAAATACACAATAAATTTCTCACATTTCAGGAAATGTTTACTGTCTTAAAGGAAATATTTACTAAGAGTAGGAAAATGGTTATGAACTGAAGGAAATTTTATATTAAGGACTAGTCAATTTTTGTCTTAAATCAAAAAATAAACTTTAGAAAATGAATTACTCCTGATTAATTCATGAAATTTGACTTACTTAAAAGATGTAAAAAGGTATACTAAATTTTAGCAAAATATTTACCAGTTTTAACTATTTTTTCTTTGAATTATAGAATATATATTTTGTTTGCATTAAGCAAAAAATTTAAGAAATTTTTCATATTTTCGAGGAATATTTGTACTTGAAATTTATTTTTTGTAAATAAAATAAAATTTTAAAACTCAATAATTTCAATGCTTATTCAGGCTGCCTTGTTAGACAAATGGTTAGACTGCTTGCTTATCAATCGGAAGGTTGCTGGTTCAATACTTGTCAACTCTCAAGGAATTTATATGGTGAATGGTGAATTATAATTAAGAATATAATAAATAACATATCATTTGGTAGAGAATTTAATTAAAAATAAAAGTAAGTGCCAGAATTAAAGACAAAAAAAATTGGAAATTTTACTAAATTTGAGATCAAGGACGAAAAAAATTTTTTGCAAAGCTCCGAATTTTATGGGAAAATTTTACTTAATTTTGGGAAAATTTTACTTAAATATGAAAATATAATTACTATAAACTAGTTCATTAATGATCTAGAAACTTAGTAAATATTTTAATTTTATTTAAAACAGCTTTGGCGCCATACGACAACTTTTTTTATTCAAATTTAGAAAATTTTCCAAAGTTTTAGTTAGTTTTTTTTTTGAGTGTATTCTTCAACAATATGGCCTTAAACAAATGTCCAAGTACGGAATTCCCTATTGGAAAATCCTTTAGATGATTTTTTCTAATTGTAGGATATAATTTCAATGACTTTTGTTTATGATATTGATGCAAATCATTCATCAAACTGATATCAAATAGTTTTTACATTGACGTATAGTTGTCTTCACATTACCAAGGTTAGTCATCAAATTAATTACAATTGCTAATTTTGGTGAGGTTTTAGTAACTACTGATGACCAATTGCTGTAATGTTTGATATCACAACGATGAAAAGTGGTACGACATAAAAACGAAGACAATTATATTGCGAGTACAAGAGTAGTTTTAATAATTTAACTGCCTTTTGTTTAAGCACTCTTTCGACTTAACTGTATAAAATGGAAAATTTTTGTCACTATTATTTAAAGTTCCATACAAATTCGTTTTTTAAGTGCAATTTCTATAACTGCACTTTTAAGATAACTTATAAACTTATAAAACTTTCCGAATATCTCCAAAACTATAAAACTGTTAAAAAATTAATGACGACGTAATTTAAAGGTCAATTTGTTTTCCAGCCTTCTGTGTATTTTTTTATTTGATCAAAGAACTGATTCTCAAGTAAATGCAAATTATGTGATGCAGCATCCTCTTGTTTTCTTCATAACGGAAAATCTCGAGATAAAAAGCCAATTCAAAAAAACTAATTTAGAGGGATTGATACACCAGTACTTTGTATACAAATTGACTACGAAACCTTTGACTTTACACAATAAATTTCATTTTGTTGACCTGTCTAAGACATCCCAGTAAAAAAAGAGACTCCAAAAAAGTCATGAAAATGTAGAGTTTACGATGCGGAAGTAGTGCAAATTTCGATCCGATCTAATAATTTTTACATAGGGTTGTCATTGCAAGAAGTTCTCTTTTTCGATGCCTGGTCACTGAATTGGAAGCGATATTAAGAAAAATTCCATTTTTTGTGTTCTATGATAATATTTTCATATATGTAGGAAAAATGGTAAATAGTTGCCTTTTTTTACAATTCGTTTCTTTTTATACGAATTTAAGCCCGAAACAGTGTTTTCATGTAAATTTAAGCAAATAACTTTTAAATTTTAGACTAAAAATAGTTCATAAATTTCTTTAAAAAAATAAATTTTTTTTAAATTCTGGTGAGTATTTTCTAACACTATGGAGGAGTTACAAGGTTTTGTGTGACTAAAATAAGCTTCTACATGGTTTTTTGCTTACTCTCGGCAAATTAAAAATATCGATTTTTTGGAAGCAATGAAAATGTACTTCCGCTAGAATGACCTCCATTTTTTTACTGGGATGTTTTTGTTTTAGTTTACTATGAGATTGTGGTTACACTTCGAATAATGGAGCACATTGCAAGTGAGAATGAGCGACGTGATTTATGCTTCGTAAATAATTGAAAGAAACGCTTTACTTCATATTTGATGCGATAATCTAGTCCCAAAACGAATACACACACTATCTGATTAAAACGTCTTCAATTTGTGTCAGACACTTAGCTGGTAGGCGACGTAACACAATTGTGTATGGGATATGTTTTGGAAATGATTAAAAGATTAACAATTTATTCTAACTTAAAACATGAAAAAATCAATTGAACTTAACAGTTTCCTTTACACTTTTCACGCTCTGATTACAAATGCTAAAAATTAATATGCGCAAGACATTTTTCTTGTCTTGAAAACTAATTAACAAATTCTTTTATTTCCATAACGGAAATTATTATTTGTCAAAATATTAGTGTTAATCCAGTACTTAAACAAGTGTGTCATTTTAGCTTAATTAAAAATTCATATAATTAATAATTGTTATAATCAAAATCTTATTATATTCGCAAACTAATATTGCAAAATTACTTGGAAATTTACCTGTTTCTTTATGGCAATTTCAATAATTTCATAAAAACTTCATAAATTATTACTTAAAATATGTAATTGAAAGTTGAGTGCGTATTAAGGCAAGAAGTGAAACCAATAAGTACAATCTTAATAGATTGGAAAATGCTTTGCAAGTACTCGTATTTGACACACATTTTGCTTTTGAAAAATATATGTGTATATACGCAATAATACGAAGGCAGTTCCAAAAAGCTTTACTGACAGTGACGAAAAAGGAGTTTTAAAGACGTTTTATCTACTTAAATATTCACCCTTATTGCGAAGGTTTTTTAAAGTCTGTGCATAAAAAAGAGATTTGTGACTGTTCCAAATGTATAGTTGAGGTCTACTGATGATTTGGCAAAGCACCAATGATATGCTTAACAACTACCAAATAAATTGCGGCAAAGATCAGACATTTATAATTTGCCAGATAACAAGATAATTGATAAAAATTTCCTAAAAATTTGCCATTAGTATAGAACGGGAATAATTATTTTACTTAACTAGAGAGGAATGAAGTAAGGCCTACATTTATTTACAATAAACTAAATCTTGCAACTGCACTATAGTTTTTTGGCAAAAGACTTCTACCAACTAAATGCTGTGCCCCAGCATTTAATGTAATTTTATAACAACCTACAGAATCTGAAATTCCGTAAGAGACACTGGGTGTGTTACAAAACTGGAATATGTCCACTTTTTATTACATTTGATATAACGAAGGAAGAAAAGGCTATATCTAAATTAAAATTTCATGTGCAAAAAGACTTTTCCGTATTTTGACTCCTCGGTAGGAAGAATAAAGTTTATTATCAGGCATGTTCTTTAAATCACTTTATACTTTTGAATTCGGTAATAAATCAATTTTATACACACAATATGATTAGTTCTTTATTTGTCTTTTTAATAAAATTAATTATTTTACACAAAAGATCACTAAAATTTAAAAATTTATGAAAATGCTATATTTTTTGTGGACTCTTTAATATTTTTCGTGATTTACTTTTCCTTTTCAGTAGTCAGCTGATAGTGTTTATCAAAAAGGCATTTGCGGTTGCCAGAGCAACAAAGTTTTAAAGTTGTGTAGCATATGCTTAATTTATTCAACGAAATTAATCATTAAGAATAAAACTTGATCTTATTTGTTCAATACTAACTATAATTATTAAATTCGATTAGTTAATATTTAAAATACAATCGTTAAAAATAAGTGTAAATGGCAAAAATAAGTACTAAATACTGTGGCAGCACAATAAAAGCTTTTTGCTCGTTATTTAGCACAATGAAAATCACTACTAAAAACTAAAAATCTCGTGATGTTCAGAACACCCAAAAATCACTTGCGTGACTTCAAAATCGTTAGTGATTTGAAATCACCGTGATTTCAGAATAAGCCTGTATGTCAGGAAGGGCTTTTAGACTTAATGTAATGATTTTAACAGAAAGTTAATTTTTTTATATATTTACTATATGTACATTCATTCCTTAATTACCCAGCTAAAAAAATTATATATGGTTCATATATTTTTAATATATGACTGTATATAACTATATATGAATATGTATGATTTCATGTATGGAAATATATGGGATTATACATGGCAAAACTATTATATATGAACTAATATATGGACTAATATATGAAATGTATTATAATATATGAGCGCATATATGAAAATTTAATTATGAAGCTCTTCATATGTGGATCCATATATAAATATAACATTTTATATATGGAGCCATATAAGAATGTATGCATACATGATATATAACATAAGATCATTTTTGCAATAAAAAAAGCTTGGAATTTTATGACTGCTAAATTGGAAATCCATTAGAAAATACATACGGTATGCAAAGTTTATATGCGTACCCTCAACGTTTAAGAAAGAAAAACTTTTTGTTAAAAAAAACCATTCTTTTTATACATTGTGGCCTCATTTAATATATCAAATAATCAAAAGGATAATCCAGTCATTAATTTTATAGAAAATAATAAAATTCTCTAGATAAGAAACAAAGTTCATATTACTGTATTGAAAACTATTGTTAGAGGGATTCTTTTTTCTTTTATAATTAATTGCATTAGTTTTTAATCTGATTTCTTAAGCTAAATGTTATTATGTACGAATATGATTTATGTGTTTTTTAAATAATTGATTCACCTTTTGATGAATGAAATGACTTTTAGTTCGTTTTGAATTATTTGTCCAAACAAATGTTTCATTAAATATAACTTAAATATAATAATTTAATTTATTGCACAGCAGTGCCTTTTGTGAGTCAAGAGTATATGAATATGAATTTTTGCACATGCATCTATGAAAATGTATGAATATATATAATCATATATGCCCATATACCCTCATTTTTCGGATCCGAACCATATATGGGATATCATATATGTTCCATACATATTTTTTTAGCTGGGTAAGTAAATTGTTTGTTGTTTGTTCTAATTTTTTTCCATTTTAAATGTTTTTTAACAGTGAAAATTAATGGCCTGCTTCACAATAACAAAAGAATTCTTCGACTGAAAATTTATAATGAAAATGACAACAAAATATGAAAATTTGTGTTTGTTTTCAATATAAGTTTTAAGTTGAAAGTTTTCTTTTGTTATTGTGAAACAGGCCATAAAAAATTCTTACTGCTTCGTTGCTCAAAAAAAGTGCGTTCGTGAACTTAAAAGATTATAAAATTTTTAACTGGATTTTACTGGAGTGCAAATTCTTTCTGAGAAAATTTTTGCCATACAGAAAATCCAGAAAAACGAACCCATATCGCTCATTTACTCAAACAACGTCATAACTCAAGTACAGTAGTTCACCAGAAAACGAGTTTAAAGTCTTCAATTTACACACAACTTAATTGAGAAATAACATTTTATTTGTATCTCATGAGCTGACTAAACAAGATATTTGTATGAAAATTTTACATAATATGAATAACGATATTTCTGTGTCATTCAAAAAATCCATTTGTTGAGTTATGACGTTCTTTATTGTAAATGAACTATATGTTAGTACATGTAATCAAACAAAAGCAAACGGAAAGAAAAAATTCGACATTTTGATAAATTTTTCAAAATAACAAAAAACAAATGTAAAAGTTGTAAACAATTGTTGTATTCACACAGTAGTTTTAAAATTAGGGAGTAACGAATACCAGTTTCGCGAATGCGAATAACATATTTTAATTTTTGCGAATGCGAAAGCGAATGCAAATATTGCAATACGTTCAAAAATCACATGAAAATAAATTTGTATAAGAACATGAAGTTGTGTTTTATACATAGATGTACTACATATAGCATTTTATTTAAATTTAGTCTTGAATTGAGCTAATATATATATACATATATATATATATATATATATACCCAGCTAAAAAAATTATATATGGTCCATATATTTTTAATATATGAATGTATATAACTATATATGAATATGTATGAATTCATGTATGGAAATATATGTGATTATGCATGGCAAAACTATTATATATGAACTAATATATGGACTAATATATGAAATGCATTATAACATATGTGAGCTCATATATGAAAATTTAATTATGAAGCTCTTCATATGTGGATCCATATATAAATATAAGATTTTTTATATATGGAGCCATATAAAGGCTTTATTAGTCTTTACTTTCTGTTGCTGTTCTGTGCCGTTCTTTTCCGTATAAAATATTTTGCAATTACTTTTTCTGTGAAAAAAATCAGCTGGCAACCTATAGAATTGATTACACTTGTAGACAAAGTATCACAACACATTAATACATACACACTTTTGGCTGTCACTTAACGTTGAATTCTATTTCCTACAGATCTGTCCGCAACAGAACAGAACGAAAAAGGAAAATCTAACCACATATAAAGATTTTCAACTAAACAGAAACCAAACAGCTGATTCACAGAACAGAACAGCACGTAAAAACTAATTCTGCCTTAAGAATGTATACATACATGTTATCTCACATAAGATCGTTTTTGCAATCAAAAAAGCTTCGAATTTTATCACTGCTGAATTGGAAATTCATTAGAAAATACATACGGTATGCCAAGTTTATATGCGTATCCTCAACGTTTAAAAAAGAAAAACTTTTTGTTAAAAAAAAACCATTCTTGTATGATTTTATAGATTGTGTCCCCATTTAATATATCAAATAATCAAAAGGATAATCCAGTCATTAATTTTATAGAAAATAACAAAATTCTCTAGACAAGAAACAAAGTTGATATTACTGTATTGAAAACTATTGTTAGACGGATTATTTTTTCTTTTATAATGAATTGCATTAGTTTTTAATCTGATTTCTTAAGCTAAATGTTATTATGTACGAATATGATTTATGTGTTTTTTAAATAATTGATTCACCTTTTGATGAATGAAATGACTTTTAGTTCGTTTTGAATTATTTGTCCAAACAAATGTTTCATTAAATACAACCTGTCTCTCAAGTCTAAAAAAATTTAATTTTAGTAATTGAATTTATTGCACAGCAGTGCGCCTTAGTGAATCAAGATTGTATGAATATGAACTTTGCATACTGTGGGCGGAATTTACACATACATACATGTATGAAAATGTATGAATATATATAATCATATATGCCCATATACCCTCATTTTTCGGATCCGAGCCATATATGGGATATCATATATGCTCCATACATATTTTTTTAGCTGGGTATATTAATTTTTATATATAAATATTTTTAAAACAGAAAGATATATGAAATTATATTAAAATTAGTATACATAATAATTAAAACTAAATTTACAAAATGTTAGGTAATCGTACTTTGGCCCTAAAGTCTGGTACTTTGTTCAACATTTCATGTGAAATGCTGTCAAGATACAAATTAAGAAAAATTGGAATTAATTGTTCATGAAAAAATCTTGCAGAAGAAGTAGTCTGTTCATCTTGGGAAAACATATGAAATATATGAATGTATCTTCAACATTTTAAGTTGTCATAATATGAGTGGTACTGGTACGAAGTAATGAATGTTGCTCAAAATTTTTCAAAAGTTTTAACAGACTAGTCTTAAGTAGAAAATATTTTCGCGCAAATCAAACACTGCCTTTTCTTTATCAAAAACTGAAAAATAGTTCCAAACACCACTGTGTATGTGGTTCGAAACCCAACTACTTGTAAGTATATGTACATATGTAACTTTTTAATGCTGGCAAAAAAATTTCGCCTCTTTGAAGTTAGTTAATCGTAAAACTATTTTTTTAAAAGAAGTACAAAATTTTTCTTTAGTATTCGTTTGAAATATTCGCATTTATTTCAGAGAATGCAAAAGCGAATGCAAATATCAAAAGTAAGCGAATAATTTGCGAATGTGAAAGCGAATGCGAACATTTGTTACATCCCTAGTTTAAATCATAATGTCCTAAAATTTTAAACTATGAAGTTGATGATGGCAATCTCTCATAGTTTAGTGTGTTAGTTGAAACATAAACAAGATGATACAAAAGAAATGAGAAAAAATATTTAAAAAATAATATAATTAATTAATAATTCAAAATTACGAGCAAAGTTTTCAACGACTTCTATCTGTACCCGAAATTTATTTGCGAGTTCTTGTAATAAGTAAAAAAAAAAATTCGAGCATCTATCCTTTTAAAATTTTAAGGCTTTAGAATTTATTTGCAAATTTTAGTTAGTTTTGTCAATCCGGTAACTTTTGATAAAACTTTTTGCTCTTGTGCATAATTTTAACTAATTGGCGGTGACTCAAGCCACTTCATTGTCTGATAGAAGTAATTTTTTTTGCCCTTTTTACATTTCTGGCTGCTTTTAATTAATTATAAAATTTAAAATTGTCTTTAGTTTAAAATTTTAATGAGTCTTTTAAAAAACAATTTTCTTAATTTTTTTGAAAAAATTTGTATTTTGTATAAAACTTTCTTTTTATTTGATCAAAGAACTGGTTCTCAAGTAAATGCAACTTATGTGATGCAGCATCCTCTTTTTTCTTAATAACGGAAAATATCGAGATACAGAGCCAATTAAAAAAAAACTGATTTATGGCCATTATTATGACTTACGTACCTTTTCACAATGTATGGTTAAAAGATAACAGGGACTTTAACGGCAAGTTTTGTATGAAGAACTGTCAGTTAAAGTTCACGTTAACTCTTAACCATACATTGTGAAAAGGGACGTTAACGATAAAGTTTTGGATAGTTATTTCTAATTTTAGCAAAACTGAACTATAAAGTGACATTTAAAATTTTCCATTATTACAACTGTCCGATAAAATAAATAATAAAATATTTGGTTGGTGGCAACATTTGTGTGGATATTGTGGAGCTTGTTGCTTAAAACTGATAAGTGGCAACTTGCTTTTGTTTATTTGTCAAATTACAAACATCATGAAAATATTTTTGTCAATTCTTTTGTTTTTTTTATTATTCATATGTGTTTTGTGTTGTATTGCTTTTATTTTATGCCATATTTTGACCAAATAAATTTGATTTTGTTTTATAAAGTAGAAAGTGTTGCAAGTGGCGAAAATGTGGCAACTTTAAATGACTATACCTCACAATAAAAGTTACAGGTAGGATCAACTTGTCTTTAGTTTATCGCTCACTTTTTGTTAAAATGAAGTTGTAATAATAAAAAAGTGGTTATCCATGCAATAACATCCTACTTTTAGCTATCGTCAAGTTATAATAATGGCCCTTAGAGGGATTAATACGCAGTACTTAGTGTATGCAAATTGACTAAGAAGCCTTTGACCTTACAGAATAAATTTCAGTTTGTTGACCTGTGTTATCGATAATAATAATATTTAATAGATGACAAAATAATAAATAAAGATTTTATAATGCAAAGCGTTTTATGGGGCGGAGAAATCCTACCTTTAGCTAAAGGTAAGTTGTGAACAGGGTTAAGCAGTATTTGAAATACATGTATTTAAAATACAAATACGTATTTTGTATTTGTATTTTAAATACATGAAGACGAAGTATTTTGTATTTTGTATTTTAAATACATGACATTCAAGTATTTTGTATTTTAAATACATAGTTTACAAAAATATATATACAAAATACATTAAATTGTTGGTGTTTTCATTTTGATAAATTTATAACGTATCATTCGTCAAACCAATATTAGAACAAACAAATATTAGAATCGCTAAAAAAATGTAACTATACCAACTCTTAGAGTTGGCATCACCACATTGTACATTACTAGGGTATTCATTTAATCGGGGCTTTGCTTTAATCGATTAATCGCTCGATTAATGAATCGATGTTTTTAGTTAATCGGTTAATAATCCGTCAATTTCGGTATTAACCGGTTAACCGATTAATAAAGTTTTTCCACAAATCAAGTGTTTTGAAATAATAAAAGTTCATAAATTACTTATTAATTTGAGTTTATTAGTAAAAATACCACAAATAATAATTCTTACACTAATTCCATTAAGTTTGTTGGAAAATTTTTTGCTGGCGGGTCATCAACTGTCTCATAATGGCAGAGCTCACTGAAAAATGGCAGAGCTCTGCAAAAAAAATTAATATTTGAATTTCTTAGCTTTCGGTTTTGTACCGTCTTTCATTAAATTTAATACTTAATTAAATCGTTGTCAACAGTTCTATTGTCTTTTATTAATTATTAAATAAAAACTTAATAATTCCCTTTAGTTAGAGTACCAGAGTCTCTACTTAACTCTTTTATAGACATGTCCAAGGATTTTGAAGTTTTATTTAAGCTAGAATCAATGAACATACATACTTCTTTGTTTGTATGAATAATAATACTCAACTTTTGTAAATCAGATGAAAAAAATATTTATTAACAAATAATAAGTTCTAATACTAAAAAATACGAACAAATTTGGTGCGTCCCTTAATCGGTTAATCGACTGAAATTAACCGGTTTAACCGTTAATCGAAAAAAGCAAATTTTAAATTAACCGATCAGTTAATAGGGTAGTAATTAACCAGTTAACCGATTGAATACCCTATACATTACTGCATTCAAATCTCAATTTCTAATAAAAGTGGACTTAGAGCCTTTGCATGTTAAACCAGCGATATATTTTTATGAAGCAAAAAATTTGTTCTGTTAAATTGATTTTCATGCAAACAAAGAAGTATTTTCAGCCAGCTTCATTTTATTTAACAAGTCAACAGTTTTTCTACCATTTAATTTTATAATAAAATTAAATAAAGAACCAAAAATCATTTTGATTTATGCGATAATTATCATATAATCTATTAAACAATTTAAAAAACTCACTTATGTATTTGTTTATGTATTAATACATATGTATATGTATATAAATTTTTCCTCGTCTGACTTAGTTCGAAAATTGTTATTTTTGTTATATTATCCTTTTTTCATTAATAAAATCTCAAAATAATGAATAATTTATGTATTTTTATTTATTGGAATTAACAAATTTATAAAAATTGTTTTTAATCCGCTAATCACAAGATAACCACTTATTAACAGATTAAAACAAAGCCTGGATTAATTAATCGAGTGAATAATCGTTTAAAACAAAACCAGATTAATTTAATACCCTATTAACTACATATGTACATGTACAAATGATGTGGAAGTATTTTGTATTTAATGGCATTTTCTTTTCTGGAAAAAATGTTACACTTATTACACTTTTCAAATAAAAATTCGCAATAAATTGATTTTCTGAAATAAACACTTCATTAGAAATTATTTTATCATCCCTTGCGAGCTTAAATTTTTTATTTAAACGAACGCTAAATTGTATTTTGTTTAAAAAATTTATTTATTTATTTATTTAATTTCTTTGGAAAAATATTCGTATTAGGCTGAATTTGGCGAATACGAATACATTCGTATTCGAGTTCGCTTGAATTTGGCGAATACGAATACATTTGTATTCGTCTGAAAATGCCGAATATTCGACAATTCGAATACGAATACGAATATTCGTGCATCACTAGTATGTATGTATGTACGTACAAGTATACCTATGTTTGTATGGCACTGCATGCTAACATACATATGTATGTATGTACAATAACATTTTACAATTAAAACAAAATAGTGATGCATAATCGACCACAATAAAGTGGATATTTGCCTACCTCTGTACTCAGACGAATGTAAATGTGTTTAAATACAATCTTTTACAACATTAAAATTTTTTTAGTTTTATTTATTATTAAAAAGTTAAAAAACATCATTTTAAGTTAGATTTTAATCACATTTTGTGTACTGATATACTTTTTATTCGACTCTATTAGACTACCTAGATAAACAATTCTTCGTTGTATGCATCACTAAACATAAATTGAGAGCGAAAGAGACATGATATTGCCAACATAAGATTACAAAAGAAGCAAAATCGTTTAATAGTTAATTCACTGATATTAATCAGTTATGAATAAAAATTTTTATTAGAGTTTAATAAAGTAAAATCTGTTTCATAAGTAATTTACAGATTAAAGCTAAAATAAGGAATTTTTATGAATAAGACCGTATATGGTTATCTAGTGGAAAAGCTGTAGAAAGTGTTTTTGAAGTAATGATTTGTTTTTGATCGAAAAAATAAAAAGCACAAAATAACTCTTATTTTGGCTCCAAAAAATAAAAATCAAATAATAATAACAAAAATTAGAAATTGTAAAATCCCCCCGAATATATCTAGAGATGATGCGATATCTTCTAAACGCCTGAACCAATTTTCTTAAAACATGGCTAAGAACCCTCTCGATTAAGAAAAAACAGGAAAAAAAATAATCGGTCCAGCCGTTTGTATCTGAGTGTCTGTACGTGGACCCGGACAGACACTCAGATACACAGACACACACTACAAACTTATAACACCCCTTTTTTAGTCGGGGTTAAAAAATATGTTTGTAGATTTTTTTCGACCAATTATTAATTACTGATTTTTTTCAGTAATCAGTAAATTTACTGCTTACTGCAATTTTTAAATAAAAAAACAAAAACCAGCAAATTCCTACGTATTTACAATATTGAAAGTTTTGATACTTTTAATTGATAAATTAAAAAAAAATATACTAAAAGCATAAGTACTAGAGAAGGAACACTCAGCCAATGAATGTCCATTACTACTGCTAGGTGGTATCTTCTTTAGGAAAGGGATACTGATAAAAAAGGCAGGCGGTGAAGGAAGAGACAAAGAAAAGCTTCATTATTTTACAATGCAGTGTTGCAGCACCTCTGATGTTAAATGAATCGTATTAATTTCTTTTTTTTTTTTGAAGCTGTGCTTAGTATTAATTTTATCGGTTATTTTACTGCGCCCATGATTCTGCTATACAACAAATGATGTAACATTAGTATTAGTATCTGCTGAAGTCGGTATAGTTCAGTGATCAGTGACTATGCCTTTTTGGAGACATGATGTTTTAAAAGTTACTGGTTTGGCGCATGGAACATGAATGTGTTTTTGAGAAAATCCTTGAAGAATATTTAGTTCCTTTTTTTTATATACACGATAGAATTTTTTGTTTAGTAATTAAAATAATAGATATGTACTTATGGGTTTTATTTAAAAAAAAATCATGTGAAAATTTAAATTGGGGACAAGAAGCAACATTTTTCTCTCTCTCACACACTTTTTACAACAAACACTCGTTTATATTCAATCCAGACCTGGGCAAAATGCATTACTTTTGCATTAGCATTAAATTAAAAAAAACCAATGCAAATGCAAATTTATTGAATTAACACCAAATCGTATGCTTTTAATGCATTATTTTTTCCATTGAATTAAAATCTCCTCAAAGTAATGCATTAATATTGCATTGACATTAAATTTGATATTTTTAATGCACTATTTTTTGCATTGAATTAAAATCTCCTCAAAGTAATGCGCTAATATTGCATTGGCATTAAATTTGATATTTTTAATGCACTATTTTTTGCATTGAATTAAAATCTCGTCAAGGCAATGCATTAATATTGCATTAGCACTAAATCACACGTAAAAAATGCACTAATTTTGCATTAGCACTAATGAAGTAATGCAATATGATTCCATTGTCACTAAAACATATTGTGCACACAAAATTAAATAAAGGGTGAACAAAACAAATGAAGATTAAAGAATACAGTAAAGTTTACATTGAGGCCACCTACATATGAAAAATATTCATTGAACATACATATCGCACTTACGGCCCTTTTCAGAATGTACAATTAAAAGCGAAGAGGGACTTTAACAAGAACTGTCAGTTAAAGTTCACGTTAACTCTTAAACATACGTTTCGAAAAGGAAGGTTAATCAACAAGGGAGTATTAAGTAAAAATTTTAAAATTTTCAGTATAGACGAAAAACCGTTTGTGGTTACATTTTAGGTAAATTTAAAATCCAAATACATCACGGTGAGCAAACTCCATTTGAAAATATATGTACATTGTTTTTATTTTAAAACCTTGCAATTATTATATAAGAATATCTATGTTTTGAAAAGAGTCGCAAATCAGAAAAAATTTGAGCAATATCATCATAAAAACACTTACATTTCGTATTAAAATCATAAAGTAAAAAAAATTTTATCAACAAAAGAGTGATCCAAGTACGTTGAAATTTTTTCAGTAGATAGATATTGGTGTTGTTAGTTGGTTTCCTGCAAAAAGTGAGATATCAAAAATTTTTACTTAATACCCTCTTGTTGATTAAGTGAGATGTGTATGTTCAATGAATATTTTTCATTTGTAGGTGGCCTCAATGTGAGCTTTACTGTATTTTTTAATTTTTATTTGCTTTGTTCATCCTTTGTTTAAATTTATTATGTACAATAGGTTTTAGCGACAATGCAATCATATTGCATTACTTCATTAGTGGTAATGCAAAATCAGTGCAATTTTTACTTGTGATTTAGTGCCGATGCAATGTTAATGCATTACCTTGAAGTGATTTTAATTCAATGCAAAAACTAGTGCATTAAAAATATGAAATTTAATGCTAATGTAATATTAGTGCATTACTTTGAGGATATTTTAATGCAATGCAAAAAATAGTGCATTAAAAATATCAAATTTAATGCCAATGCAATATTAATGCATTACTTTGAGAGCATTTTAATTCAATGGAAAAAATAATGCATTAAAAGCATACGATTTAGTGTTAATTCAATAAATTTGCATTTGCATTGATTTGTTTTAATGTAGGAAAATGCTCAATGCATTACCTTATTTAATGCAAATTTCCCAGGTATGATTCAATCTAGATGTGCATTATTAAATAATATATCACGGGATATAGAGTTATTTTCCCCTTTTATATTTTTTAATAAATTCACTAACTTGACCTACTGTGACGTCAAAAGAAACTATACAATTATTTCATCTGTGTGAAATCTTTTGTTACAGTGCAGTAATTAATAAAAATTAAAAACTTTAATTGTAGTATAAGAGGCTGACATATGTACATATACATATAATAACTGTCTTATTCCAAAAAAAAAAATACTTCTGTTTAATAAGAGGTTTATGAAACACATTTTTTATGGAAATTTGATTAATAAACCTTTTATAAAATCAAAATATTTTTTATGAATTAGGCCCTAAGAGTTTAATTCTCTATAAACAGTAAATGAAAAGAAAATATTACAAAAATAATTCATCTTATCTTAAAATACTGATAATTTTTAAGCGTCAAAAAGCAACCAGAACCTATTACACTAGATAGTTAGGTCTATAAACTAGATAACTGTCAACTTTTAATACTTGGTTTGTTTTTCATTTGCATTCAATACATTCAAACTGCTAGGCATTGATTCGACAAGGTTTTTCTTTATATTTGGAAAGATTCTTCAATTAGAGGCTTTATCAAGTCGATCTTGTTGGAAATGACCCCTCTGTCTGATATTTCTGTAAAAGTGCTTCCAGAAATGTTAATTAAGGTCTGGAGATCGTGGTGTATGATCTAGATTCTTAGGCGTTCGATATAACAATCATTCCTTAACAATTATTGTCGTATATTTCGGATCGTTGTTATTTTGAAATACCAGTCTGCTTAGAAGACTAAATTTTTCAACGATGATCGCAATATTTTCTTTCAGAATATTTAATTAATCAATTTGATTCATTGTAGACTCACCAAAAACTAGATTAGCGACTGTGACACTTTTCAGGAAAAGCTTTCTTCTTTGACTGCAATATTTTTAGAGGCTTTTTCAATCCAAATATATCGAATTTGCTCTCATCACTATATATAATGTTTTTCTAGAACCTTACAGGCTCAGTTTGGTACTTTTTTTTTTGTGAATTTTACGCTCTTCTGCTGACTCACTTTAGATATGTTAGGCTTATTCTGTGTCACTCTGCAATGTATACCATTTTCTTAGAGTGCTCTTCTAACTATACTGGCACTAATTGGTTTTCCAGATGTCTCTTTGATATTTGAACAGCACTTAACAATGGGTTGCTCCTTACTTCTCGTACTACTGCTCATACTTCTGTGCTACTAAGGCGTTTTGGTCGTCTCGACTGCGGTAAATTCTTTACCGATTGGTGATGTGTTTTTATGTACATAAATCTGAAATGATTTCTTGCGTTTCGTTGGCGGTATGCTTACCAATTTCTTAAAGTTTAATATCTATGTTTCCACTTTTTCTTAGAAAATTTGATATTAAACTGCAAAAAATATTTTCACTTCATCTACTTGCCAAATTAGTACCTGCTTTTCAAAGATTTTTAGAATTTATCCTGAAGTATTTAAGGAAGACTTGTTGTTATTTTAGATGGTACCTTAGCTGAGTGGTAGCGCATTGAGTACACAAAGTGTGATGATACATGTTCGAACCCAGAATTTTTTTTTACTATACTGACTACCAGGTGATTTAAAAAAGTCAACTTTAAGTTAGCTGAAAGTAACACAGAGTGGGACAATTGACTACCGCTTAGGACATAGCAATGTTAAAATAGTCAGTTGATTACAATGAAAAGTAATCCAAGTATCAGTCACTACTGGTTGCGAAATAGTTAACTTAAAGTTAGTTTAAAGTTAACTTAATTCCGACAAGGTTGTTTTCTTTTCACTAGTGTGCACTACTGAAATATGCTTCGACACTACAATAACTAATGCTCTTGCTTGGCATGTACCAGTTTAAGTATTCTTATGAAATCAAGAGCACTAAAAAGAGAGGACAATTCAATACTGTACACCATGAAGATTAAGCAAGGCAACATCTTATGCTCACCTCTAGTATTTACTAAGTTGAGGGACTTTAGTGGAAACGCACATAATGTTGAGAAAAACATAGCCAATACAACACAAATATTGTATTGGAATACAACTACATACAAGGGTAAGAAACAGCTGATCGATATTGTCATGTTATTATGATAAATGAGTAAAGGTGCAATCCGACGTGACATAACCATATCCATAGAAAAGAGCCGTTCGAACCAAACAAATGGGCAACCCTGTATTTGATTACAGGTGAGTCGCCTTAACGCTATAGCCATTACCATAGAAACCAATTGAATTTTGGTTTAGTAATAGCTATGACATTATGGCTATGACACGTCTAATTTCACCTTAAATGAAAACACCAGAACAATTTCGTAAACCAGGCAAACCAGCGCCTATGCAGGCTTTAACATTAAATATATACGAGCATCATATCTTTCTTTGTCTCCATCTACCCCCGGAGCAGACTTAGGTCATAGTCAGCGTTGCCAATTTGACAGTTAAATAATTGTTTCTGCCAAAAAAATCGTCTTCAATGCAAAGATCTGATAACAGAAGATAAAAAGTACATGAAATAAGAAATTAAGTATTAATGGGCGTGATTACGCCCATTTTTTTAAATAAGGGATTGTGTTTAATTTAGAGCTCAAGATGTGTGGTAAGTTTAGTAAAAATCACCACCCATTTTTTAACTTTCAAATTGTGTAATTACAGGAACCAAAGGTGTTTTATAGGTTTTGCAGCAATTAAATAAGTAGAATATCATAAAATTATATATAAAAAATGTTTGGGTGTGTCCCCGCCCACTTTTTTTACAATGGGACCAATGGGAAGCTATTCCCTCACAGACAACAACAAAATTTCGAAAATCGGTTTAAAATGTACTGAGTTATGAATATACACACTTAAAAAAATAGATACGAGTTTTAAACCTCCTCCTTTTTTGAAGTCGGTTAAAAAAGGTTAGATTTAAAAAACATGGCTTGAAATGGATAGATTTTTAAAATGATTAAAAACTGTATTATATATCCCAGGAATTAGATATTTGCTGCCGTATTCATGAAAAATATTTAAGGTTTATTAAGGGCTTATTTGATATATTTCTATGGGAAATTTGTCAAATAAACATGCAATAAACCTAAGATATATTTTATGAATACGGAGGTCAATATTTTTTCCCTTTAATGTCATGTAGAATTAAAACTAGATTTATTTTTTAACATTTATGTCAAATAAGGGTGGCAGCCATGACGTACATATATCCATAACTATATGTACATACATATATATATCTTTTTAGTTTAGCAGGCCGCTGGTAAGGAAAGAAAGTTAGAGTCCAGCTCACTTGGGTCCAAAACTATGATCCCTTTGTGCTGCCTGTAAGTTGAGAGAATATAGAGAGAGAAGACAGGAGAAGAATGAGAAGGGTAGAATTAGAGAAGAGATAGAAGATTTTCCAGAAAGGGTGTGATTTGAGTAGGGAGTGGGTCAAAAAATTTAGAGTTAGATAATGATTTAAAATTTTCATATAGTTTTACTATGTTGGGAATTCCTTGCTATATCCAGTAATTTTTGTACTGTCCTCGTTAAATAAACAATTCATGTAGAAATTCGATTTGCAAAAAAAGTATAGTTTCCATATGCTTATCTGAGTTTTCAAATGAATATTTAAGATTTTTTTCACCAAGCAGTATTAGTAAACCAGTATATGTATGACTTGGGATAAACAATTTCAACATATGTATGTTTACACCATATTTTTTGTGTGAATTTTATACGAGGTCTATTAACATTATCGTAAACAAACTTCATGCTTACAATTTGTTTACTAGACATGCAACTACTGACAAATACAACATGACATGCAGTCAAAAACTTCCGGATGTACTTATGTACATGCATTTACGTCTTCATTTTTTTGTAAAGTTGTATAAAAACTTTAAAATAATATGTCAATAAAACAAAATAAAAGTTAGATTCAAGAAGCTACAATTAGACGTCACATATTGACGAACAGCAAACGTGGAAAATTTTTCAGTAAAAAACAATTTTGGTTTGAGTTAGATCTGTCTGAGTTATATGTACAGGGTGGCCCAGAAAGACCGAAGTGGTATGAATTCCTTATAACTTTTTATTTAAGACATATTTTTTTAATTTTTTGTTTTTTAAATACAGTAAATTTATAGGGAATATTTTTAGATTAGTTATTAAAAATTGTATCCCGCAAGTGGTGGCCATTTTCTGCTTCGCACAAATGTGCTCTTTCCATTTCCATTATTCATAACTTATTTATGAGTGACGAAGCCCATTTCCAATTAAATGGGTTTGTTAACAAGCAAAACTTTAGGATATGGGCTAAGGAAAACCCGAGAGTACTTCATCAACGACAATTACACCCAGTTAAGTGTACTGTTTGGTGCGGTGTTTCTTCAGAAAGGATCATTGGCCCATATTTTTTGGAAAATGAAAGAGATGTCGCCATTTCCATCAATGGTGATCGATATCGGGCCATGTTGGAAAATTTTGTAAGGCCAGCCGTGGAATACCATCCGCAAATATGGTTCCAACAGGATGGAGCCACAGCGCACACTCCGAGGCCTCCGCGTTCCCCGGATTTAACCGCTCCAGACTGTTTCCTTTGAAGTTATTTAAAAGGGAAAGTTTATGTTAATAAGCCTAGGACTATTGAAATTAAAAACCAATATTTCAGACGAAATTAACAACATAACACCGGAAGTTTTGCGAAAGGTCATGGAAAATGTGTTGAAAAGAGATCATTTGTGCGATGCAGAAAATGGCCTCCACTTGCGGGATATCATTTTTAACAACTAATCTAAAAATATTCCCTATAAATTTACTGTATTTAAAAAACAAAAAATTAAAAAAATATGTCTTAAATAAAAAGTTATAAGGAATTTACACCACTTCGGTCTTTCTGGGCCACCCTGTATATGTTCAACGAATTTGAAAAGCAACTTTTGTTTTGATGTGGTATTGCAATTATTACAGCTAAGTGTGTTTACTACAAATCAGATTTCTGGTGGATTTTACCAATTGTTTTTCACATCAACCCTTCATATACTCCGCGATATTTCTATGCGTTTTTTTTATATTTCATTTTTAATTAAGATTTTAAGCGTTTTATAGACTTCAGTTAAATTTTGGAGCATTCATTGTTCTTATTTTTCTGTATAGTTTTTAATTAAATGTTTAAAACAAGTTTTAGATCAAGTACCATAAATATAGTCATAAATCGAAAAACTAAAAAATGAGCAACATTGTAAAAAGCCATTCAAAGTAAAATAAACGAAAATAAATATAAAAAAATGGGAAACGGGTTAACCGCTTAATTGCTGATCCATCAACTATTTGATTAACTTACACTGAGAAAAAATATTCGTAATTTCAATGATTTTTTTCATTCACATTTTTATTACCTGTAACAACAAGACATCGTTTTATATTTATATTTATGGTTTTGTTATTATTTATCAACGAATGCAACGCTTCATTCCCGTTACGAAAATTGTTTCATCATCTGAAAAAATGTCATATACACAACGAAATATTTTCATTTATCTAACGACTCGATTTTTACAGCCTGTTTGTGTAAGACGTTGACGTTAGAAAGTTTTTGTAATAGATTAAATGAAATGTGTACAAGTTTCCTTTAATCTAAGATTTCCATCGTCAACATCTTACACAAACAGGCTGTTACTTAGCAGCGTATATTTTTATATTTTAAATGCAAAATGTAATTATTGTAATGAAACTTTTTAGTTTATACAATGAATTATTTACATTAATAAAATGAAACCTTATCATTCGTAAACTGAAGTGTTCATAAATGTGACGTCAGTTTTAAATTTTTTAAACAACTTTTTCATTTTATTAACACATATTATATCATGACAGTTTATCATTAGTGAGACGCAATATATCATTTTTAGATGAGATTTTATATAACATAATTAATTGTTGTAATGACTCTGATTCATTAATTTAATGTACTCATTGTATTTTATTAATTATTGACCTTACGTGTGTATATTGGCATAGGTATCAGAAATATTTTTGTATGTATATGTGGCATCTCTGTCGATACCAGTTATCAACACCGGTGGTTACCAATTCCTAGGCCATTAATAAGCAACCATCTTGTTTGATTTTTTCCACCATTCATTTCTTTTTTTTTTACTCTTCGACTCGAGAACACTGAATCGCTAGCTAACACCTCAACTTCTAAACTTTACCTTTTTTGAATCATTAAAATTTTGCTAATAATAATGAATTTAAAAAACGTGAATCTAATAAAAATAAAACTTTGAATTCCATAAAAAATAAAAACTTTATTCATTGTTTGATAATTGGCAACAAAGTACCACAACTTGCCAAATATATAATTGGCTTCCACGAGAAAAATTTGCACTTGGCACTCATCGCGTGGTATTAATCGCTTTTACCGCTGCTGCCAAAACACTGAATGAAAAAAACTTTGTAACGACAATGAATCCATTACATTGAACCCCTTTCATTTATACAACAGTAAATTACATTAACAAAATTAAACATTATATTATATTGATGTAAATTTCATCAATAAAATGAAACCTTTCCAATGCTTAATATCTTACATTTCCTAGTATCATTAATGTTACGAAATAATTTGCATTCGGGTACTGAAAAACTTAAATAAATGTTTTTATGAAGAATTCATACAAAAAGCTATTTAAAATAGATTAGATAATAAAAAAAAATACAAAAAATATTTTATATTGATTATATTACATAAAATAATATCAAAGTATCAAACCCACAATTGTAATTAATCTATGTTTGTGGAAATTATAGTTTCGTTGAAACTTTCATGAAATATTTTCATAATTACAATTTTGGGTACAAGTAATGAAATATATTAATGGATTATTCGAAGGTGAGAGTATTTCAAAAACCAATTACTTAATTTAATATATGTATATTTTAAAAATTTTAATTAAAGACAAATTTTACTGAGAAAAGAATTTTTATTTTTATTTATTTATTTATTAAACATATTAATGCAAAGTAAATTTGCATAATATGGTGTTGCACAAATATGGGCGGAGTAACGTAGACCATATGCCCAAGATGGTATTAACAGTATTTTAAAAGGTTTTGTGACTGACTGTAAACGACCTATGCCTTCACATAGGAAGTAGGCAACGTGGTTGTTAAAGAAATTCCACAAAAAACCGCAAGATTATACGGTTATCCGTGGCAGATCAGTCAACCAGTGCCAGCGAGACGAAAAATTCTCGAAGGCCAAACAGCACACACAAGCCTGACCGCACTTAAGAAATAATTACGATGACGCGAGAGATGTTCCCCGACCCAGAGCTGCTTAACGACTGTGAGAAAAGAATTTCATTTATGCTAAGTAGAATAGTATAAAAGAACAATAAAGTGTAGTCAAATACATAGAAAGAGATATGAAAAAAGTAGACACCTGTAAAAAAGTTGCGTGCTCTTTTAATGCAAAACATATAGTCTGTAAGCAGGGCTGCCAGATAGAATTATATTATAAAATAAAAAAATCGGCTTTATCAAAATTAATTTTTAACATGTGTAATAGGCCGGCTCGCTTTGCATGAATGAAAAAAATTAAAAACTCGTATGGTAAAAACAAAATCTAGATCTAATTCTTAGAAAATTTTGCGAAAAAACCATGTGTCTAAAATCAATTTTTAAACCGCGCCTCTCGACACGAAAATATATTTCCTCTTGCGAAAATATATTTCCTCTTCCTTCTTGTTTGGCCAATGCCTGCCTTAATTAAACACTTTGAATTTAAAGATGAAAATGAGGAACCACACATTATGGATATACATATATAAGGTGGGTCGCGAAAAAATTAAAAGCAGAGATTACGTATGTACTTGGGTGGAAGAATAATGATTCGAATTTAGTAGCATATGTGACCTTCTCCGAGGAAAGGGACCTAGTGGGTGAAAATGAAGTTTTGAGAAAAATGCATTTAAAAAATTAAATTTTAATGTTTTTCTCATTTTTATCAATTTTTCCAAGTTCAAGTTTCTTGACACACTAGGTCCCTTTTCTCGGAGAAGGTCACATATATTGGAAAAACATACATTTTCATGTCAAAAGGCGCGGAATAGGGATTGATTTAAGATACGTAGTTTCTTCGGATTATTGCATTGTCTTCTTTTAACGACTTATAACTTTGGTCCCCTCAGTAGCACAATTATGAAAAATATTGATAAGTTATGTCCAAGTTTTTATCTTAGAACCTTCAATATCAATTTACACAGATATCAATATAAAATAAAGAGTGGGCAAAATTACACCAACATCTTTTAGTAGAAGTATGTAAGTAATATATGAATTTTAATAGTCGATTTTTTCATAAAAAACTGTCATCTTTGGACTTTTAAAAAATCGTAGATTTTAAAGAAAAAGTTATCAAATCGTCATTTTGATATTTTGCTACTTTCCGCACAAAAATCGTCAAAAATCGTGAAAAACTTAAATAAATGTTTTTATGAAGAATTCATACAAAAAGCTATTTTAAATAGATTAGATAATATAAAAAAATATACAAAAAATATTTTATATTAATTATATTACATAAAATAATATCAAAGTATCAAACCCACAATTGTAATTAATCTATGGTTGTGGAAATTATAGTTTCGTTGAAACTTTCATGAAATATTTCCATAACTACAATTTTGGGTACAAGTAATAAAATATATTAATGGATTATTCGAAGGTGAGAGTATTTCAAAAACCAATTACTTAATTTAATATATGTATGTATATTAAAAAATTTTAATTAAAGACAAATTTTACTGAGAAAAGAATTTCATTTATGCTTGGCGAAGTAGAATAGTATAAAAGAACAATAAAGTGTAGTCAAATACATAGAAAGAGATCTGAAAAAAATAGTTTTAATGCAAAACATATAGTCTGTAAGCAGGGCTGCCAGATAGAATTATCGAAAAATCGTCGAAATCCCGACAAACTATAAAATAAAAAAATCGGCTAAATCAAAATTAATTTTTTAACATGTGTAATTTGCATGAATGAAAAAAATTAAAAAATCGTATCGTAAAAACAAAATCTAGATCTAATTCTTAGAAAATTTTGCGAAAAAACGATGTGTCTAAAATCAATTTTTAAACCGCGCCTCTCGACACGAAAATATATTTCCTCTTCGGAAAATATATTTCCTCTTCCTTCTTGTTTAGCTAATGCCTGCCTTAATTAAACACTTTGAATTTAAAGATGAAAATGAGGAACCACACATTATGGATATACATATGTATATAAGGTGGGTCGCGAAAAAATTAAAAGCAGAGATTACGTATGTACTTGTGTGGAAGAATAATGATTCGAATTTAGTAGCATATGTGACCTTCTCCGAAGAAAAGGACCTAGTGTGTGAAAATGAAGTTTTGAGAAAAATGCATTTAAAAAATTAAATTTTAATGTTTTTCTAATTTTTATCGATTTTTCCAAGTTCCCGTTTCTTGACACACTAGATCCCTTTTCTCGGAGAAGGTCACATATATTGGAAATACATACATTTTCATGTCAAAAGGCGCGGAATAGGCATTGATTTAAGATATGTAGTTTCTTCGGATTATTGCATTGTCTTCTTTTAACGACTTATAACTTTGGTCCCCTCAGTGGCACAATTATGAAAAATATATTATTAATATTATATATATATATAATCAAAATTACAAATTACAAAATTACACCAACATCTTTTGGTAGAAGTATGTAAGTAATATATGAATTTTAATAGTCGATTTTTTTATAAAAAACTGCCATCTTTGGACTTTTAAAAAATCGTAGATTTTAAAGAAAAAATCGTCAAATCGTCATTTTGATATTTTGCTACTTTTCGCACAAAAATCGTCAAAATGACGATAAATCGTCAAATCTGGTTTGCTGGTTTAAACGCATTTTAAACCAGAAATCGAGATTAACTTGCACTGATTCATTAGCCCTAAGAAGCGAACATCCAAAATACAAACATTGGTAAAAATTTTCTTTATATAAACAGGTTTTAATGGAGAAGACGTAGATTTCTATTTAAGTACAAAAAAAAGAAAACATTATAAATATTAAACGTAAATTTTTATTGTAGGTAATTTTAATTATTATTTTTCGAACTTAATTTGTTTCTATATTTATGATTTGAACGGGCTACAGTTCGTATCGCTTTTTAAGTCAAATTACATGTGATAATTATTAATGAACAAATAACATCAAAGTTAGTTGTAAATATTCTGACAACACATAGTTGAACGGAACAGCCAACCGTTTTCGAAGGCCACTAAACCTTCAATGAAATCTTTTAGTGTTTCAAATGGAAAGAACATATTTACAAGTTTCTGCGAAGAGTATGACTCTCTCGATGTTTTTAGTTTTTTTTTATACCATCAAACTTGCATATCTACAAAAAGTTTAATTAAATATTTCTCTAATGTATACCTACTCGTATATATTTAGTTACGTATTTGTTATTAATGAATATCAATGCATACTTGCATTTATATTAATTTTGTATAATAAATTTCGTCTTTTCTTGTAATTTGTAATGTTTTTATTTTAATTATTTAATACAATTTTACTTTATTAAATTTAATTAACTACTTTAATTTTTCACCAACTAAGACAATTTTATATGAATATTATTTGTAAATAGTAAACAAAAACAAATTAACTATACAGTTGCATACGCGATTTTTATATAAAATATATAAAAATTGCTTTAAATGGTGGAAGAAAATATTCCTACAGGGGCTTAGTAATTGAATAAAATAGAGTAGTCAAAGTGAATAATAATTCTTCATTATGAATAAAAAAATATTCATATGGACTAAATTCATTACTTCATTTGAACAAAAATTCTTCAAAACAAATAAAAAAATCTTCAAATTAACTAAATGAATTAGTTATTATAAATACAAATTTGTACCCAATTCAACTAAAATTTAGTAATATTTACCACCCATTAAATAAGGAAACTATAACAGTCAAAATGAAGAAATTTCTTCCACAGACTTGAATATCGAATTTGTTAGCTGTATAATAACCTAAATTTTTTAATTTTTACACCCCATTTTGTATTATTTAGGTAAATTTTTGGTTGAGTGTAATAAAATGTTAAATCGTCTTATTAGTTCCGAATCTACATCTGTAATAGATGCTGAAGTTGTTGGATCTGAAATAAATCTCCTTGCTGCATTTCCATCATTTGTGTTTCCTTCTCCTTGCTTTGGCTGATCGGTCATTAGGCCTAATTCTAAATATTTTTCTTGAATTTATTTTTTCTTTGCTCTCTTTTTTTTCTCTTAATTATCCTTATTTTTCTCACTGTTTCGCCTAAAGGATATAAATCCAAATCATAACCTTATTTAGGAATGTGCTCCATACAACGAATTCTAGCATAAGAGGGGTCAATACAAATTCGTATGCTGCCTTAAAACTACCATCTTCAGGAATGTGATGTCTCTATTGTCTAGATATCCTCCGGCATATAATTCAGCTTGACGATACATTTGTATCAGTTAAAACTTGTGCAAATTTTCCATCAATCATTGTGAGACACATTTTGAAACTTACTTCCTTTTCCTGTTCATCAAGTGTATATTACAGGTTGGAGGGCTTTAATTGGAACTTTTATCTTTTTGACTTCTTCAGTTATGACATATTTTGTTTCTTTTTTCTTTTGTTTTCTTTGTTCATGAAGGTATATTTTGCATAAATTTTTTCCCGGAATTTTCATTTTCATTTTTAATGACTCTAATGACTTGCCAAACATTTCAGATGCATAAAATACAGTTTTTTATAATGATTTTGTAGTTCTACCTGAAAAGTGCTTATTACATACAATTATTAGCATGATAAATCAATTAGAAAAGCAGAGTATGTTTGTGACCTGTGCCCCGATCTCGCTCGCATCGCGAAAAATTAAATAATTATATTGGTAGTCCTATTTTACACAGGTTTACTCACATTAAAAATTATACAAACTGACAAAAATATCAGCAAATACAGTTTTTTTCTTACTCACCTTGTATTTCGCAGGATGATAAAAAAAATTTTCTGTTCGAAAAGTTCTCACGAGGCACTCAATTATATAAATTTACTTTATTTTAAGTAGGCAAGATATTTTTGTGACCAACTGTACATGATTTAGAAATACGCACATCCATTACAGAAAAAACTTTTTTAAAACTAAAATAGCTAAATTTTGCAAAAAATTTTGACCTTGTGTCAGAAAAATTTTTCTGGTGCTCACGGTCGGATCATCCAAGGTGTATAATTGGGTTTAGCGGTTTAAAGACGAGATTTGCCTACAAAAAAGTGCTAATATTTCCCCTACCCCTTTTTATGCTCTGTTAAGTGGTGTATTTTAGGAATATTTGGACCTTTTTAGAAAAAAACAAGTAAGAGTGCTATATTCGGCTGTGCCTAATCTTATATACCCTTTACCAAAGTGCGTTTATGTAGTATAGAGATACATACAGAAGCACAGAGATGTGTAGGTACATATTAATTTTGTGAAAAATGCATACTTTTTTCTCTAGTGCAATTTTTAGCTTTTTGGTATTATTTTTAATTTGGTGCTTTTTAAATTTTGGCGATTTATTTTATTTTGCTGATTTTTTTAGTTTTGTCGATTTTTTTTCATATAGGCAATTTTTTTTTTTGGGTTTGGCGGCTTTTTTCGGTTTTTGGGGTTTTTTTTTAATTTTGACGATTTTTTCGCTCTGGCGATTTTTTTGATTTTGATGATTTTTTTTCATTTAGGCAATTTTTTTATTTTTTATATATATAATTTTTTTTTAATTTTTTTAGTTTTGACCCTTTTTCTCTCATTTTGGCGACTTTTTTCGGTTTTTGGCGTTTCTGGCGTTTTTATTTCATTTTGAAATTTTTTTAGTTTTGACACTTTTTTCTCGTTTTGGCGATTTTTTCGGTTTTTGGCGTTTTTTTAATTTTGGCGATTTTTTTCGTTTTGGCGGATTTTTTTGATTTTGACAATTTTTTTTCATTTAAGCGTTTTTTTTCATATAGGCAATTTTTTTTTGTTTTGGCGATTTTTTTTTGGGTTTTTGGCGTTTTTTTTATAATTTTGAGGATTTATTTTCGTTTTGGCGATTTTTTTGATTTTGGCGATTTTTTTTATTTAGGCGATTATTGTTCATATAAGATTTTTTTTTTGTTTTGGCAATTTTTGCGGATTTTTGTCATTGTGGGAATTTTTTTTGTTTAAACACTTTTTTCTCGTTTTGGCGATTTTTCCCCCTATATTTGGGGTTTTTTTAATTTTGGCGATTTTTTTTTCGTTTTGGCGATTTGGTTTTGATTTTGCCGATTTTTTTTCATATAAGCGATTTTTTTAATTTTTGGCGATTTTTTTCATATAGGCAATTTGTTTTTGTTTTGGCGATTTTTTTCGGTGTTTGGCGTTTTTTTGTCATTGTGGAAATTTATTTTAAGTTTTGACACGTTTTTCTCGTTTTGGCAATTTTTTTCGTTTTTTTTTAATTTTAGCGTTTTTTTCATTTTGGCGATTTTTTCGTTTTGGCGATTTTTTTAAAATTTTTGGCGATTTTAAAATTTTCGAATTTTTTAGTTTGACCGTTTTTGAAAATTTCAAGAGTTTAACTCTTACGGTTTCCAAGATATAGCAATTACATAGTCAAAATTTCATTAACTGACGGACCACCCTTTAATTTAAATTTTTTTAATCTTAGTTTTAATTGTTGTAGCCTATATAAAAATACACTAATTTTACAAATTTCAAGTGTCAATATACATACATATGTACATACAATTGTATGTATATTACATGAGATTTTAACATTTTTCGTCGCTCGTTTTGGAGCACCCTTTAATTTCTAATTCTCATGTATTTGTTGTTGTAGTGGCCAAGGTTCTACGTACTCTGTCCAAATTTCAGGTCCGTAGCTCTTACGGTTCCTGAGAAAATACCGTGTGACGGACAGACGGACAGACGGACAGCGTAGCGAAAACAATAGGGTTCCATTTTTCACCTTTGGTGAACGGAACCCTAAAAAAGTAATAAAAACTTGTTTTCGGTAGTTATTTTCTATGGGAAAATAGAGTTTGAGTTTTCCAGCTCTGAAACCATCTGCCCGATTTTGCTGATTTTCAATAGCAAAATTTTTCGGAAAATTTCTGACACACCAGTCCAAGAACGAAGTCTCTACCTGGGAGCTTGGGAAAACCGATTTCACGTACAGACAGACGGACAGACGGACATCGCTTGTTCGTCTTCCCTATGCATAAGGATCCAGAATAGATATACTTTATGTGTCTCTTATTAATATTGCAGAAATTACAAACGGAATGACAAACCTATATATAAACTTTTACCATTTTTTGGTAAAGGGTATAAAAATTACTTCTAAAAATTATAAACACCTTTTTCTTCTAGTACTGATACTTAAAAAATAAGGTAGTTATACAAAATTTATATCGATTGAATATCTTATAAAATCAAAAAGTTATAGATGTTTAAAAATCAAACGCTTAATAAGAAATTTTTCATTTTAGCAAAATACTGAAAATTTCCTTTTTGAATCACCCTGTTCACTGTGATAAAATTAAAATAAAGTTTTAATTGTTTGACTTCCTAGGAAATTTGGTATCTACTTTCGAATGAACTTGAAAATTTTACAATCAATGACTTTTAATTGCATTCTCTTAAAATGGTCCACAGTGCGACGGTACATCGAATAAGTAAAAATAATTAATGTGATGATCGTAAAAGATAAACAAGAATATTTAAACATACTTAAGTAGAGTGATATAACTTCGTGCTTACCTAAATATAAAATGAAAAACAGAAAATGAAAAGTGATACATACTTACAAATGTTTTAAGCAAAGTCAAGTCAATAATTGTATGCACAACAATAATTTCTCATATTCCGTTTCATTAAAAATTTACGTTAAATAGCTGATGTTAATAACAATCTCTACCCAATAAATACACTAGGGTGCTGATCAGTGTTGCCACTTATGGTCTTTTCCGACCAAATTTGGTGGGGTTTTTTTTCTTTGGTCGGCTGGTCGGCACGATCTTGTTTTGGTAGGATTGGAATGTTCAGACAAATTTAATTTTTAATTACAATAAATTTGTTTATATCACAAACCTTATCTTTGCGTTCCAATTTTTACCGATCCTATCTTTTAATTTTGCTATTGTGCAAGCATAGTTTACATGGTTGCATGCCCCCTATCATGATACAATTACTAGGTAGTAGCAGTAAGATTTTTTGGTATTGGCTGTCAAAATTTGCACACACAAACACAAACAGTTTGATTGTGATATGACACTTTGTGTACTTAACGGGTATACGAGTTATCGGCTGTTCTCCTGCTTCTACCTAGTAATTGTATCATACCACCTATGTGAATGAAGCAAAGAAGAGTGAAGAGAGAATGTCAAAACTACAAGCTTTATCAAAACGAGCGCATTTGCTATAAGCTGCTAACAAATTATTTTGAGAGAAATCATTTTTTGGAGTATTGAGACATTTACAATCGATGAACAATGCTTTACTCTTAGATTTATCACCAAAAATCCAAAGCAATCCAATGATATAACTTGCAGCAAAAGTGGTCAGCTGCCTAAAACCTCCTGTGAGAAATACAACAACAATGATGACTTTTGCATGCATTAGAGGCAATTTGATTTTAAATATCAGTCTTATTAATTTATTTTTTAAAGTGATGCAAATGACAAAAAGCAATATGCAAAGAGGAAGTTCCGATCTGAATGGTTGAAAACTTTCGACTGGTTGCGAGAAAAAGACGGAGCTGCATTTTGTTCCGCTTGCTCGAAGCAGCTAATTAGATACTGTGGTCATCTGAAAGCACATGACAAGTGCGTCGCCCATATCCAAAGTTATGAGTCGCAAAAGAAACAATTTACAATGGAAAAATTTTGAAGTACCGAGCAGTCGAAAAGTCCGCAGAAGTTTAAAAACGCCGAATTTGTACTCGTTATGTTTTGCATTACGCATATCCTCCATTTGTTATTAATGGATTACATACCAAATTTATTGGTGGAATGCTGCCCGGATTCATCTATAGCAAAACTCCTCAAATGTGACAGAACAAAATCGATGCAGGTAATTGATTACAAAGCTAAGAAAGCAAGTCAGAAAGTAACATCAGCTATAAGAACCAAAGGATGTTTCGATGGTAAAAAGCCTGGTTTTAGTTGCTTGATATGTCAATAGTGCTCGTGTTGTACAAGATCGTTTTATTGCTATGTTGGAGCTCACCAAAGCGGATGCAAGTTAAATTTTTAATTTAATAAAGGAATTTTTTGCTACGCATGAGATTCCGTTAAAAAACTTAATTGGTTTGGCTAGCGATGGAACCAATGTTATGGCCGGAGATTTAGGCGGACTTAAAGCGTTACTAAGTGCAGAACGCGATTTATTTTCCATAAAATGCACATGCCATTCACTTTACTTTCCTCAAGCTACGCTTGTACAAATGTATCTAAAAAAATTGAGACGCTGTGCCTCAACATTTATAGTTTCTTTTCTCACGGTCCGAAAAGAATACATGAACTGAAAGAATTCTAGGGCTATTGCTCAGTAAAACCGCATAAGATCTTGGGAATATGTCAAACCCGATGGCTTCCATTAGAAGGCGTTGTTGTGAGAATTTTTGAACAATGAGATTGTTCGAAACTTTACTTTATTTCCTGCTTTTACGTAGTAAATGGCGTACGAGCTGCGAAGCTAGCAAAAGGGATGAGCTGCAAACTTAAATGCTATTTTTTATTTCTATCGTATATATTACCATAATTGACAGTCTAAATAAAGAATTTCAATCCGAAGGCTCTCGCTTACCATACTTATATTCAAGTATAAAGGCAAACTATCTCTTAATTTTGAGCAACTTTATTAAAAAGGATGCGATCAATAACAATATCGGTATTGATTATAAAAACAAATGTAATCAAATTGAAATACCAAATATTTTTATTGGGACGACAGCTGAAATTTTTATGAAAAGTAACGTAAATGCATCAGATATAATAAACCGATATGTTAAGATTTTATGTTGAGTTTTTGAACAAAATAAATTCAAGGTTTGATTTCAAACGTGAGGAAATAAAACTTTTGCAAAAAAAGCTAAGGTCCTTTCCGAAGAATATTTACCAATTTTACCTCTTATGTTAAAGTATCCCAATCTTGTAGAATGTGACCCCGACCTAATAACCACGCAGTCGAATTTTACTAGAGCTAAGTGAGGTTAATCTTTACAGTGGTATGGATATTAACAAATTTTAGGAAAAAGTATTCTCAATCAAAAATGGAATGAATGAAACTAGTTTTAGCGATCTCGCTAATTTTGCTTTTAATTTAATTTTGGTACCGCATAGCTCTGCAGCTGCTGAACGCAAATTTTCTACGCTTACTTAAATAAAAACTAAATTGAGAAATAAACAAAGAGACAATATTAGTAGCATAATGCAATGCAAGGAACTAGTAAACAAGAATGACCCTCACTATCTTTGGTCCGCAAATAAAGATCTTAGTTAGAATTATTTAAAAGAACTGAACTAAGTAGTATATAGTATGTACATATGTACTTAAATTGATATCAATGTAAGACTTTATTTTTAACATACATATGGGCATTTCTACAAGAATGTCAACTTTTTGTAGCATGCGATACCTAAGAAAAATGTTTGTTTATTCAAAGAAAATGAAATTTTTTTTTACTTCTTTACATATATGTGTAGGAAATCAGCAGTTCTACGTTAGGTAATATTTTAAGAATATTCGAGTCACGTTCTTCAGATATACAAAATAGTTAAATTGCTCGGAGAATTGCCTTTATGCTTTAAAAATGTGCAACATATATTTAAATATTGTAAACATATTTCAAACATTAAATGTAAATACATGAATTAACAAAAAAACTTTTCTTGTGATATGAAATTTTATTGGTAGGTTGCATACGGTTTTGTTCGAAACTGGGCAAAAATTTGGTAGGAAAATTTTTTTTGCAGTGGCAACGCTGGTGCTGATGAAGTGCACAGCTGCACAGAAAAATATCGGTATTTCCCCCAGCTATAAAGTCTAGTTTAATATTTCTTCTTTTCCTCAGAAACTCACATTAATTAATAAAAGTATTTCATTCAATAAGAATTGAAATTGCTGAACATAAGACCGATTAAGAAATTATTTCTAGTTAAAATTTTTATTTTTATTTTTTAAGATTTAAATTTCCATCCCTATCGGAAATTACATTAACTTTAAACTTACTTTAAGCTTACTTTTTCGCAACTAGTACTTACTGACACTTGAATTACTTTTCAATGTAATCAACTGACTATTTTAACATTGCGATGTCCTATGCGGTAGTCAATTGTCTCACCCTGCATTACTTTCAGCTAACTTAAAGTTGACTTTTTTAAATAACCTGGTAGTCAGTAAATTGAAAAAAAATTTCTGGGTTTCGAACATGTATCATCAAACGTTGTGTACTCAACGCGCTACCACTCAGCTACGGTACAAACTAAAATGAAAACAGGAAAATGTTAATATAAAACTGAAAATGTTAATATAAAACTGAAATGAGTTTCAAAGTAGCTGAGAATAACTTTGTTGGCTCTCATCAAATTCGTCTACATACTCAACTTAAGAATTAATTTTGAGTTTGTTCTGGATAACATTGCAGTTAGCTTTTAGTCAGTCTAAGAAAAGTTAACTATAAGTTAACTATTTTTGCAGTCAACCACACATTCTCCGACAGGGATGCAAATAAGTACAATATTTATGCATGTAAATTATGAGGGGTAGCTTAGTCATATTTTTCGTCTTATTATTTTAAAACATAAAGCTTTAAGAATACCGTTTGAATACCCCAAATGTAATTCATATATTTGAACTACTATAATGTTACTTTATTTATTCTCATTAAATTTAAATTTTTTTCATTTCACACTTTGATTCCAAAGAAAATCGCCAATAGCAAATATATAATAGTTTCTATTTTTAATTGCAAAAACGAACATATTATTAACACACATTTGTCTTTTGAATCTGTAGCAAATGATAGTTGATTTCTTACCTGACTGACTAATCACGCTCAAATTTGCTTTGGCCAAATTCAGCAGTTACTTGCAATTAAGCAAACATGTGCCGGATGCTTTGGATCTTAACAAATTCGATACAAGGAAATGAATGAGAAATAATGCCATTATCTAAAAATTTAAAGTAATGTTTTGTACATAAAATACATACATACATATGTATGTAGCTTGAAAAATATAAGAAGTATTTTGAAGTATAAACATATCGCTCATTTACTCAAACAACGTCTTTATATTACTGTGTGATGCCATTACTTTTTTAATTAAGATAATTTTAGAAAACCACATGCAAACAACCACAAGCATAATAATTATTTTAATGAAAGTTGCATTCTTTAGTTTGATATTTAGTAAGTAAAAAAAAACTCATTGCCTAAATGAATTAAGCTTAAATTAGACGAAACATAACCCTAACGTCATAGCCATAACAAACAAATTTAATTGGTGTTTATGGCGTTATGGCGAGTCACCTACAACACAGTGTGACAAAAAAAAAATACCTGCAGTATGTTACTGTTTTCCTGGTAGGTATTGTCTGTATTTGAAATTTTTCAAACCCCTTCAAAATCTTGAGTTACGAGTAAAAACCCGGTTTTTCGTACCCGTAGGCACTTATCAACCTCTAACTAAGCTAACTATCAGCCGATTTTTAATTCATAAACGGGGTTAGAAAGAAGAGACTAATACCTTTCGAATCATATATACATTGTTAGAGTAAGTTTCAGAGATATGCCTGTATTTTTTCAGCAAATATAATTTTTTTGGTTTTTTACAAATTCCTGCTATTCAATAATGATTTATAAAAAAAAGTTATAAACATCATATTTCCAGTACAAAAATACTGCCTAAGAACGAGTCCAAAGTAGAAAAGTGTCGAAAAAAACCGAAAAGATTATATTTGGCAAGAAAATCCAGGCATATCTCTGAAATTTACTCAAAGAATGTATATATGATTCTCTAATAAGTCTCTATAAGCCTCTTCTTTCTAAATCCGCTAATAAATTAAAAATCGGTTGATATTTAGCTTAGTTAGAGGTTGATAAGTGCCTACGGGTAAGAAAAGCCTGTTTTTTACCCTTAACTCAAGATTTTGAAGGTGTTTGGAAAATTTCGAATACAGATTGTTGTTATACTCGACAATACCTACTAGAAAAATAGTAACACGTCCCAGGTATTTCGATTTCATTAAAATTTTTCGCAGAATGTAATCAAATACAGTGTTGCACATAAGTTTGGTTCGACCAGCTGTTTTCTATGGTTATGGTTGTGACACGTCTGATTGAACCTTGAGATAAGTCCACGCCCTGGACAGTGATGTCAAATTTTTTTAAAGGCTTGGAAATTTTTAATTTTTCGAAAGAAGTATTTGAAAACACACTAATGCACCGATTCTAGCACCTTACAGTCAGTTTAAAAAAAAATGAAGCCCATGTAAAACATTTTGCAAAATCAAGGCTTGTTTCTCAATAGTTACAGTTAGAATTAAAAATTTTTATCGTCTACATCTGCATCTGTTTTAGAGGCTGAAGAACTGTCAAAATAATTAAGATACAACATTAATATTCATAGTAACTTTTAAAAGCAAATGTTCAATATTACACCATATAAGTTAATAAGGCTAACTCATATTTAAAATGTTCCAATTACATACGGGAGAATGAAGTTTAAATTTTTAGCACCATTTCCCGAACTTCTTTTTTTTGTTGTACCTTCTTAGTGAACAGACGTCTCAGTAAAGTTTTTCTTACATACATACTAAACAAAAAAATCATACAAAAAAATATTCGTAATGCATACTGACTTTGATAAATAACCTTTACTTGCGTTACTAATATTTTTTACTTAGTCAGAAATAACAAAAAAAAAACACAAACAAGGTGATATTGAGTACCTCAAAAACAAATAATTTTGAAGTGAGTTCTAAAGACAGAAATGCCTATTTTAATGTGAGTTCTTAATGAAAAAAAATAAAAATAAAAAAGCTGATGGTAGTATTTTTTAACGGCATAGACGTTTTTTCGTCAGCGATCAAATTCTCTTAGTCCAATGCCAACTAGTGAGTAGTTAACGTTAACGTTGGCTAGCACTTCTACAGTTAAGTCAGCGATATCGTGGTCATCAATTAACCAAGTTATCACTATAGACAACAGTAGCCCTAAAATTTCATTTGCTCCAAAGATATCCAGAGATAACAATGTATCCTATACTAATCGTCAAAACGGTTTTAAAATATTACAAGATGACAACGACAAACACAAGACCTCCAAGCCGCCAGCACCCTATTTGGAAAAAAAATATTCAAATGCCCTTATTAAAAAATTAATCTCGGTCATTGGTGAGAATAAATTTCACATTGTTCCAAGAAAACGTGATAACATTGATGAAACAAAAATTCAAATTTGTGAAGAAAAAGATTTTCGCAAAATGTTTACTGAATTTGAAAAAAGTTAAAACAAAAAGTTTTTACACATATCAGTGCTAAAGGCCTGCAGATCGTATTGAAGGGCATAGATTCTTATGTTGCTCCCGAATAAGTAAAATATGTACTCGTCCTCCAGGGATTTAATGTAAACAATGTGAGACAAAATCTATTCCTACACAAAATGTTTCACCACCAAATAATTCAAAAAATACACACTCAAGCTTTAATTTCAATCGCCTTGAAACTACTATTGATAGTCTGGTGCAAACTAAAAATAATTTTACAACAAATATCACTAGCAAGGTGCAAGAAATGCTGCGAATGCTTCAAGCATTAGTTAACAAGCCATGAACGCATGGAACGCAAAAGACATTCGCTAACATTAAAATTCTCTTAAGCACTTTCTCACGGATAAATATTGATATAATGTTGGTTTCAGAGACTTTGAGAAGCCTTTTTAAAATGTATGGCTATACCTTATTTGATTCAAAGGACAAGAGAGTGTGAGCACGCGGTGGATTATCATAATTCTAATTAAATCAAGACTCAAGCACGAAGTCCTTGATTTTGTGAAGAACATCTACAAGCAACAAATAATAGCATTGAAAATTTTTGTACAAATTTCGTTATATCATCAATTTCTAAAAATCTCTTGGACCTTGTTTTTAGCAGCTGGCGACTACAATGCAAAACATTCGTTCTGGGGTTGGCGTCTTTTTACACCTAGAGGTCGAGCGTTGTTCAACACAATTTCAAAAATGGGCTCGGACGTCATTTCAGGTGGGAAGTCCACTTAATGGCCTACTGATATACAAAAAAATCCGGAAGTTATATATTGCACCGTCATGAACAACATCTCTAGGTTTTAATTCAAGTTGAAGCTTCACGAGATCTCTCGACCAATCACTCTTTCACGATCGTTACAATTTGTAGCCCATTAAGAAGTGACTCACTTCATCCATATGCGAAGATGATAAATCGTAGAAATTAGCTGGGATTCAAAAAATATCTTAGTAGTCATTGAACGGAAAATATTACGCTTAGATTACCCGATGATATTGACTCTAACATTGCCAACCTTATTGAAAATATTAAATAGGCTGCTGAATATGCCACTACCTCCCATCCACAGACTGGGTTTAATAGAATTTTTACTACGGACACTGACCTTTTTGTTTGTAAAAAAAAATAGTTAGAACGGAATGGCAACAGCACAGATCAACATAAAATCAGATTTAAAGAGTCCACCAAACGACTCCAAGAGTTGCTTGCATCTGAAAAAACTGCATCGCTTAAAACTTATCTGGAAATTCTTGATATCACACCAGCATCTAATTACTCTTTGTGACGTGCTGCTAGAAAGCTTAAAATACCCCTTGAGTTTAAACCCCCTCTGCGCACATCTACCGGAGGTTGTGCCAGAAGCGATATTGAAAAATGTAGCATATTTGCTGAGCATTTAAAATATGTATTTACCCTAAAACAAATGTACTGGTGTAGTTGATTTTCCGAGTGTTGTCGCTCTACCGCTTCGACGCGAAGTTTAAGACGCGAAATGTACGAAAACGAAAACAAAAAACAATTTCAAAGCTATTTGAAAAGTTACTCATGATAAAATTGTCGCCAATTCTAACTCATAATGGGAGCATACCGGACCATCAATTTGGTTTAAGAAATCAGGGGCCAAATGGCGGCACTCGTTATCGAACGAAATTACGAAATATTTCCATATAAACTATATTGAAATATTTCGTAATTTCATTCGATAACGGGTGCCGTGATTTGCCCCCAGCATTGCACAATCGAACAACCTCAGAAATTGATCTTGATTGATTGATTGGCCAAGTTCCGGCCAATGCACGCAGTGTGTATATTTACAGGAAGCCATTCGAGCTGTTTTTACCCCCTCATAACTTTGTTCCCCGCAATCATAAAATTATAAAATATAAACCAAAATTAGATTAACCATAAATTCATGTAACCTCATATGCGAAGTGTGAAAGTTTTACAGTGAAAGTTTCCGGAGATATGAAGGTGCAAAAAGTGCATATTTTAAGACATACTCACTGACTCACTGACCTACTGACTCACTCATCAATATTATGAAGCACTTCCGCTATAGATAGAGATCTGAAATTTGATACACGAGTAGATCTAGGTGAGCAATGAACTAGAAAAATCTGAAAATCCGAAAATGTGCGCTAGTGAGCTGAAATTCGTTACACAAGTAGAACTAAGTGAGTACTCACCTAATAAAATCTGAAAACCCGAACATTTTAACCAAGGGTGCAAGGCTACGCCCTTAAAGCTCAGAATTGAAAAAAAAATTTTAATGCGTTCAACTAAAGCGATTTTATTGAAATTTGGTACACATGTTGCAATAATACAAAGCTCTAAATTTTTATTGAAAAAAGTGGGCGTTAACATGCCCATACAATTTAAGCCTCCTATTTCATGTGTTTCAGGTCAGCACATTTAAATGTACTATTTATGTATTTACTATTATCCGTTTCCAACGAAACTAAACAGGAAAGATAACTAATGGCTACAGCAGGTATTGAGATTGAAAAAGTGGGCGATATCACGCCCATAAGAAGAAAATAAATAAAATGTGCGCTTGTAAGCTGAAATTTAATAAACAAGTAGGTCTAGATTAGCAACTAACTAGAAAAATCTGAAAACCCGGAGACTTTGACCAGGAGGGCGGGGCTATTGCAATAAAGCACACAATTAAAATTGCAAATTTAAAATGTTTATCTCAAGAAATCTTATTGAAATTTGGCACAAATGTTGGAATAATGCAACAATAGGGTGTTAACACGCCCATACAATTTAAACCTCCCATTTCATGTACTTCGGACAAGCAGATTTAAATATACTTTTATTTAAATTTTAATATACGTTTCCAACGAAACTTGACACGTATGATTGGCACTGGCAAAAAAACATTATTTAAAAAAATGAGCGGGAATACGCCCATAAAAATTAAATAATCTAATTTGCGCTACAGAGCAGAAGTTTGATACGCAAGATGGCCAAGATGAAAAACCAAATAGAAAAATCTAAAAGCCCAAATATTTTAACCAGGCAGGGGCCACGATAATTTTCTACTGAAGCTTTTAACTGAAGCTTTAACTAAAAGTTATCACCTGACGAGCACGATGATAATTGAGCGCTGCTCATAACAAAATCATGAGTTTAAAAAAGTGACGGAGTGTGGGGGTAACGGCCATAACATTTCAAGCTAGAGTTTCCACTACTAGAGAGCTTAAATTCAATACAGAAATAAATCTAAATTAGAGATCACCAAGAAAGATTTAAAATATGAAGTTTGAGTTGGGGGCATGGACACGCACTTTAAGTTCAAAATTAAGCATTTAAGTTAAAGGATTTACGAACAGGGAAAATCTGAAAGCACCGATTGTTAAATTAGGGAAGTTAGGGCAGCCCTTATAAAATTTTTATCGAAATATTATACGGAAGAGAACTAAAATTTTGCAAACAAAAACAGCTTAGGTAAATTTCCAACTAGATAAATTTGAAACACAAGCTATTATATTGAAACCTTGCATGCACACAAAAAAGTAATGTGAATGATTTTGTAATATTAATTAAAATATTTGTAGTATCAATTAATAAATTAATTAAATTTTCACCTATAAACAATTTGATAATATCAATTAAGTTTTTCCAGTCAAATTAATTAATACAATTAAAAGTTTAATTAATATAATTAAATTCTTAATTGAAAATATTAATTGGTGAACACTTTTTTCTGTGTGCACATATCACTCATGCTAGCATTTAATTTTACGTTTTCTAAAGCACTTCGTCTGAGTAGACTTTACTACACCAAAATTTACACTATATTTTACATATTTCTACTCAGATGATTCTTAAAAAATTAATCAAATTACTCGGTCCTTATTATGACACAATGGTGCATATATCACGCTATAGCCCATTATTCTTTATAACTCTGCCCTTTTGAACTGGCGCAGACATTATGAATAGAACTATAACAGACTAGAAATTTAAAGTTTAAAAAGCTTTATTAAGAAAACCTTCCAAAAAGTAGCCAGATCCTCACAAAAACATAAATGTGAAAAAGGCCAAGTTCCTTTCCAAAATTTCGGCCATCAAAAGTAGTGAGATAAAAATTTTGACCAAGTTCGTGTTTGGTACAATACCCATCACTGCAATATGGCATGCATTATATAAATTTGTAATCGTGAGGGTGTTATATAATTTCTAGATAATGTGCTAACTTGGCAATATTTTTACTCTTCTAAAAAAGGAGAAAATAATGTATGTAATGTTCATTTCTTTATATCGGAAAAAATGTTGTACACAGAAAAAAGTATTCACCAATTAATGTTTTCAATTAGGAATTGAATTGATTCAATTTAATATTTAATTGTATTAATTAATTTGAGTGGAAAAACTTAATTGATATTATCAAATTTTTTATAGCTGAAAACTAATTAATTTTAAATTTATATTACAAACATTTTAATTGATAATAGAAAATTATTCATATTACTTTTTTGTGTTTATATAAGAAATGCAACCTTATAATATAGACCAAATGTGGATAGTAAAGTTAGTACATTTGACGGTATTTTGTGTTCGATGCAAATGGTCTTGGGTAAGTACATATGGAAAACATCATACCATTTCTATATTTATGATTTGAACGGGCTAAAGTTCAGATCGCTTTTTAAGCCAAACTACATGTGATAATTATTAATGAACAAATAACATCCAAGTTAATTGTAAATATTCTGACAATACATAGTTAAACGGAACAGCCAGCCGTTTTCGAAGGGCACTAAACCTTCATCATCACCGTTCTTCTGTGTTGGTCCACTGTGTGTGGCGTCAGTTGATGTAAATTTCTGCCTTATATACGAAACTTTCTTGCAAATGGAATACGTGAATTGTTTTGATTCATCGTATTTCAATTTTGCTGAAACGTGTTTTGTAATGAAAGCTCAAATTTACCATCTCTAATTTACAACAGACTTACCATTGTCGTTTATTCTTTACTAATTATGCACATGTTAGTTAATTTGCTTATTTTTATATGGACCTACATATCATGTATCAGAGATGCCAACCCAAAATCTTTCTTAGAGGTGGATTCGATGTAAAAAAGAGGTAGCTTCCATCAAATCCTACTTTAAAACGAGTTAGATCTACCGCACTAATTTTTTAGGGTATTTTAAACACCTTAGACATAATTTTTACCTTAATTAACCTTTCGTTTCGATAAGAAATATTTTATAAGGAATTTTATAACAATATTAATTGCGGATGGTTCATATTCAAAATTTGAATATAAAAAACAACTAAAAAATATAACGATTCAATTATGTCATCGTTATTTAATTAATTTTTAGATCTTAATTATTCTCATATTTAAACGTATGAATATTTTCATTAAATAATTTCTAATGCTCCTCTGTAGAGTAGGTTGCCCACCGCTAGCGCTGATATATCGTGTACCTTTCCTTGCAGAAATCAGTAAGCATTGTTTCTACAAATACTTTTTAACAAATTAACTTTCAACATTCGAACTATATATTAAATTTTCTCACAAACTGGCACAGTGAAGGAAATATTTGGGCTTATAAATAGTGAAGTCAACTCAGCGTTGTTTTGATACATTGCTAAAATATATTTCAGTTGAACTTCTAGCTTGGATTAGATAAAACAAGTAAGAGTGCTATATTCGGCTGTGCCGAATCTTATATACCCTTTACCAAAGTGCGTTTATGTAGTATAGAGATACATACATAAGCACAGAGATATGTTGGTACATATTAATTTTGTGAAAAAATTCATACTTTTTGTGCAATTTTCAGGTTTTAGGCATTATGTTTAATTTGGTGCTTTTTTTGCGGTTTTTTTATTAGGCAATTTTTTTTTATTTAGGCAATTTTTTTGGTTTTTGTCGTTTTTTTTAATTTTGGGTTTTTTTAATCTTGGCGATTTTTTCGTTCTGGCGATTTTTTTGATTTTGACGATTTTTTTTTCATTTAGGCGATTTTCTTATTTTTTATATATTTTATTTTTTTGTGGCAATTTGTTTAGTTTTGACACTTTTTTTCTCGTTTTGCGATTTTTTCGGTTTTTGGCTTTTTTTTAATTTTGGCGACTTTTTTCCTCTTTTGACAATTTGTTTGATTTCGAAAATTTTTTTCATTTAGGCAATTTTTTTTGTTTTGGCTATTTTTTTCAGTGTTTAGCGTTTTTTTTAATTTTGGTGATTTTTTTCATATAGGCAATTTTTTTTTGTTTTGGCGATTTTTTTGGGTCATGGCGTTTTTTTAATTTTGGCGATTTATTTTCGTTTTGGCGATTTTTTTGATTTTGCCGATTTTTTTTCATTTAGGCGATTTTTTTTTTCATTTAGGCGATTTTTTTTCATTTATGGCGATTTTTGTTTATATAAGCATTTTTTTTTTTGTTTTGGCGATTTTTGCGGATTTTTGTCATGGTGTGAATTTTTTTTTCATTTTGACACTTTTTCTCGTTTTAACGATTTTTTCGGTTTTTGGCGATTTTTTTCATGTAGGCGATTTTGTTTTCATTTTTGGCGATTTATTTTCATATAGGCAATTTATTCTCGGTTTGGCGATTTTTTTCGGTTTTTGACGTTTTTTTTTTTAATTTTGGCGATTTTTTTTCGTTATGGCAATTTTTTTGATTTGGACGATTTTTTTTTTCATATAAGACATTTTTTTAATTTTTGGCGATTTTTTTTTCATATAGGCAATTTTTTTTTTGTTTTGGCAATTTTTTTAGTGTTTAGCGTTTTTTTTTTAATTTTGGCGATTTATTTTCGTTTTGGCGATTTTTTTTGTTTTGGCGATTTTTTTTCATTTAGGCGATTTTTTTTAATTTTTGGCGATTTTTATATAACAATTTTTTGTTTGTTTTGGCAAAATTTGCGGGTTTTGGCGTTTTTTTAATTATAGCTTTTTTTTATTTTGGCGATTTTTTTCGTTTTGGCGATTTTTTTTTTAAATTTTTGGCGATTTTATAATTTTTGGATTTTTTAGTTTTACCGGTTTTGAAAATTTCAACAGTTTAGCTCTTACGGTTTCCAAGATATAGCAATTTGTTAAAATTACATAGTCAAAATTGCATTAACTGATGGACCACCCTTTAATTTAAATTTTTTTTTAATTTTAGTGTTAATTGTTGTAGCATATATAAAAATACACTAATTTTACAAATTTCAAGTGTCAATATGCATATGTACATACATAATACAATTGTATGTATATTACATGGGATTTTAAAAGTTTTCGTCACTCGTTTTGGAACACCCTTTAATTTTAAGCTTTAATATATTTGTTGTTGTAGCGACCAAAGTTCTACATACACTGTCCAAATTTCAGACCCGTAGCTTTTACCGTTCCTGAGAAAATAGCCTTCTTCCTAAAACATGAAATATGTTTAATTATTAGGAAAAAAGTTAAAGTTTTCCAACCCTGGAAACGTTTTTTTATTTTGTTAAATTTTAAAATTTTTTTTTTAATTATAAATCCCAATTTTATTCATACCGAAGTATAAAATAAGTTAATTTAATAAAAAAGTAATGAAAACTTGTTTTCGGTAGTTATTTTCTATGGGAATATTGAGTATGAGGTTTCCAGCTCTGAAACCGTCTGCTCGATTTTGCTGATTTTCGATAGCAAAATTTTTCGGAAAATTTCTGACACACCAGTCCAAGAACGAAGTCTCTAGCTCTTCTGGGAGCTTGGGAAAACCGATTTCACGTACAGACAGACGGACATACGGACAGACGGACAGACGGACATGGCTTGTTCGTCTTCCCTATGCATAAGGATCCAGAATATATATACTTTATATGTCTCTTATTAATATTGTAGAAATTACAAACGGAATGACAAACCTATATATACCCTTTTACCATTTTTTGGTAAAGGGTATAATAAACTCGGTGAACTATAATTTAGTTTTATTATTGAAAAACTAAAAAAGTGGTATATTTTTCTCGGAAAGTGGCAGAGTTGAGTGAGATACCACAAAGAGGTAGATCTACCACAAAAGTGGTAGAGTTGGCATCGCCGCACAGGGGCGTGAATTAAAGAAAAAGTGGTAAAAAGTCCGCAACTTTTGAACTAGTCAACCGATAGGGTAGCTCCAAAGAGCCTCAAAAAGGGAAAGTGCGGGTATCGAAATTCTTTCGATGCTTGTAACTTTTGTAAATAGGGACCGATTTCAATAATTTTTTCAACAAGACAATCTACGTTAAGAAATAAAAATTAAACATGCTTAGAGTATCATTTTATCTCTTTCAGTTTCCAAGTTGTTTGACTTGAAAAATTTATTTTTTAATTTTTGGCCCTGACTTTTTTTATTCGTTAGTACATAACTTCTTTATTACTTGCCAAAAATCAGTTTGTTATATTGTTTTTGAAAGAAAACTTCATTACAATTCATATGAAAAAAAATATTATTTGATTTATCAAAAATTGTAAAAAGGAATAATTTTGCAGTTTGGATTTTTAAAAATTATGAGAAAATTTTGTATATTTTGTGAAAAAAGTATTCTTAATTTTTTTGGAATATTTTAAAAAACTATTAAGTATTTGATAAAACATTTGATTGTTTCGGAGAAAAGAGACATTGAAAAAGGATGTGAAATAAATATTGGAGATTTTTGTTGGTGCACCCTACATGCAGCATTGGTCGAAAACTAGCAATTTTTTAAAAAATTCCTATTTTTGGATGTGGCAAAAAAATTGCACCGTCGTTTTTGTAAATTTTTTGGGTTTTTATTATAAATAAACTTGTTACAAGTAATCTGTAAAAAACTCTTGACATTATACACATAAATGTAGGCAGGAGAGGAGATTTTATAAAAATGCTAAAAATTTTCTAACACAATTTTTCCCAATAAAAAAAAGTATTTGTAAACTCTAATTCGGGAGTAATTTTAATTTCTATCAATAGTATACACTTAGCTTTGCAAACTGAAAAAATATTATCTTCCTACCTTCAATACTTTTTGAAATATTCAAAATCCAATTTTGATTAAAAATTTTAATTTTCTACACTTTTTATTTTTGTCTAAATTATTGATCTTATTTTCTTTACTGCAAATGTTTCTTAAGTTTTTCTATGTTATTACAATAGTAGATATAATTGTCTGTTCAACGGTATATAATATGTATTCTTTTGCCATTACCTCAGGTAACAATCTACGTGTTTTATCTGATACTCAAACAAACCCACATTTTTTATGAACTCGCTGTTTTTAAATACTTTCTTTACTTAAATACAAAAATACAATAAATCATATGAATTGTCAGGGCTAAAAATTAAAAAATAAAATTTTCAAGTCAAATAACTTGGAAACTGAAAGAGATAAAATGATACTCTAAGCATGTTTAATTTTTATTTCTTAACGTAGATTGTCTTGTTGAAAAAATTATTGAAATCGGTCCCTATTTACAAAAGTTACAAGCTCCGAAAGAATTTCGATATCCGCACTTTCCCACTTTGAGGCTCTTTGGAGCTACCCTGTCTTACAACAGGGTGCCTCAAATTATGGTAGTTGACTAATTCAAAAGTTGCGGACTTTTTATTACTTTTTTTTAGTTCACGTTTTAACACTAACGTAGTATATTTGAGAAACCTTGACTTGCAAAAGACTTATTTTATTACAAGGAAACACACCGCACTTACGACATTTTATCTAAACACATTTGAAAATTATTTTTTGATATTTGTGTGGTTTATAAGAAATCGTAATTACTTGTGTGTTTGCTTTTGTCTTATTTTGAAATAACTGTGCTTCATACTGTGTTTATTCTTATAAGAAATCATATTATTTATATTCCATCATCCTGGGGGTTGCACGGACATTGTTTTTCTTCAGCCGCAATAATTTCAATGGCATTAATTGTTTTGTCAGAACACAATTTCGATATTTATAATATATTATTTTTTTTTAATTTCTCTAGGATATAATCCTTCAGGAAATGTTTTTAAAAATTTGTTGAAATATTCTCTTTATCTACATCTACATGATAGTCTAAAAAAATAAAATTGAAAAATTTTGATACTGAGACCGAAGCTTCAAAAATAAATTGTTTTGTCTCTCCTAAAATATTGAATTTTTTATAAATAATATATTAACAGCCTTATTTATAAAAATTATTATGGCTTTATAAACGCTTTCTAAGAAAATTTTTTATGGAAATTTGTTTTAAAAACCCTTTTTAAAGCCTTAATAAGTTTTATAAAGAAGGCTGTAAAAGTAAAAATCATAATTTGAAAATTTGAAATCTTCATTCCAGAAAAAAAATCATGAAATCATATTATTGTCCAAAAATCATAAAAAATATGATAAAATCATCATTCTGGCAGCACTGGATGCTAGACTCGTAACGAACTCTTTCAGTAGCTCATTTAAGACACAAAGCGACGATCAAACTCACGAGCCACAGAAAGAGTTCAAAATTTCATACAACAACCCCACACACTTTACAATTTCACACACAACTTTTTCGGGTTGCACCAATAGTTGCAAGGTGTGCGGCTTGTATTATTGCCTTTTTTCAACCTCCGTTTATTAAAAAGTATATGAAAATAGATTGCGATGATCAAACCCATGTAATTTAAATGGGTTTAATCACTGAATGAGTTCGATGCAAGTCTACATAAAAATTCGAAATATTATGCAGTAGTAGTTGTTATTTACAATTTGATAACTAACATAAGGTAGTGTCGAAGACGCCATCTTTTATTCATTGAACGGAAGATAGTATATTAAATGTTGGCGTTTAAATTAGATACATATTATGTTCTAACAATTCACTTTCAAACTGCTATTGCTGCACGTTTTTGTGTATTTTAATATTTAACACAAGTTTGCTTACGTTGATAAAGTAGTTGTGACTGGGGAGAAGGGGTGAATTTTGTATTTTAATTCTAAACTTAAATTTTAAGCGAAAATGTTATTGGTGTTAACGTAGGTCAACGTGTTCTTATTTGTATTTTTTTTTTTTGGTTTTTGCTTTATTGTTTATTTATTTTATTTTCGGTATTATGCCTTGCAGTTGTTGTCATTTTACAAAATGCAAATTCAAATGGTTGAAATGAGGTTGCAAGTATGTATATTTACCATGCCGTGTAGTATGTTTTAAAAATCTAGGTTTTTAGCATACTTTAATTTCAACTATGTATGCATGTACTGTTATATACTGCAGGTATGTATGTATGTATGTACTAGTGATGCACGAATATTCGTATTCGTATTCGAATTGTCGAATATTCGACTATTTTCAGGCGAATACGAATGTATTCGTATTCGCTTAATTCAGGCAGAAACTCAGGCGAATACGAATACGAATATTTTTCCAAAGAAATTAAATAAATAAATACTTAAATCCTGAACGATATTTAAATAAATTACTACAAATTTTAGTTTCTACAAATACATTATTTTTTATAGAAATTTGTGCTTTGTATCATTTTCAAATATTATTCAATGACGATCATTAAAATTTTGGGTACTTTTTATTAACTTTAAAGAACGCCAACAAGAGTGTGAAGTCCTTTTTCATAACAATTTTTTAATATTTCATATTGCATATAATACTCGTATTCGTATTCGCGAATATCGTTTCAAATATTAGTGTTCGTATTCGCAAATATCGTTTGAAATATTCGTATTCGTATTCGAGAATATCTAAAATTGACATTCGTTACATCACTAGTATACACATATTTATTTTTAGAAAACAAAGCTAACGATTTTTTTGCAATTTATTATGTCGAAACACAAATAAACAAAAAAAACTTGCTACATGTGATTAAAGTATTTTTGTTTTTTGTGCTTTATTTCAAGAGATTATTATTAATTGATTAATTTCAATGTCAGATCACAAAAATATTGAAACTACATTTTTTTATTGTGCATAACAGGTTTGTAACAACTGTGCAGACTAGGGTTTGGAATTTCTCAAACCTTTCCGGGGAAAAGTACTTATTCTTAACCTTAAACATCCTTTTAACAAACATAACAGGTGAACATTGAAATGAGTAAGAAATTAAATAAAATAAATAATTAATTAGTCTCAACGCGGAGATTTCCTAGAATAAAAATTAATTAGTTTATTATATCTTTGTTTTTCTCGATTTATGCATTTTGATTATCTAATTGAGTTAAGCTGAAGCCTTGTGCAGATGGTTGTCACATCTTACAATATTGTCAAAGCTGACAATGTGCTGGCAATGTATTGACAATAAAAAATTACCAGCAGAAGACAGATTGCCAGTGTTAAATTTGGCAGAAAAGCTTAGAATTTTTTTCCAGACGATTGTCTGACAATGATGAAAGTGTCAAATACATAAAATTCGCACATCTGGTGATAAAAATGTCTGACAATGGCAACGAAACGTGTTCAAATGATTATCAGTCGGAAGTCTTATAATAGACTGGCAATGCTTTTTCTGACAAATGCCAATGTTTTTTTTTTACAATATCGTAAGATTTGATAACCTTATGTGCAGAGCTTAAAATCCTGGTTTTATCAAAAAAAATATTTTTTTAAAACCAATTTAAAACCTTTTTTGTATTCATTTTAACTAGGTTTTGTTAACTGCAACCTTTTCTTAGCTGTATTAAGTTCAGTGCTGCCAAGTTAAAATTACTGGAAGCAGGTGATAATGTTTATGTCAGTTAATAATGTTTAAAATACTTTCAAGTTAAAAATGGATGCAGCCACAACAACAATCAAGAAATTCAAGATAAAAAGAAACTTTTGCTCGTTGAACAACGAACATTGTTTCATTGTCCTTTGGGAAGAGAAAATAGACGATTTGCTGGACAACCATCTGCCGATAAAAACAGGTTTAATTTGTAATATATCCTTACAAAAACATAAATGTGAAAAAAGGCCAAGTTCCTGTCCAAAATTTCGGCCATTAAACATTAAACACCAATTCCAGCTAGTTTATTATTATTAGTTTAGACTTTAGTGTAATTCCAACTGTGATATTAGAAGTTAAGACAAGGCTGTGATATTTTATTTTTATTTTATTTATATTTGCAATTATTTTTTACGTTATGTGTTTTATGTTGTACATGTTATGTCTCTTTAAAAAACATCCTAAAAACTTAAAAGTAAATTGGAATAAAAGATAAAGGGTCTTATGCAAAAAAACTTAACAACGCTTTGCAAAGTAATGTTTATTTATTTTATTTTTTTGTAGCTTTTTTTAAAGGTTTTTTTTTTAATTTTGTCTTTTATTTTTAATTTGGTGCTTTTTTTAGTTTATAGGCTTTTTCTCGTTTTAGCGTTTTTTTAGGTCTTTTTTTGCGTTTCTTACTTAAATGCTTTTTAGGGTTCCGTACACCAAAAGTGAAAAAAGAAACCCTATTGTTTTCGCTACGCTGTCCGTCTGTCCGTCACACGGTATTTTCTCAGGAACCGTACGATCTACGGACCTGAAATTTGGACAGAGTATGTAGAACCTTGGCCGATACAACAACAAATACATGAGAATTAAAAATTAAAAGGTGCTCCAAAATGAGCGACGAAATATATTAAAATCCCATGTAATATACATACAATTGTATTTAATTTGTAAAATTAGTGTATTTTTATATAGACTACAACAATTAACATTAAAATATTAAAAAATTTTTTACAGTCTTTAAGCAGCTCTGGGTCGGGGAACATCTCTCGCGTCATCGTAATTATTTCTTAAGTGCGGTCAGGCTTGTGTGTGTTGTTTGGCCTTCGAGAGTTTTTCGTTTCGCTCGCACTGGTTGACTGATCTGCCACGGATAACCATATAATCATGCGGTTTTTTGTGGAATTTCTTTAACAACCACGTTGCCTACTTCCTATGTGAAGGCATAGGTGTACAGTCAGTCACAAAACCTTATAAAATACTGTTAATACCATCTTGGGCATATGGTCTACGTTACTCCGCCCATATTTGTGCAACACCATATTATGCAAATTTACTTTGCATTAATATGTTTAATAAATAAATAAATAATAAATTAAAGGGTGGTCCATCAGTTAATGCAATTTTGACTATGTAATTTTGACAACTTGCTATATCTTGAAAACCGTAAGAGGTAAACTCTTGAAATTTTCAAAAACGCTAAAACTAAGAAATCCGAAAATTATAAAATCGCCAAACCGAAAAAAATCGCCAAAACTTGAAAAAAATCGCCAAAAATTAAAAAAAAATCGCTAAATCGAAAAAAATCGACAAAATTAAAAAAAATCTAGCACTAAAATAAATCGCCAAATTCGAAAAAATAGCCCAAATGAAAAAAATCGCCAAAATGAAAAAAACTCCAACAACCGAAAAATGCGCCAAAACCAAAATAATTGTAATTGTAAAATATTTGTAATTGTAATAATTGAGCCTTAAAGTTTAAGATGCGTGATGTACATAAAGTAATTGCTGAACTCAAGCCAAAGAAAGCTCCAGGTATTGATGGAATTAGTAACAAGATGCTGATGAACTTGCCGCATATTGCAATAAGAATCTTGCTGTTTATTTCAAATGCCATATTACGACTGGAGTATTATCCACAACTCTGGAAGCTTGCAAAAATCAAAATGATTCCAAAGCCGGGCAAAGATCTTACTAAAGCTGAGTCATATAGGACAAAATTGTCCTCAATTTTAACTGATAGTGGGTGCATCCCAGACCATCAATTTGGTTTTAGAAGTCAGCATACCACCATTGAACAAACTCATAGATTGGTTCAATTTATAAGAAAAACATTTGAGGAAAAGAAGTATTGTTCTGCCCTGTTTATTGACGTTTCTCAGGCATTTGATAAAGTGTGGCATGAAGGCCTAATTTTAAAATTAAAATCATATCTACCAATAAATTTAGTGAATTTATTAGAAAGTTACATTACTACCCGGAAGTTCACGGTTGTGGAAGGATAATTCTTGAGTGTGCCCGAATCTATATCATCCGGTGTGTCACAGAGTAGCATACTGGGGCCAGTTTTGTATTTGATCTATACTTGTGATATGCCTTTGAGCAGCAATATCCATACATCTACGTTTGCCGATGATACAGCCTGCCTAAGTATGCATGAAAACCCTCACGAGGCTTCCCGATATCTATTTACAAGAACATATTACACAATTGGAAATGTGGTTGAACTTATGGAGAATTAAGGTAAATGAACAAAAGTGTGTCCATATAACGTTTGCCCTAAGAAGAGATACTTGTTCCCCAATTCGAATCAATAATCAAAATATTCCTCAACATTCCCAAGTGAAATACCTTGGTATACACCTTGATCGAAGGCTTACATGGAAACATCATATTGACTTTAAGCTAACTCAGATGAAACTTAAGTTATCTCAAATACACTGGTTGATTGGCAGAAATTCAACACTTAGCCTGGACTGTAAGCTTTTATTATAAAAGTCGCTTTTAAAGCCAATATGGTGTTACGGTATCCAGTTATGGGGCACTGCTTCAGCTTCCAATGTAGAGAGAATCCAACGAAGGCAAAACAAAATTTTACGGTTAATAACATCGGCTCCATGGTACATCAAAAATTCTAATATACGTCGTGATTTAAATATGCCACTAGTGATTGAAGAAATTGCAAAATACGCAGGCAAATATTTAACAAAACTCGAGTCACATCCTAATCCGCTTGATCGTAATATTTTGAACTTTACTGGACACATCCGCTTAAAAAAGCGGGACACAAGGGCTCTATTACTCAACACGCCAGATGGGATATCTTGAAAATACTTTTTTTATACTTTTTTATAAATTTTGTTTCTTTTTTGATTATCACTACTTATGTATTATTTATAACTATTAACAAGTTTATGTCCGACAGTGGTCGGTCCTAATAATTATATTTTTAGATTTAAGATTTGAATACTTATTGTTAGTTCATATTTGAAGATACAATAAATAAATACATGTACTAAAAAAAATGTTTTAGGAGAAAAAGTTTGGCATAAAAATTAGAAAAATAAGAAATATAGCTCCAGACCTGGAATACTTAAAGTTTTTCTTGTATATAAAAGTAATTATATATGACTAATTATTTCTTTGGTAATTAAATATATTCAATATTTTGGAAAGAAATAAATTAGTATTAAAAACTAGAAAAATTAAAATTATGGTTGCAGGGTTGGAAATGAAAAAAAATTTTTGATAAAAATTTAACCACAAATAGTTTTTTTTTCAGTTAAAAAATTTCATGTTTGAGAAGGATTTATGTTATTTGTTGATTCAGTTGATAGATTATGTACAATAAAATCCAAGATTGATAGAAATATCCCTTTTATCTCTCTTATTCAAGTTCAAAATTTTTTTAATGTTGTAAACAATGGTTATTTAAAAATCGTCAAATTTAAAGGGAAACCCGTTCACTCGTCAAAATCTATTTTTGGCAGCCAAAATCGTCAGAAGGACGATAAATCGGCTAATCTGGCAACCATGGTCACATAATATAAATTCATAAATACATACAAAAGTAAAATATATGTACATATGTAAATTAGGTATGGCATAGTTGACGACTTGTCAATTTCGACATGCGGGGATCCGTTATTTTGTGAGGTTCGGAAAAACATATTTGTGCTCAAAATTGAGGGTAAAAGCAACAAAAAAATTACAAAAAATCATATGACTTTTTCCTAACCCCTCTCCTTAAGGGGGCTCCCTTACAAAGGGGTAATTTTTAAAAAATCTACTCGCAGGGCTATAACTGCTCCTAGGGCGTACATATCGAAATCAAATGTATGACCAACCTCCAATATTTTTTCAATAAAAGATTTTCTCTAAGCATACCCATCGTCTGTCTTCAACCATTAAGGTTGTAACCATACAAAAAATAATTTTTTTAATATTTTTTTTTAAGAAAGCCGCCTTTTCCGCTTTTATTGTGCCTCCCAGTGGGATAAAATGTGAGACCGACCCACAGTAATTTGTCATCTCCAACATTTCCTCTGAACATACCTATGCCCTATCTCGACTCTTTAAGGGCGCTCCGATGTGAAGGGGAAATTTTTATAAAATTTACTCGCAGGGCTCTAACTGACCCTAGGTCGTACATATAGAAGTTAAATGTATGATCCACCCTAAATATTTTTTCAATATTAAGATTAACTTTAAACAAACTTGTCATCTATCTTCAACCATTAAGGTGGCCCCCATACAAAGAAAGAAATTTTTGGTATATCATCTCCGTAGGCATCTCCGTATGTATTTTATTTTCCTACGCCATTTAACAATAAAAGTATTTTAAGGCAAAATTAATAATAAAAAACAAATTAAGCACTTATTAATTAAATGTATTATTTCAAGTGAAATTTATTTGCGGTTGGTAAGCATTGTCTATATGGGCACTTCCACGAGATAGTCCAGCGAGCATTAACCTTGTATTTGAGAACTATGTGATTCGATTTTTCTTAAATTTTTACCAAATGTAGAGCTGCTGACGGCAGCAGTTTTGTTTTTGTATTGAAAAGACAAGCATATTTGTTTGATGCTGCATGCTACAAAAAATTGTGGAGACGCCAATATGCATTTCAGTGTTGCATTAACAAATCATCAATAGACTTCAACCACACATTTGGAACGGTCACAGACGTTTTATATTATGCACAGACTTTCAAAAACTATTTGAAATCTTCTTCTTTTTTATATGAAAGTGTTCATTCATCATTTGTGGACATCCATTAATGGATTCGATAAGTATACAAAATTTAATTAAAATAAAATAAGAAAGCAGAAATATACTTCATTCTAGAAAAAGTTTCTTATCAAAAAATCGACTTCCCATAACTGGTATGGTTTTTGATACTTAAACTTTCTGATTTATGAGCTTTATTTTACATGCTTTACAATTTTCTCAAAATAAAAATATAATTTAACTCAAGACAAAATAATTTAAAGAATTTTTTTACTAAAACTCATGGATTAATTTATTTTGGTTTTAATAGAAATTATAAAATTATATTTTCTTATTTAATCGCGATATAATTGCTATTAATTGCATATTTTGTAATCGTAATCGCGATTATGAAAATCTATTATTATTTCCAAACCCTAGATGTGACATTTAAGACCATTTATTTATTTTCATTTATAAACATAGTTTTTTAAAGAAATTTTAATTTGCCCTACTATTAAAAATTCACTTTCGATGAAATAACAAGACGATCCAAGAACTTGTGTAAAACATTCATATTTGATACGAGTTCATGTGGAAATGTACTATAATAACAAAAGTTCATACAAATACTGTTGATCCAAGGCAAACATTTGTTAGGTCAACAACTCTCTTTGTTATTTTAGCAAATTTACGTTAAATTATTACTCATACAAATTTAAAAATCAAATGATAAATACCTGATTGTTATGTAATCATTAGCTTAATAATATCAATTGTTTATAATAAATTTAAAATAATATATTTTTTAACTGAAACAGCAGTCATTGGTTTTGAATTAAGCCAAAGTTGAATTATTTTTTGCTTTCCTAATTAAAAAATAACAAAAAAAAAGAGAATGTAAATTAATACAACAGCATTTTATTCGAATTTCTAATACCCTTAAACTGTAGAAGAATGGGGACAACTGTGTTCATTTGTGTGCTTCTGAAAAGCTTCATATCTTTCTTTGTTTGTTTGTTTGATAAACAACTTAAATCTGTTATAAAGAACACCAGTTATACATAATAATCGCATAAACCAAACAATTTACAGTTCTACATTAATATATCACACAAATTAGTACACTTGTAGAAGACACCGTTTATAAGGTGTTTTTGCTTATAAAGCCTGGTACGGAGTTCATACGAAATTTAAGATTCTCATACAAACTGTATGTAAAAAAATTACGCAAATTCAGATTTCTAAATTACACCTACTGCGCCGGGCCAAGTTCCGGCCTATGCACTCAGTGTGTATATTTACAGGAAGCCATTCGTCGCAAGCCATTTTTCTTAATATCGCTTCCAATTCAGTGACCAGGCATCGAAAAAGAGAACTTCTTGCAATGACAACCCTATGTAAAAATCATTAGATCGGATCGAAATTTTCACTACTTCCGCATCGCAAACTGTACATTTTCATGACTTTTTTGGAGTGTCTTTTTTTACTGAATTGGAAGCGATATTAAGAAAAATTCCCTTTTTTGTGTTCTATGATAATATTTTCATCTAGGAAAAATGGTAAATAGTTGCCTTTTTTAACAATTCGTTTCTTTTTATACGAACTTAAGCCCGAAACAGTGTTTTTATGTAAATTTAAGCAAATAACTTTTAAATTTTAGACTAAAAATAGTTCATAAATTTCTTTAAAAAAATTATTTTTTTTTAAATTCTGGTGAGTATTTTCTAACACTATGGAGGAGTTACAAGGTTTTGTGTGACTAAAATAAGCCTCTACATGGTTTTTTGCTCACTCTCGGCAAATTAAAAATATCGATTTTTTGGAAGCAATGAAAATATACTTCCGCTAGAATGACTTCCATTTTTTTTACTGGGAATATTATGAAACACTTCCGCTATACCTTGAGTGCTGAAATTTATTATACTAGTAGACAGACCTAGCTGAAATCTGAAACCCGGCAAATTCAAACCAGGGGCCTAATTCCCGCATTCGATTGCGAGCGAGTTATTGCTCGAATGTGCAAGTTTTCTAACTTTTTGGATTTTCCCATTCGGTTTCGAGTAACACATATCGAAATTTCTAATGACAGCATTCTGTAACGTGCATACATTCTAATGCAACCGTTCGTGTTTTTACTCGCAAGCAAAATGGCATTCGAAATCATGTTTAACATAGAAAAAGTGATGAAAAACAAAATGTACGTTCAATATTAGACTTATTTATTTATAAATGAATGAATGTACAAATGTACTTATAAAAAATACAAATTAAAGAATTTCAAAGTTTAAAATTTGTTAACGCACTAATAATCCCAAAATTATTATTTTACTTATTCGGTAAAAGAATTTCTTGTTGGCTTTAAATATAACAAAACACACTGACTTGGCAAATAATGTTTTTCCTACGAGTTGTCGGGGAAAATAAAAAATCAATCAACTCTGGGAGCATCTCAATAACAAATTAACTGGTTCTAGTCAACCAATAAGAGAATTGAAAATGTCGCTAGTGCTCTATTCTCTAGCTTTAAACTAATTTATTATTATTAAGTTTTTAATTAAATTAAAACAAAAATAACATTTATGTATATTTCTTTTCTTTTTTCTGCATATACGCTTGTATTTACGTACATACATATGTTTTTGCACACATACACATATACAAAAATATGCTTTTGCTTACAATTTATTCAGTGTTGTGAAATGAATTTATATATAAATATATTTGCCTTTTTCCAACACTGAAACAAAAACTCGATTCGCCTGGTAGCGAGTGACATCATCGGAAAATTTCTTACCATCGAAATTGATTTCTGAATTAGGCCCAAGGGGGCGGTGCTACGCTCATAAAGCTAAGAATTAAAATAACAAATCTAAAGCGTTTTACTCAAGCGATTTCATTGAAATTCGACACACATGTTCCAATAATTCAAGGCTATAAATTTTCGCTGAAAGTTTAAGCCACCTGATTCATGTACTTAGCTCATTTAAACTCGAAAAGAAAGATAAAAACTGGCTAAGAAAAGCTTGAGCTTTGCGCTAGTGAGCCCGAATTTCAAAAGCAAGTAGGTCTAGGCTAGCAACTAGTTAGTAAAATCTGAAAGGCCAGATATTATAGCCATGTAGACGGAGCTACGCCCATAAAACTCAGATTTCAAAAAGCAAATCTAAAGCATTTAACTCAAGCGATTTTATTGAAATTTGGCATACATGTTACAATAATACAAGATTATACATTTTCGTTGAAAAAGGTGGGTTTTAACACGCCCATAAGTGAAAAGGCTCCTATTTCATGTGCTTCAGCTAAGCACATATAAATATACTATCGGCCTTATGTATAAGAAAAAACTCCTATGAAGTTAGTATAAGTGGCAAAATTAAACATGAACGACTTTTGCCAAGAAACTTCACATTAAAAATTATGCTAGGACTTATAGGTGGGTTAAAATTAGGTAATGCGACCATTTTAAGTGTCAAATTGTATGAAGGAACTCGTTAACACTTAATTAAATTTCGTCACTTATGCTAACTTCATGCCAATTTTTGCTTATACATAGGGCCGTATTTATATATATATATATATATATATATATATATATATATATGTTATTGTCCGATTCTAACGAAACTTGACACGAATAATAAGCACCGGCCAAACTTTTGTCTTTAAAAAAAGTGGGCGGGAATACGCCCATAAAAATAAATCGATTTGTGCTAGAGAGCGGAAATTCGATACGCAAGTAGGTCAAGGTGAGAAACCGACTAGAAAAATCTAAAAACTCAACCAGGAAAGCTGGGGCACTGAATTGAAAACTATATATAAAGCTTTTAACTGAATCCATTTTGAAACTATGATCTTAAAATGCAAGATGATAAGTAAAGCCTGAGTTTAAAAGAATGCCGCAGGGGGGAGTAACGCCCATAAAATTTAAAGCATGAATTTGCACTAGAGAGCTTAAATTCGATACACAAATAAATCTAAATCAGAAATTACCAAGAAAAATCTAAAATCCTGGAAGTTTCAATCGGATGGCGTACTTTAAATTCGAAATTAAGAATTTAAGACAAGGGGTGAGCTACGAACTGGAAACCTTCATTTTCAAGGTATACAATCCTACACCCATTACACTCTAACCAATTATTTCATGTAAATCTGTTCGTTTAAACTGCCACAGTCACTATTACTAGAAATAGTATTTAATAAAACTTTTCTAAAAGTAGTCAGATGCTCACAAAAACATAAATGTAAAAAAACGATAAGTTTCTTTCCAATATTTCGGCCATCAAAAGTGGTGAGATAAAAATTTGGACCAAGTTCTTGTTTGGCACAATACCTATCACTGTAATATGGTATGCATTATACCATACTTATATCATTTATAAATATAAGTAAAAACTTTTTTCTATCAGAGCCATATCTGACGATTTCTCGCCAAACATGCCGATTTTTTAACTTGTTTGGTGACATGGCGACTTTTCCGGAGATAAATAAATTTGTTGGCGATTTTTCTGGCGATAAATAAATTTTTTGGTGATTATTATGGATATTTTTTTAACAAAATTAAACTTCAAATTCTTTCTAATTCAGAAAAATTAGTTGGTTGAAAGAGTAGATTCAAAAATAAATCCTACCTAAAACTCGTCTGCAAGAAGTTAAAACAATTTGAATTTTATATTTTTTTTATATTAATTATAGTCATTAATGCGTTTTGAATTTGGATGCAAAAAATTTACAATAAATAATCTTTGGCGATTTTATTTCTAGTTTTGGCGATTTTCTGATTAATTTTGATAAAGAAGTGTTAAATTTTTTTAATTAAATATTTACTAAGAACAACTTCATAAAACTGCTCTTTGACGACTTTAGGCGATTTTAAAATCAATTTGAAGAAATAGGTCGAAAGAAATCTGACAGCCCTGGCTCAAACAATTGTTTGGTTACGGAATATTTGACAATTTTACTGTCAGTTTATAGAAGCCATGTAAAAATTCTCGTCTGCCTATTTATATTCAAAACAAAAACAATGTACTCAAATTTGTTTTTGTTTTCAATATAAATAGACAGACGAGAATTTTGACATGGCTGCTACAAACTGGCAGTTAATATGCACCAAATTGTAATTAATTTAAAGTGTTTTTGTGTGTTGTAGACTCAAAAATAAACGAATTTGTGTGTATGCAAACATAATTCTGCACAAAAGGCTACACGATTGTTTCGTATAGAAATAAATGTAAATTTATAATAGAGAAATTCCTTAAGAACTCCGTACTGGGATTAACGAAGTCTTTTTTTTATCTCTAATAAATGTAATGTATAAGTCAATGTTAATTTAATTTTTTTTATTTAAATGGAATTTTTTGAATCATAGACAATAGTCACTCCGTTTACAATGAAAAAACTTGCAGGTCTTCTTATAACTTCGTTATAACCGACTTATACTGTATCTTTGGAATAATATTTTTAATAGCACCTTAACTTTGGAACGTAAGATTTTTTCGATATGTTTTTTAGAAATTTTCTTACAACTGTTTCCCGGACAGAGTAGATCCACAGATAGAAACCATTCATTATCCATATAAGGGTTTATGGAAAGTATTAGTAAGGCCAAAATTACAAACCAATGGATAAAATTCAGTCTACGCTGAAAATTATACTTGAGCTTGAAATTGGTTATTTATAGGTTATTTATAGGTAAGGCGTCTTGATTGTGTTCTTGTTTTTAGGAGTTCATTAACAAATAAAAGTTATAATCATAATAAATTTGAAACATTTGAGTGAAAAAAAACAGTGTTATAATTTATTAAAAAACAAATATTAAATAATATTAAGATAAAAATTAAACGGTTTAAAATTCTTTTAAATGCTAATGGACTTTACCTTGAGAATGTAATAAATATTTTAAATTCGTTTCGTTTCAATGATATAACTGCATAATTTTATTGTTTTTTTTTTTAAATCTGTCAAACATCTTTTTATACGCATATGTATATTTTAATTGGGCCATCACAAATCAAAGCAAACTCTTGTGACTACTAGGGAGATCAGATGAGAACGGCTTTTATTCACCGGTCTTTTTAATATGTAAAATTTTCGAATAAACTACTAGTTTTTATACAAATAACCGGCTATTTTCAACACATAAGTTTAATATTAGTTTCTTTTAATTTTGTTGTAATTTTAGAAGTAATTTAAGGGCCATTATTATAACTTGTCGTTAGCGAAATGTAGGATGTTATTGGATGGATAAACACTTTTTCATTATTACAACTTCATTTTAACAAAAAGTGAGCGATAAGCTAAAGGCAAGCTCATCCTACCTGTAACTTTTATTGTGAGGTATAGTCATTTAAAGTTGCCACATTTTCGCCACTTGCCACACTTTCTACTTTATAAAACAAAATCAAATTTATTTGGTCAAAATATGGCATAAAACAAAAACAATACAACACAAAACACATAAGAATAATAAAAAAACAAAAGAATTGACAAAAATATTTTCATGATGTTTGTAATTTGACAAATAAACAAAAGCAAGTTGCCAATAATCATTTTTAGCAAACAGTATCCACAATATCCACAGAAATGTTGCCACCAACCAAACATTTTATTATTTATTTTATCGGACAGTTGTAACAATGGAAAATTTTAAAGGTCACTTTATAGTTCAGTTTTGCTAAAGTTAGGAATAACTATCCGAAACTTTATCGTTAAGTCATAATAATGGCCCTAAGTATTTTTTAAAGCGTAATGAAAGCAAGTGTCATAAAAGTCAGAACGACTAGAAATATTATACCCTTTTGAAGTACATATGTACTATATATGCTTTATGCATTGATAACCAAAAGTTCTTTTTCAGTGTGAAGTTTTATGAAAAAATAAATCCTCCTTTTTTGAAGTCCGTCAAAGAGACAAAAGAAAACAAGCGCGACAAAGCCCAAAACTAAGTGACCTTAAAATCAAAATAGAGTTTGTTTTTTTTTTCATACGATTCTACTCCTTTTTATATTCGAAGGTAATTGACCTTTTTTATATTCGAAGGTAATTGACATACAAAAATTTCGATTCAGGGATTAATTTAATTCAAATACTCTCAAATGCTGTTGATGCAGAGTTACTATCAGTATTTATAATATGCAGGCTCTTAAATCTGTGACTTCGTGCAGTGGTATGTCAGTTTGTGAAATAGTGAAATCGTGGCGCACTTCAACTGACTTGTTGTTACTTATTTGTATTCTGAAAGCAATGACGAAGTTTCACATCCTCATTTACAGGTTATCTATAAATTTTAGTTATTTACTTTTTCCGACTGCTCTTTCGTAAAAAATTAAGTTATCTACGCTTAGTTAAGTTGAGTTAAGTTAAGTTAAGTCAGTTACGCTTACTCTCTGTTCAGTAAATTCGTTAGATGGTATAATTTGTTGTTTTCTTTTCCTGTACTGCGTCAATGATGGCAAACAATTTAATACGTATTAATTTTTTTATAATTACATGCATTTAATTACAATAAAAGAAAGAGTTTTCCCAGAATACAAAGGTCTTACACAAAGGAATCCTATCAAATTCGCATTTATTAATATTTTCGGCTGAAAATTCGCTCTTGGGTGGAAAATGATGCAACTAATACACAAACAATAAAAATAAATAGAATATGCTTTTGAGTTCCCAGCGACTCCGAAAGAAATTTCACAAAATTCTAAAAGTGGTATTCATCAGTATTTTTGCTGTATTTTTGTTACATTTCGCGCGCGCGCAGAAAATATTTTTATAAATATTTGGAATTTGAAAAAAAGTTCTTAAATATATATATATATATATATGTATAAAAAAAATAGGTCTATTACGAAACGAGCTGGTCCCTGCAATTGTTAAAATTTTGATAAAAAAATTTCTTTGTAATATTTCTTATATTATTACCTTTTGAACAAATATAAATATGAGGCTGGTATATGTACAAAATTTTAATTTTAATTGAGAACTAGTTAACCTTCTTTTTCTGCAAAAAGCGTAGAAAAGTTTATTTTTCCAAAATTTAAACTTAAATTGCGTCTAGATAATTTTTGACTAAATTGTGCTTTTGATATCAAACTTTTTTTTATGTATTAAACATTTTGTTTAAATCTACCCAATGGGATAAAATTTGCATTAGCAGAACTGTGGACCAAGGTGGGTAAAAAAGTTAAAATTAAATTTTTATACGCGAATGCGTCCTAAACTATAATTGGAAACCTCTGAATGATGCAAAAAAATTTTTTAGCCCTTAGATAGAAAAACATAATTGCAAAAAAATTTTTTTATTAGATCAGCTTGGCATCGGTTTGAATTTTGCAACAACCCGAGATGGCTCATTTTAACAATACATAGTCCAAATTCTTGATTTATATGTTTTCAAAAGATTATTTGAAGTGTAACTCTTAGGAGTGTTACTATATATGTTGACAATAAAAAAATTTATAAAAAATAATAATAAAATTTACATACCCAGCTAAAAAAATTATATAGGGTCCATATATTTTTAATATATGAATGTATATAACTATATATGAATATGTATGAATTCATGTATGGAAATATATGGGATTATACATGGCAAAACTTATATATATGAATTAATATATGGACTAATATATGAAAGTTATTATAACATATGAGCTCATATATGAAAATTTAATTATGAAGCTCTTCTATGTGGATCCAAGATAAGATATAAGATTTTATATATGGAGCCATATAAGAATGTATGCATACATGATATCTCACATAAGATCGTTTTTGCAATCAAAAAAGCTTGGAATTCTATCACTGCTGAATTGGAAATCCATTAGAAAATACATACGGTATGCAAAGTTTATATGCGTACCCTCAATGTTTCAAAAAGAAGAACTTTTTGTTACAAAAAACCATTCTTGTATAATTTTATACATTGTAGCCCCATTTAATGTATCAAATAATCAAAAGGATAGTCCAGTCATTAATTTTATAGAAAATAACAAAATTATCTAGATAAGAAACAAAGTTCATATTACTGTATTGAAAACTATTGTTAGACAGATTATTTTTTCTTTTATAATTAATTGCATTACTTTTTAATCTGATTTCTTAAACTAAATGTTATGTACGAATATGATTTATGTGTTTTTGATTCACCCTTTGATGAATGAAATGACTTAGTTCGTTTTGAATTATTTGTCCAAACAAATGTTTCATTAAATGCAACCTCTCTCTCAAGTCTAAAAAATTTAATTTTAGTAATTAAATTTATTGCACAGCAGTGCGCTTTTGTGAATCAAGAGTGTATGAATATGAACTTTGCATACTGTGGGGGGAATTTACACATACATGTATGAATATATATAATCATATATGCCCATATACCCTCATTTTTCGGATCCGAACCATATATGGAATATCATATATGCTCCATACATATTTTTTTAGCTGGGTATGTATAGATTTATTTTGAAGCTATAGTTTTATTTAGAAATTTTTGCACAGTATTATATATTCTGAATTGCCTGCTTTAATTTTACCTTATAGTTTCCTTATTTGACAATGAAGTCGATGAATTCTCGTTTGTTACATAAAATGGTCTTTTATTTCTAGTTGTTTAACCCTACATTCAATGACCGGGTACCTGGGTACCTTTTTCAATTTAAAAAATGCTCGCAATTCTGTAATAAAGAAGATATGGCGACAAAACTCAAGATCGTCGTGATTTAGACGTTTATAAATATTACAGAAAAAGAAAATGTTAATAATGTTAGCTTGGTCTATGTTTAAAATGGTAACAAAGTTGACACCAACGAGAGTCAATGACCGGGTGGGTACCCCATACAATTACAATGGAGATGTTATGTAACGTAACCTACTTTTCACATAATATAATAAAATAATAAAATAATTCCATTATAGTCGGCTAATTGAGCCCTTCATTCTAGTGTTTGCGTTGTTGAAACGTATAAAACGTATCAATGACCATAATCTGTTAGTACTTACCGAACCCCCTTGACACACTATTTTGACGTACCTTCAGAGTATAGAACAACATTTGTTATACCAAACAAATGTACATTTTTAAATTAAACTAAATTTTATTTTTCATATAAATATGACGCAAACAAGGCTAGAGGATTACTTGGTTTCATAAAACGATGGGCTAAAGAGTTTAATGATCCATACATTACGAAAAATTTGTATAATTCGCTCGTGAGGCCTGTACTGGAGTATGGATCGGTAATATGGGACCCTATCAATAATAAACATTCTGACACTATTGAATCAGTGCAAAAACAGTTTCTGATTTACTGTCTTCGTGGACTAAACTTGTGCTCTTCAACTTAACTCTTAACACTTCACTTACCCTAGCCTTCAGTTTTGCATTTTTAAAAGAACTTCGTCTAAGCAGACTTTACAAAAATAGGCGTGGTCACTTCCACTAAAATGTACACTGTATTTTACATATTTCTACTCTGATGATTCTTAAAAAATTAAGTACATCAGTCGGTCCTTGTAATGACACAATGGTACACATATCACACTCTAACCCATTATTCTATGTAGGTCTGTCCTTGTACACTGACGCAGTCATTATGAATAGAACTATAACAGACTAAAAATTTAAAGTTTAATAAGCTTTATTAAGAAAACCTTTCAAAAAGTAGTCAGATCTTCACAAAAACATAAAAAGAAAAAAGTTCCTTTCCAAAATTTCGGCCACTAAAAGTAGTGAGATAAAAATTTTGACCAAGATCTTGTTTGGCACAATACCTATCACTGTAATATGCTATGCATTATATAAATTTGTAATCATTAGAGTGTTATATAATTTCTATATAATGTGCTTACTTGGCAATATTTTACCTTTTATTTCTTTAAATTGGAAAAAATACTGTCAAGTCAGCAGATTATCTAGAAATTATATGACACTCTTACGATTACAAATTTATATAATGCATAGCATATTACAGTGATAGGTATTGTGCCAAACAAGATCTTGGTCAAAATTTTTATCTCACTACTTTTAATGGCCGAAATTTTGGAAAAGAACTTGGCCTTTTTTCACATTTATGTTTTTGTGAGGATACATATTACGAGAGTTAAATGTGGGTGCCAAGTTTCTTAACTAAGAAAATTATTTAATGCGAAGTTATGAAATAACACACATAAAATGCAGACAAATTTAGAACTTTCTCCTGTTTTTAAAGCCTTTAAAAACACGACGATATTTGCGGAAATTAGCAAACATTAATTTAGAATCGTCTCAAAAAAGTGATTAATTTGCAATTAAAATTATATGGTTACGTAAGTTTATTTAACTGAGAATCTTAAAAAACAACCAATTTTTGTATAACGTTCTAAGTGTTTGGTGTCTCTAATAGTATAAAGTGCATTAGATTTTGCTCGCACAAGGCGAAACATGCACTAACTTTACTGAATAACTGAGACATTTTTTAAATTTCAGTTGAACTATAGTGAATTCTATTCAGAAATAATTTCTTAATTGGCCTAAGATCAGTAATTTCAATTCTTATTGAATGAAATATTTTTATTAATTAATGTGCGTTTCTAAAGAATAGGAGAAATATTAAACTAGACTTTATAACTGGGGAAATACCAATATTTTTCTGTGCACCCACGCACTTAATCACCACTACTTGGGTAGAGATTGATATTAACATCAGCTATTTAATGTGAATTTTAAATGAAACGGAATATGAGATGTGATTGCTGTGTACACAATTATTGATTTACCTTTAGTAAGCACATTTGTAAGTATCACTACTCATTTTCTGTTTTTCCATTATTTCATTTTTCTATTTAGAATAGCACAAAGTTATATTACTCTACGCAAGTTTGTTTAAGTAGATAGAGTAGGGTGCTGATGAAGTGCGTGGCTGCGCAGAAAACTATCGGTATTTCTCCCAGCTACAAAGTCTACACGGAGAGAACCGATTGTTAAAAATCTGTTGGAGCAACAAATACATATTTACTTATGTATTCCAATGTTCATTATTTGCTGCTATCAATTATCAATCAATGGTACGATTTTTTCATATTCATAAGCAAAAAACCATAATTACAATACAAATAGAATTCTCAAAATATTTTATTAGTAATAATAATTGATTCCCTTCATTTCTAATAACCATTTTTAAGTATTGGTAGACACAAATGAATTAAATATAAGTTAGAAAGTGAAGTGATATTCAGTATATTGGCTTTTGAAATTGAAAAAACTATTCTTGTAAACAACAATTCATTTGAAAACAACAATTCGGTCATTGTAACTAACCAATCATTTTCCACCGTACTGAAATTGTATTGTAATTTATTTAAAAGAAAAGAAAATAAAATACTCTGTTGACATTCCTAACCGAATAAAATGTTAACCCAAACAATTTTATATTCCGAGCACATTTGTGAACAAATTAAAAATTATTTTATTATGTTATTATGTTTCACAATGTCGAATAAAAACCTACAATGTCGAATGAAAACCTAAGCGAACGCAAGCGAGTCACTCGATAACAAGTAAATTTGGGTTTCACGAAATCATGTTCGTTCGTTCGCTTGAAGTTACGTCTCTCAATTTTTATCTCTTGCAGCCAAATCAAAAATTTCAGTAAATTTGAGAGATTTTCCGTTAAAATAACAAAATTACTACTTAATCGCTCTGAAGTAAATAAAACCATTCTTAAAAGCGATCAGCTCTATGTGACGAATATTAAGTAAATTTTTATCAACCAAGAAATAAAGAAAAGAAAGATTAAAAAGTGAAAATTATAAATACATCCATAAGCAAGAGTGTGCAGTTTTTTTTTCAAGATAATAAATGATTTTTTGAAGCCAATAAATGATTTTAAGTAATAATTTTTGTTCTAAGATGTGTTTGTGCATTAATTTACCACTTTTTATTTTTTAAGAACTTTTTTTTTTTCAAATAATTTAAAAACGTTTTTACTCTGCGAATGCAAAACAACAAGTGAGTGATTTTGACATTTGCGTTCGCAATGTTGTGAACACGTTCGATATTGTGAAACCCAAATCTGTATGAAAACACTTACGTTTTCATTCGCATTGTCGTTCGAGTGACTAGTCCCAGAATGATAAGATAAAGAAACAGAATTCGGTTTTCGTTCGCTTAGAATGCGAATGAACATGTTTATTCGACATTGTGAAACAGGCTGTAAGAATAATTTGCTATATATATATAATAATGTACTTCCCTTTTTATTCTGTATGTATGTATGTACGTATGTATGTGTGTATATTAGCCATGCCTACCAATGATTCCTTTAGAAATTCCAATTATATTGGTTGTATCAATTAATTATTTCTATAGTCACAATTAAAATTTTGTCTTGCAATAACAATTTCAATCTAAAAATTCACATATCGCTAATGAAAAATTGGTGCTTACAAAATATAAATTCATTCATTACAACAGAATTGTGTGTTAGGTGTTGTGACCGACAAAATTCTATTGGCTACAAATTCAGTTATCACAACAAATCTGTTTTCTCCTTGTAGTTTAATTTTTCTCCTCTTCTTTAGAAACTCACATTAGTTAAGAAAGACATTTCATTCAACAAGAATTGAAATTTATGAACTTAAACCCGATTAAGAAATTATGTATTACCGAATAACTTTAAATCGTCGTAATTATTTTATTAAGTGGTTGCCATTATTTAAATTGCTAAGTTATTTTTATATATGATCATTATGCGCTCACACAAATTCAACCATTTGAAAAGAGTTGAATCATATTAAAAACTAAACATTTCGTGAAACTATAAATAATTTATGCAGTATAAGTTTGTACAAATGTGAAAAAATGCAATCAAGCGACATTGAAAAACGCATTGAAAACCAGATATTCTAATAAAAATTAGTTTCAAGATAAGTTTGGAAATCTACACCAGTTGTTTATTTTAACTATTTTTGCTTTGGCAACAACAGCTTAGATAGGAGATGAACTCAAAACCAGCAGTCCGGCATTTTAGCCAACTATTAAATTGTTTCCGGGTACCTTTTAGTTGTTGTTTTTAGTTTCCAAAATATTTATTAGTGTTGAATATTCACAATCAGAAAGAAGAAAATATTTAATGTACGTTTGTTTAGTTACATAACTTTCACTTCAAATGAAGAGAGTAAATGCACATGGACATGTACATGAGCATATACATTTCTCTAGTATTCATGATGTTAATCGTTTTTATGAAGGTCAGTCCAAATTTCAGTTTAAGGGAATCGAAAACACCTTAAAGAATGGAGCTGCAATTTATAAGCACCCTGCTATTAAAAATTTATTGAGATAAGCTAAAAATCACGTCTGTTCTGCAATTTTTTAATGTGGTTGGTTTTTTAATTTTTTTTTTAAAAAGCAAAATTAAAAGTTAAAAAAAAACTATAAAATAATTAACCTACTTAGGGCAAATAAATCAGTCAATGATTATATGTATTTTATTTTTAAATCTGATTTAAACACAAAATTTTGTTTTTCACCACAAAATTAAATGAATCTTAAATAGCCAACATTGTGCATTTAAGCGTTGTTTAAGTTTTGCAAACATACCATATGTTTTGTGCATGTCTGTGTTCTTTGAATTATGTACATGAACATCATGTGGTGGTATTAAAATGAATTTCGTTTAATATTCGAAAGTATACAACAAATGGAACACATATTTTCATATAATGAAATATATATATAGAAAAATGTATTCTGATGCTCTTTTTGTATCATAAAATGTGTTTTTCGCTATTTCATTTTTCTGCAAATTGATAAATCAACTTTCTTATTTATATTGAACAGCTGTTCTTTGGAAAGCTTTCCATAATATTTGGAAATATTGTAGTGCTACCATACTTTCAACATAATTTGATATTAACTTTTATTAGCCACTGAAAAAATTAAAGTGTATTTAAATCAATTTTAATTTTTTGTGAAAATTAACTTAAACTATGTTTAAACATTCAGTGATTTATTAGCTATTAGTTTAAAAACAAATCTGTAATGAAAAAAAGTAAACAAACTATTTTGGCAAGTAAATTATAATAAAAGTAAAAGATAAAACTGCATTTGGTGAGCTTTTTCATATAGTTCTACATTTAATATATTTTCGAAGATATAGTCCAGAGATATACACAATGGCGCATATTCGGAATTTATTACTAAGTGTTATATTTTTTAAGTGACTATTTAAGTTATTCATAGTTGATTACTTTCAGCAGTAAAAGCTTACACTTAGTTATGGGTAAAGCTGTAACTAAATGCCAACTAATTAATACGTTCAAAGAACAGCTGATTGATTTCATTTAAAGCGACTTCTTGAGTTGAGGATTAGAGATTAAATTAACCTTAATCTTCATTTGCAATTTTTGGGTAGTCGATTATACGGGTTTACTTGCTAGTTTAAGCGGCCAATCGTGGTGGTTTAATCTTACTTTAGTATTGACAACAAGCACTTGTGAAACATATAACTATTTGTAAAAATTATGTGGTAAAATAATTTAAAAACACTTAAATAAATATATATATTTTATATTATATATATATTTCCTTTAACACGCGCAATATTTTACTTGTAAATAATAAAATATGACAGTTTCTTCTTCTTCCCACAAAAAATCAAAGTGGGTTGATAATACATGTACGACTTTTGCACAGAAAATGTTGCCACTATTTTGTTCTTCAGTAAGGTAATACTACACATAACAAGAAGTTTAAACTACCACTCCAAAACATCAAACTCAATTATATGAGATTAAGTTAATTTTCGGATTAGCTAATTAGAGATATAAACTAATCTTAATCTCAAACCCAAAAAGTCGCCCTTAGAATTTACTTGAAAAGTAAAATCAACTTGTGGCTCTCAAAAATGCACAAAACGACAAAAACTCTTTATTTTTTAACAAGCTATATATATATAAAACAGAATGTGTGTATGTATGTATGTAACGTATGGACTCCAAAACGGCTGGGCCGATTTTGATATAATTTTGGAATCTTCAGAATAATCAGGCGGGTGACACTGTGAACTCTGATTTTTTATTTCCGGTCTGCGGGCGGAAGGCGTGGCAAAGCACACCGGGATAATCTATTTTGCTATATAATAAGCTCAATTTATTATCTTTTTTTCTTGTATTCATTTCTATTGGGGGAAAAACACCCTTGTAAGGCAATAGAAATTAATTAGAGATGTGTTTTGGTCAACAAAATTCTATTAAATAACTTTATTTTTACAGGCCCTTATTTGAATTGATTTATATACAAACTATTACCAAAAAATTACTTTTTTAGAATTTTTGTAAATTTTTTAAAGAAATAAAACTGTTTCTTAATAGCTTTATAAAACTTATTGTTCAAAATATAATCGACAGTTTATATTCTCTACATACCTATATACAAGGTAGCATTTCGATTACTGGGTGAAATCAGTTGCTGCGCTAGTTATGAATTGTGAATAATAGCTATAACTATCTATGAACTATTTTTTAGTTTCTGTTTTATTAGTTTTGACTTTAGTTACGATTTCTGAATATGCGCCAATACTATTTATTCCCAGTGAAAAAATGGAACAAACTATTCAGGAACAGATTTTTCTCTACTTCCAAAATATCAATATGTATATTTGTAGTTTTCGTAAATACTTACGATATACATACATATGTTATTTTTTTTAGAGAACAAGTTTAATATCAAAGTATTAGATTTTTATTTATACACATAAAAAAGTAATATGAATGATTTTGTAATACTAATTAAAATATTTGTAGTATCAATTAAAAAATTAATTAAATTTTCACCTATAAACAATTTGATAATATCAATTAAGTTTTTCCAATCAAATTAATTAATACAATTAAAAATTTAATCAATACAATTAAATTCTTAATTGAAAATATTAATTGGTGAATACTTTTTTTCTGTGTAAAAAATAAATATTCAGTAAAAAAACTACTTGATTCGCTCATTGTTGTAAAAATAAATGACATGCTTACTAATATATAGGTCTGCAAAAAACATTTTATTTTGCACAGGTTTGTGTATTTTTATGACATAGCACATTTAAGTGGATCAAAAAACAAATATTTTTTTATAGTTGGCATATATTGTCGGAACAAATATATGATTTTTTTTTATATATATATATTTTTTTTGATAAATTTGTGAAATCTTTTATTCAATACTAGATATAAGAATTGAAAACCTACAAGAAAATTTTTAAAATACCATAAAAAAATAACTTAAGCCTGACTGAAAGCCTCTTCCATCTCGATGTGATCAGCCTTAGCACTTTATAACTCACTCTCTAGTGTAACAGGGTCCCACTAAATCATCAATTTTAAGAGCATATATCATAGACTATAATTGGTCCATTCATTATGTTTGTATTCGATTAACAACTTAAAAGTTATACATACATTAAAAATTTTTTTTGGAACCGCTATGTACTAATATGTTAAAAGTGACCATATCTCAAAAACTAGCCATAGGATATCAAAGTCCTTACCAGATTCGTGTTCAACATGCCAAGTGCAATAAGGTATGAGGTAGATTTATAATAAATTACTAATTTTTATTAAAATATTGGAATTTTAAGGGGAATTAGCATTTATTTTCATCAAAAAAAATTATACTTTGAGATAGCAGAATAAGAAAAATTGACATAAAACGAGAAAAATAATTTTTTGGATTCAAAAATTGTAGTACAGATGAATATTGCATAGGGGAGCTATTTGCCATCAGAAGCTCATTTTGACCAAATTTGAGTTGCATCTTTTGAATATAGGCTCTGGATATATTGATTTAAAAGAAATTAAGGAAAAAAGAACATACAAAAACTCAGATCTACTTAACGTATTGATAATGACTTCGAATTCACTGAGTAGGTTTCAAAAAGAGAACTTCTTCAAATGACAACCTTATGTAAAAATCACACTATGCAACGAATTTCGGGTCATCGCCGCTTACTTAATTGTACTTTCATTTCCCATTGGAATTGTTGAGGCTGGTTTTTCTTGTTGTTGTTGAACTGTGTTATTAGAAATTATCCAAATTTGAACTACTTAAATTAAAAAAAAAAATCAAGTTTTAATGCATCAGTATATAAAAAACACTAGAATATAAATTATTGAGTTACATGATCTGTTTTAGAGAAAATATGATAGAGTATTATTGAAATATTCATAAGAAAAGTGGAGAAGTGGGATTCCCCACTTGGGTATGGCAGCTTAAGTAAATGTTGTGGTACTTGCTTGCAATTCTGGTTAAGCTATGGGGACCCAAAGAGAAGTTATGATAGCAGATGAAACCTCACAAATGTATGCATTACAGTTAACATTCTATAGACTTCTATTTTAATTACTCTATCGATTTCTTACACTGAAGTAATGTGCCTTCTGGTATAACAACACCGTGACTATGGCTTCAGCGTGCTTCATGGTTTTTTTACACGGTGCTTTTAGTTATTTTTAGATATATGTATGTTCCCATACTATTTTGTCCTTTCATGAAATTTTTATTCCACAAAAAGCAAAATTAGCTATAGCGAATTTTATTTGTAGTTAAAACCTAATTGAACATGAAATAAATTTAAGTTTTATAACCATCGCCATAAAATATATTGTATCTGAACCAATGAGATTCATATCACATGCAAAAAGAATTTGCAGGGAAATGTTGTTAACAATGGTGAACTTTAATTACTGATTTTGCCCTAAAAATAAATAATTATAGCTTTATATAATTGGAAAAATTACGAGCTGTATTAATTCAGTTCGCTTGCAAAAATAAAGTAAACAAAATCATGACAAAAGTGAAAAAATACACGTTAAAAATATTATTGATGATAAGGGGAAACAAAAACAACAAAAACATTTCTAAGTAAAAAATTATTCACAAAAAGAAATTTCACGAAAAGGTGAATATCGTTACATCAGTTTTATCTTCAGTTTTTTAAATTAGTTTTTGCAAAAAATTTCTTCGTGGTCAATGGAAAATCGGGTGGGGTCAATATGTGCTCACAGTTTATACTATAAATGTGGGCGTGATCGTTTTTTGACTCACGACAAGCACGGTCACGCAGAAAAATATTTTACTCACCAACTTTCTCGCACGAATGATCTTTAAAATTTTCATTATCACGCACGCTCACGAACAAAATATTCCTAATCACGCACCAGTGGCTTACAAATTATCAAGGTCACGCACGTTTACGGAAAAGTATTTAATTCAATTTGTATGTTTTTTTGGTTTAAAAATAGGTTCTTAAACATCCATATGCATGTACATATCAGAAATCTGCAACAAGTGCTAAATTTTCTTGCATTCGAAATCATGCATATTGATTTTTATGATCTAATCGTTTTTGTTAGAAAGCAAAAAATACTTGTTTACGCAATCGTTCGTTTCAATAATTCAGTTTTACTCACTTGTTGTTTTGTGCGAACATGAATGTTCTGATTGTTTCATTAAGTGTATGGAACTCATTTTGCATCGAACCCAACGTGTTGTTAGTGGACCGAGTGTTTTATTCATTTGTTAAAGGAATTTTCTAATCGACGCAGGCAGCTGTTATAAAAGTATTTTGTGAATATTAGTTACATATCCTTAAATTAACTGTGCATTTCTTTAAAGTTTGAAATGGATCAACTATATTTTGTCAGGGAGTCGGAAAGGTCGTAGCATCGAATGTTTTGACAGAAATTCTAAAGCCAGATAAAGCTGTACTTTCGAACTTCGTTTATTGCCGCCCCTGCTCAAAAGTTTTAAACTATTCTCATGACTAAATGTCAAACTCATAACTAAACGTCAAAAAACTACGTATTACGTTCTTACATATTACAAATTTTATCATTGCTTTGTCAAATAAGTTTTTTTTTTGAGAAAATAAGAAAAATTTTGAATGTAAAATACATAGATAGTAAATGCACATCTTTTTATGTTTTCATTTATTTCTGCCAGCCGCTTATTTACTTTTGAGTGTCTCGAGTATTTTTCGTTCAATTACAATCAGATCATTCGCAACAAAGCCATCATGCAAAAAATAAACTGTCTACAAACAAGACTTTTAATTTTTTATATATATGAGTTCGCATCAAACGTTGGAAATGATTTACTCTTGTTGATGAACTATCTACTTGTGCATAAAAAGCGAACGAGTATAAAATTTAATAATACTTATTTGTGTTGTTCTTAAAATTCAACATTACGGATTTAACTAAACTCGATCATACTTGTTGCAGGTCTCTGGTATGTATGTACTTATGTACATATGCATATGTGAGTTTATTTAGAAGAAGAAAATGTAATTGAATTTTTATAGAAACTTATGCCGAAATTGCAAATGGACTCCAAATAAATATTTACCAGAGAAGGAGCGACGGGTTTCCATTCCCATTTCATATTTTCTTAATTTACGTGTGAACATCAAATACAAACAAGTAAGAGTGCTATATTCGGCTGTGCCGAATCTTATATACCCTTTACCAAAGTGCGGTTTATGAAGTATAGGAATACATACATAAGCACATAGATATGTAGGTACATATTTATTTTGTGACAAAATTCATAATTTTCAGTAAGTGACCTCTCGGTATTTTTGGATTGAATATTTGTTCTTGGATATTAGCAATAAGTTGAATATCAATGCCTTCCTTTCTCAACCTCGTTTCTTAACCCTCATACCTAAATAAGAGCGGCAAGCGACGCGTTTGCAGCAGGGTACGCATTTTCAGTACATTTAAATGTGAAAATATTATTTCATTGTACTGAAAACACGAACCCTGCTGCTAACGCAACGTTTGCAACTCTTATTTAGGTATGAGGGTAAAAAATACAAGATTTCAGGAGAGAGAAAAAGAAACGGTTTATTTCTTTATAGTTTGGTGTTTGGATAAAAGTTCATATACAATTATTAAGGAATTGATTAAATATACATATATATATATATATATATATATATATATATATATATATGTATTAGTAGTAATAATACAATAATGATTTCTAGTTTAATTTTGAAACGCATTTATTAAGATACAAGTCTGCTGCATTAAGAGTAATTTTAATTGTTGATATTTGATGAATAAGTTACTCGTTTGGTTTATTTATAGCTGTATAAACAAATAATGCCGTTATATCAAAACTATCCAATGAAAACAATATTTAGTATTTCACTTAATCTGAAATTCGATAAAAACGAATGCTCACTAAAGCGAAGAAATTTCGAAACCAAATTGTTCAATATTTGTTCACATATCTACAAAAAATCGAATGTTCACTAAAGCTTCGAACTTCAAAATTCTCTCTTCCTTTTTAATAACCCTATAACATAATTCTCAATTTAAACATCCCATTAAAAAAGGTATATAGCGCGGTATTATGTAAAAGCTTATCCCCACAAAAACATAAATGTGAAAAAAGGCCAAGTTCCTCTCCAAAATTTTGGACATCAAAAGTAGTGAGATAAAAATTTTGACCAAGTTCTTGTTTGGCACAATACCTATCACTGAAATATGGTATACATTATATAAATTTGTTCTAGGGTTGAAAATGGTAAAATAAGCCAAAAATTATTATTTTTTTAGTTAAACATATTTCATCATTTAGGAAGATCTTTACTCAAGATTTTTTTATATTCGTTAATTTTTTTTTGATATCTCTTTTAAATATAAACGAAGGTTTGTGCCATGTTGCTTATCATGCTCTCAACACATTTATATTTTAAATCAATTGTCTTTGGCTTACAGTAGGGGGCCAATCGGAATTGATTTTTAGAAATCCCGGGATTTTCCAGATTTCGTGATTTTGGTATGTTAAATATTTTTAACTGCCTTTTTATTTAAATAATCCATATTTCAAAAAAATATTTATTAGATTTATTTATGTTCTTATAAATTTATATTATATAACATACATAAATGAAATTATATATAATATAAACCGCTTATTTCGAAAGTGTTTTCAATGTTATAATTCGATTTAAATTCTAATATCGTTTGAAAGTTAAATAATAAATATTGACATATATAATTGGAATACATTTATTACTGTAATGGACGGAGATATCGCTTTAAAAATAACAGGCGTATATCCATATTATACATAAGTATGTGTAAATAAAATATACATTAACAAAACAAAAAAGTTCAGTTCATATTCTTTTTAATTTCATTAATCACATATGTAGTTTTTTTTTTTTAATATATAGTCCTAATTTACACTAAGTCCTCCAGTGTCCATACAGTGAAACATTTGCTGCAAAATATTTGAGTTTATAGACGAGAGGGGAAAGAGGAATGGCAAAGGGTACTTTGCTTTATGTACACGAAGTTCGTCATTCTCGCCTCATTCTCATGAAAAATATATGAGAAAACGTATTAACCTTCAAAACAAAAACTTTACAGTGTGGACACGAATGCAGTTTCAAAAGAGAAATCAAAAATGTTTCGCAGCAAATGTTTCACTGTCTGGAAAAGGACTAAGCAAGACTTATTGCTAAGCTGATTAGTTTGTGGAAGAGAGACGACGAGGGGAACAGAAATGTTTCTTTTCCCTCGTCTCTCTCTCCTAAGAAACTAATCATCTTAACAATAAGACTTGCTTAGTGTAAATTAGGACATACTTATACATATATTTAACATAATTAAATTTTGTAATAAAAACAGAAGACTAGATGATCTTTGTACTACAAATGTATGTAAATTAACAAAACAAAAAGTTTAATTCATATTAATATTAAATTGATTAATCACAAATGTAATCGTACGACATGTCGTAAAAAAAAATTTGTTTTTCCAAAAAAAAAACTTTTTTCTACAAAAGTACCAAAATTTTAAATGAAAACATAAAAATTAGAGTTAATTTTATTTAAAAATATAAAACGATTAAAATAAAAAACATAACATTATAAAAAAAAATAAAATAAAATTCATATTTAGATTAAGATATCTTAAAAAAATAGCACATATATTATTAAATATATTTCTATATATATTATTAAATATATTTCTATATACATTTTTTTATTAAAATTTAAAGCAATTTAAACGGAATCATCGTATATAAGTCGTAAATACAATTAAAGGCTCAGTTATCCGACTGTAATGTAACTGCAAAAGTAGGAAACAACTGATCAATATTGTTATGTGAAAAGTAATGCAAATGGTTATAGAGATCTAATGTAACATAAAACTTTGTATTTTCAAAAAACTTTTTGGCATCCCAAAAAAACTTCCAAAAAAAAGGGAAAAGGGAACACATTAAGTTTAGTGACATAACTCCAAAATTAATAAAAATTTGGTATCCGATAGAAAATTAAAAAATAAAAAGAAAAAGTTATTAAAGAAGCGGCCAGTCTTAGTTTCCGAGTTATGGGCCTTTGAAGTTTGATAACGCTGTACATAAGTGACTTTTGGTTTTATCCATCAAAATCATTACTGCCTTAAGTAGCTTCTCACGGAAACCACAGCGTCCAATATTTCGTCAGATAATCTGGAGCGGAGCTTGTTTCCAACATTTGCTGCCGTTGAAAAGCATCTTCCACAATCCACACTTGTTGGTAAATTCGTTTCTAAATAATTATATGCATCTTGTAAATATTTACCTTTAACGCCTCCAGATACAAACAAGTCAATTTCTTTATCAAGTTGTGTGTCCAAGTCATTATGTTTTAACTTCCAAGATTTCATAGGGCTTTTACAATTCTTAATTTCTTCATTTAATTTCTGAACGATAGAAGTTCCATAATCTTCTGATCCGTCGTCTGATACACTGCTATCAGTCTCGTGCAATTCCATTGAATTGTTCAAACTATCACTTGCGAAACGAGATACATATACATAAGTAATTTTTTTCCGTTTTTATTACAAAAAAGTCCAAATCTTTATCGGAACTGGTTTTTTATTTGGATTTTTCAAAAAGTTTGAAAGTGTTGAGTAAACAGTTCTTCTTTCTTGAATTCTTGTGCAAAGAGAATTGTACAAATCTTTACTTAAGTCACAATTGATAGTTAAAATCTCTTTCAACATAAAATCTAATGCAGCATCAGCTTGACACAAAGTCATATCGTTTCGACAGAGGGCTTCAAGTGTAATTATTATTGGGTTTAAACTATTTATTACTTGTTTTATTAAATTAAATTATTCATCAGAAAATGCTTGCGACTTTAAATCAATAAAGCCTTTTTCAAAGGAATCTCTAAATCAGAGAAACGCTGGCACATCTCAAACAGAGTGTTCCATCTTGCTCTGCAATCCAATATCAATTTTAATTCCTTTCCTTTTTCTTGTATTTCGTTTTTTGAAGGGGATTTTCTAAACATTCTCACAATTTTTCTTAGTTTTTCTATGACAGGTTTTATACAAAATCTTTCGGTTATGTCGTTATGCTTGCCTCTTATTTCTATTTCAAAAGATTCATTAGAAAAATCTCCCTCATCTGATGAAGACAATTATGGCTCGGTACAAAAAGTTGTGTTCTTATATAGTACATCTATGACTGCAAAATGTAAACCATGGGCCAAACATAGTTGTTGCCTCGGATCAATTAGCTTTCCAATCTTTTGCATTGTTGATGCTCCATCAGTAGTGAAGCCGACTACGTCTTGTGATAGTATGATTTTAAATTCGTTTAACCCTTCTTCTAAATATTGGACGCAATTTACAGCGGTGCAAGATTTCTTGATCATTATCAAACCAATATTTAACAGTTTTTTATTTGTGCGTTTGTTTGAACTAGACGTCCATTCATCGAACGTGATACTAAACTTCTTTTCTTTTATTTTAATTGGGCAATTTCTGCTATCATGTCCACCTGCCATTTCAGAAAATACTTCATAAATTTATCCTTTACAGTCTCTCTTGATTTTGGAACTTTAAAACCACGAGCCTTGAGGGATTTCCTTAGCTCTGTGGACGTTAAGGAAAATGGTAGATTATCTACAGCTGCCAAATGACTAATAGTAATAGATAAAGACTCCTCATGTCTCGGAAAACCGAAAACTTCAGTTTCAAAGTTTTCCGCTCAGGCTCACTAGACTGGCACTTTTCCAATTTAATCATGTTGCTAAACTTACCTTAAGATGAGTAAGTAATCCTTTTGTTGAACCGCCATTAGTTTTTAATATACACAGAAAAAAATATCATCAAAATGCAACCAGCAAAACAAATTGTTAATAGTTAATTTAAATTGAAATATATATTTAGTTAATATAAAAAATTTAATTGTTGATATGACAAACACAGAAATTTGTTTCAATAAACTCAACTAACCAAATTTTATGTTATACATGGCGTAAAAACTCAAAAAGTTTATTATTGATATAACAAATTAAAATTTTTCTAGTCAATTAAATTACTCAACAAAATTATTTGTTAAATTATATCATAAGGGAATACGCACATGTAGAAAAAACAGAAGAACTCGCATTTTGTGTGTATTCGTTATTTGCTTATCTAATAACGATTTGCTCTTTAGCTGAGTAGTAAGTACATTAGTCTATTAATCAAGAGATTGCCGGTTCGACTCATCCAAACATCTTTAAAATTTAACAAAAAACCAAATTCTAAAAAAATATAAAAAAATACAAACAAAGAAACAACACAATAAAATTTTAAAAACAAATTCATTAAAAAATATTTTTTTCTGTTAACAACTCAATTGTTAATAACACAATATTTTAATTGGAAATAATTGAGTTGATTTTGTTTTCTTATGTTACAAATGTGTGTTTGTATTTACAAAAATCGTTGTAGGTGCCATTTTAAATAATATTTTAATTGTATTCACAAATAAATTATTTGTATTTACAAATCTTTTTTTTCTGTGTACTTTGGCATAACTAACATTTCGCTTGGGCGGCACCATTTGACTGCTTCAAGAAATAGTACCAGACAGAACTCTTGTCATTATTTTTTTTTTTGCATGCTCTTCAAAATTAATTTTTTATTAAAATAATTTTTACTTACTGATTGCTTTTGAGATCAAATAAACGTAACAAAGTAAAATATTTTTTTGCTTATCGGACCTGTTCTGACAATCACGGTGATTTAAAACCACGTGATTTCAAAAGTAAACTACTAATACCTGACTTGATAGTGGTGTTTTATTATATTTTAAGTTTTTGTCATTTATAATAGAATATTTTCTTTCAACTGCTAACGCTAAAAATCGTGTAATTCAAAAAAGCAATGATTTAATTTTCATTAATTCTATGAAATCACCGTGATTTGAGATGTCGTGATTTGCAGAACATGCCCGTATGTTTGCTTTTTAACAGGGTACCACAAGTAATCACTGAATTATTAAATGATACAAGCATCAGATATAGCTAATTAAAAATATTGAAATGTAAAATGTTAAATAATTATGTCAAAATTCTATAAAAATTACAAAAATTTGTTTGGTATAATTTTCTTTGTAATAAAAAATGGGTCATATTCAAAATCCCGAATGCCGAATACCGGGATTGAATTTTACAAATCCCGGGATTCGGGATTTGCCAAATCTCGAAAATCCCGGGATTTTCGGGTTCGGGATTTCCCGTTTGGCATCCCTAGTTTACAGCTTGTAACGAGTTATTATTAATTTTTAGTAAATCGAAATAGAAATAAAATTTATCGCTAAAGAACAGTCATAGCTAAAATAAATTACAGTAAAATTTTCCATTTCATTTCCCTGAAAACGTTCCTTTCTGCTGAACAAACTCGTAAGAATTCTTTAGGAATATGAATGGAATGGGATGTTTCTATTGAAATACTAAACAGTTTTGTAACATCAAAGATTATTAAATACCGGAAAATATAAAACAAGTTATTTCAATTGGTATGGAGGTACAATACTAAGACTATGTTAGGATTATTAAATAGTATCCCGGTTTTTGAACATCTCGAGAGCGAGTAAGCAAGCTTCAATTTTTTGGTAATGTATTGAGCTGACGTTGATGTTGACAACTAGAATAAGGATGAATGTAACTTATTTATTAAATACAGAGTGTATAATAAAATATTCGAGTATTGCTCATATCGAAAGTAAAATATTTGAATCAATTTATTTAGTCGAGAAATATTGACAGGTCACTTACAAAAATTTCACTATAACAAAAAATTATAAATTTTTTTACAAAAAAAAATATGTATGTATGTATGTACTTCTGTATTTATCTGTATACTACATATATGTAGATACGTACTTCAGCAAAGGATATATAAGATTCGGCACAGCCGAATTTAGCAATCTTACTTGTTTTTTAAATAAAATTAAAAAATTTTATTTCATTAAAAGAGAAAAATTTTAAATAAAAAAACTAAATTTGGGGATTTTCGGGGATGACTAATCAAAAATTGGGGATTAACTCTAGAAAATAGCTGGCAACACTGGATGATCTTATGTGTATTGGAATTTTAAAATTTTGTGAACAATAAAAGAGGCAAAAGCAACAAACTGTATGAACTAAAGGCCCAATTATAATGTGAATAAGCGAACTTAAGCAACTATGCGGTTACATATAAAACGTATGTGGCAAACTATAATGTACTTATGGAACTTTTCGTCAAGTTTCATCAAATGTCATTTGCTTAAGCTAAGTGCCAAACTGAACGCATATTCCGTACGGAAAACACGGTTTGTGTATTTTTCTAAACTCAAGCAAACAGCATCAGAAAATATTCATTGATTTTAAATATTTTTTTATTGTTTCTTATTTTAAACTCAGATACACACATACACATGAGTTTATTTATGTATGATCATTGTTGTACTTTTTAGTAGGCAAAACAAATAAAACAAGTAATAAAGTGAAGGATATAATTATACGTGAATTTTTAATAGCTTAGGATATTCCAACAAGTTAATTTGATTGAATTGCATTTATTTATTAGTTTTAAGAAGAAACAAAATTACTAAAAAATTGTGAACAATACGTATATGTGCACCTGTGCCTAAAGAATACTTAAGTACATTGTGGCCACCTAAAAGTCACATCTGAATTGCTTAAGTATTTGACAGACTTATGGTTCAATTCTGGCATTAGCTTAAGCCAGCATATTCATATTATAGTTGGGCCTTAAAACTGATTTTTGAAATAGTAGACTGCACGACTGCTCAATAATCCATAAAAAACTGCGAAAAACCGCAATTGGCAATTATATTTAACCTGTAGGAAAGTTGGGGTTAGGTGTCTCCAAGTCCCACTTTTCTCAACAATTTTGTTGACTTGTTGGCGGCGTTGTCAACACTAAGAGAAATATTACGATCTAAATTTAAGAACAAAATTCTTTAATTTAGATTGCAGAAATCTTAATATTTCAATGTTGAAATATGGTCAGTAAAGCATAAAGTCTTAATTTATAGAATGAATTCTTTAAATGAAGAACGTGATCTTAAACTTTAAGAGCGCAATTCTTAATTTTAAGATTATATTCTTAAATTTTTAAGAATATGATCTAAATTTAAGATTTTTATTAAGAGCAAAATCTTGAATTTGATCTTAAAATGAGGTTCTATTCAAGATAACAAACTTAAATGTGATCTTAAAAAATATTAAGATTTTATTCTTGAATCAAAAATTTTTGCATTTAACAGACTATTAAGATTGAAATGATTTGATTTCTAGCGTAAAATCTTGATTGTAGCACGCTTTTTCTGTAAGTCCCATTATTACAAGTTAAAGTAAGTTAAAAGTAGGATTTTGTCTAAGGCCGAATTCATACGAGGATTTAAAAATTATGTTTTATTTTAAAGTTTCTTTAAAAGTTGCTTCCAAAAACATTTTACATTCGTACGATGCTTTTATCAATATTTCTCGGTTTGATTTTTTTGCCTTCAAAAATTTTATGTGTAGCCAGTAGATTTAAAAAAATCCATTTTCCCTACATGTCAAAAAATTTTCCCATACGAAAATCTAAAAATTTTATTAATTTTAATTTAAAGAAAGATAAATTAACCACATTTACGACTTTATTTTGCTATACATATGTAATTCTTGTAGATTAAATTATTTAACGTGGCCACTTCTGCATTCGAAATTAATGGATACTTTTCTACAGTTTTTAGAAATTATCTTATACATAATACAAATTCAACATACAGCTGTATGTGATATTTCTCCTCTAATGGAGTTTATTAAGATTTAAGTTAGATATAAGTGTAATTTATTTAATTATTAAATCTTTGTTTAATTGATGCCCATTTTCTATTTCCTGCCATTAGATATGTAACTGTCGAAGTGATTTTGAGCAAAAACAAATTTTGAAACGGGTTATGAGCAAAAATATATGTTAAAATAAAAACTACCTATGTTTTGGCCAAAATAAAATATTTGTCCTATATTTCATCCACTCCAATAAGTACCTACATGTAGTGTGTTCCCCCTACTTGTGGTGACACTGTTTTGTTTTTTATAAGAAGCTGTTGTCGCATTGAATGAAAAAATAAAGCAACATACCGAAAATTAAAATATGTGTAAAGAAAAATAAAAAAAAAAATAACTCGGAGAACTGAAAATGTAATTGTTTTTCTACCCCCTTTACTTTTCAATTACGTTCGCCTAAAAACTCCAAAAATCGTGTTTCAAAAAATCATTGAAAAATCAACGTGTAAATTACGTGTTACTTATAAGAAGTTTTTCTTTACTACAATTTTACATAAACCTAAAGTGAGCGATAACTTAAAGGCAAGTTAATCTTACCTGGTAATTTAAATTAAATTTGTAATAATAGAAAAATTGTTATACGTCCGTTAAAATCCAACTTTTAACTAACTTTAAGTTGTAATAATGGCCCTTAGTTTATTTATTCATACCCCTTCTTGCTGATACCGCAGAACAAATTAATGAATTAGTAAATTTTTAAACGAGTTGCAAGAACTAGGAGGTTATCAATTCGCCTGTATTGTTTATGTGTGTTGCTTAATTGCTCAGTTTTAGTTTCATTAGAAGAACTGTAGAGTGGAATTACTAAAATATACGAGTAGTAGTTTGATTTTAAATCAAATGCACATGTTAAATGTCTATAGAAAAACACATTTTCTGCCGTACAATTCGTCAGTAGTACTGGTGACAAAGGCGGTGGTGTTTCTCAGTTGATACTTCCTACAGGGCATCTAAAAAACATACATAGTTACATAAATATTTACATATATAGATGTATATACGTATGTATGGTCGAGGTTGCTGAACATTACCCAGGATATACGAGTACAGTGGTTGTCTACGAGTGATTTGTTGATTATGCTATCTAGCACAACTAGGAGCAAGAGCGGAGACATTAAGCATCCTTGTTTTACACCATTCGTTTCTTCAATGTCTGGAGATAGCATTTTATTATGTAGTATGCGGCATTTTAAACCATTAAAGTTGGATTTAATAAGATTAAAAAGCTTTGTAGGGATATTCCTAGTATGCAGAGGGTCCCAGATAGTATCCCTGTATCAAACGCAGTGGAAATCAACAAAGCATGCGTAAAGGCTTTGCTACCATTCATTTATTTGTTCTAATATGATGTGTACAGTACGATATGATTCGTGCAGGACCTGTTTTGTCGGAAAACTGCTCGGTTTCTACGTAGTGACATTTTAATTCGTCTCTTTATTCTATTTAGGATAACATTTAATTAATAAAATTTAGGAAGGTTTTGATAACAGCATTATACCTCTGTAGTTTTTATTTATATAGACATATCTCCTTTTTTTTGGTAATTTCATAAGTATTCTTTGAAGCGATTCATAAAGGAGTGAATAAAGGGCAGAGGGGAAGAGCAGATGTATCTGGATCGGCTCTTCAAGTATTTTATCCATATCAGTAGCTTTACCATTTACATACCATACATATTTACAAAGGTATGTTTATCATTATGTTTGTAGGCTCATACTACCTAAATATACATGAGTATATGTACATAGATTGTAGTATCTAGGCGCATGGCAGTGCGCCAGGCCAAGTTCCGGCCAATGCACGCAGTGGTTTATTTACAGGAAGCCATTCGAGCGGTTTTTAACCCCTTTATACTATACCTATGTAGTTTCGTGATAACCTAAATAGAAAAATGAAAAAAAAAATGGAAAAAACAGAAAATTAATAGTGATACTTATAAATGTGTTTACCAAAGGTAAATCAATTGTATACACAACAATCGTTTCTCATATTCCGTTTCATTGTAAATTTAAGTTAAATAGCTGATGTTAATAAGAATCTCTACCCAAGTAGATAGACTAGGGTGCTGATGAAGTGCGTGGCTGCACAGAAAAGTATCGGTATTTCCCCCAGCTTAAAGTCTAAGTTTAATTTTTCTCTTCTTCCTTAGAAACTCACATTAATTAATAAAAAAAATATTTCATTCAATAAGAATTGAAATTACTGAACTTGAGCCTGACTATGAATTATTTCTGATTAAAATTAAAATGATAGAATTTGCACTAGAGTGCTTTAATTCAATACATAAATTAATCTAAATTAGAGATCACCAAGATTTAAAATCCTGGAAGTTTCAATTGGGGGCATGGACACGCACTTTAAGCTCAAAATAAGGAATTACAGTTAAGGGATTTACGAAGAGGAAAAATTTTAAAGCACCGATTAATAAATTAGGGAAGTAGAGCCACGTTTATAAAATTTTTATCGAAATATTATACGGTAGAGCACTGAAATTTTGCAAAAAAAAATTGGCTTAGGTAAGTTACCAACTAGATCAATTTAAAACTCAAGCTAATGTATTCAAACTTTCGGCCTGCCCCACGATGTAGACAAGAAATTATCTTTCGCATACTTATTTGTTATAAAACAAAAACAAATTTTCTTATTTTGTTTTTGTTTTCAGTATAACTAAGCGAAAGATTATTTCTTGTCGACATCGTGGGCCAGGCCGTTTGCACGCACATTTCACTCATGCTAGCATTTAATTTTGCGTTTTCAAAAGTACTTCGCCTGAGTTGACTTTACTACACTAAAATTTACAATATATTTTACATGATGACTCTTAAAAAATTAATCAAATTACTTGCTCCTTATTATGACACAATGGTGCACATATCACCCTATAGCCCGTTATTTTATGTAACTCTGCCCTTTTTAACTGGCGCAGACATGAATAGAACTATAACAGACTAGAAATTTAAAGGTTTAAAAGCTTAATTAAGAAAACCTTCCAAAAAGTAGTTAGATCCTCACAAAAACATAAATGTGAAGAAAGTCCAAAAGTCATTTCCAAAATTTCGGTCATCAAAAGTAGTGAGATAACATTTTTTACCAAGTTCATGTTTGGTACAATATCTATCACTGCAATATGGTATGCATTATATAAATTTGTAATCCTAAGGGTGTCAGATAATTTGTAGGTAATGTGCTAATATGTATGAATATTAAAAAATTAGTTTTGTATAGTTTTACTTCTATTGTATTTAATAATAATAAAACGGTTATCTACAATATTAAATATGAAATATTATATAGGAAAATATTATAAAAAACTTACTTTGCATATTTACACAATTATAAATATCTAACATTTACTAATTTCCTACCAGAAAAATGAACAAGTTTCAAAATTATCAATACCGATTGTGCACTGAAGATTGACAACAAAAGTATGTAATTGGAACCTACACAAATTGATATTAACAAGGCGGCCGAAAAAAAATATTTAAAAAACCACAACAGAAGTTGAACCCTCAAGTTTTGTTAATAAAAATTGTCAGCGACTCAATACGTATGTACATTAGGGAGGTTACAAGAAATCAATTAAATCGACAAAGCCTGATGCAGAATGGATCCTCATATCGTTATTCATATTTTATAAAAATTGCATGCAATAATCTTGTTTACTCACTTCTTGCGAGAAAAATGAAATTTTCTTTCTCCATTAAGTTGTGTGTAAATTGAAGACTTTAAACTCGTTTTCAGCGAAACTAGTTTTTTTTTGAGTTAGGACGTTGTTGGAGTAAATGAGTGATATGCACCAGACATCTGCAACAAGTACTAAATTTTCGGGCATACATAATCATGCACATTGATTTTTATGATCTAAACGTTTTTGTTCGAAAGCAAAAAATACTTGTTTACGCAACCGTTCGTTTCAATCATTCAGTTTTACTCACTTGTTGTTTTGTGCGAATAATGGATCAACTATTATTTGTAAGGGAGTCGGAAAGGTCGTAGCATCGAATGTTTTGACAGAAATTCTAAAGTCAGATAAAGCTGTACTTTCGAAATTCGTTTATTGCCGCCCCTGCTCAAAAGTTTTAAACTATTCTCATGACTAAATGTCAAACTCTTAACTAAACGTCAAAAAACTACGTATTACGTTCTTACATATTACAAATTTTATCATTGCTTTGTCAAATAATTTTTTTTTTTTGAGAAAATAAGAAAAATTTTGAATGTAAAATACATAGATAGTAAATGCACATCTTTTTATGTTTTCATTTATTTCTGCCAGTCGCTTATTTACTTTTGAGTGTCTCGAGTGTTTTTCGTTCAATTACAATCAGATCATTCGCAAAAAAGCCATCATGCAAAACACAAACTTTCTACAAACAAGACTTTTTGTTTTTATATGTATCAGTTCGCATCAAACGTTGGAAATGATTTACACTTGTTGATGAACTACTATCTGCTTGTGCATAAAAAGCGAACGAGTATAAAATTGAATTATACTTATTTGTGTTGTTCTTAAAATTCAAAATTAAGGAATAAATAGAGTCGATCATACTTGTTGCAGGTCTCTGATATGTACATGTACATTATACATGTAGATATTTACATGCTTATACCCAGCAAAAGTTAATGCTTACCAGAAGCGTTTTTGTAACGGAAACAATCTTACAGAATCACTTGCTGTTGCAAATGAATAAGGCATTTGTTTGTTCGAGATGAGGCAGCTGGAAGCCATACATTTAGCTTTCAAAGAGCCATACATTTTTTTTGCCTTACTAACGTGCTTCGCAGAAGTAATAATATATAATTTTATATAATTAATTATAATTAGTGCTTTTCAGAAGCATTTTCGAAGCTTTTCTTATCAAATAAGCAATACATTGTTATAGTTAGTTAGTGCTTCCAAATTAGATTTTTTTGCTAAGTATGTACATGTTCTGCCTTCGGAAATGTGTCCGCATCTGCTGTATATGCATGTCTCATTTTGATTTGGATTTATTTTACTATAAAAATTTGACGGGATGTAGCCAATACTATTTCAGTCATAGCCATATGTGCGTGTATTATGAATTATTATTACAGGATTCAATCATGAAATGAGACTTAAAGCATCCGCTGCGACCTAATAATATTGTAGAAAATAACAATGTTAACAAAAATATTTTTGAAATTAAAATTATTTCGAATAAAATTTTCGATCAAATAAGTGCTAGGATCTGTCAGAATATGTTCCTGACTAACTTGAACCTCAATGCCGCAGTCGTTAACACCATCAGGTTAAAACTTTATGGGGATGCGCCGACGGGAAATACAAAAATTAATTTCTTGTAACTACCCTAATGTTCATGCATACTTTTGCTTGTGTATCTTTAGGTATGCGCCCATGCCATTGAAAAACAAAAACCATTTCGTAAAGTTTAACAAAGAAGAGGTGCAGCATGTATGTAAGTATATACTATGGATACATATGCTATTTAAATATGAAGTGTCGATGTATGTACATATGTATGTATGTTTGATACAAAACTTTGTGGTCAGTGATTAGGAAGGTAGTTTGGTGCATGGCGTTTTCCCAGCAAAAATTACTGCTTACCAGAAACATTTTTGTAAGGGAGACAGTCTTACAGAATCACTTGCTGTTGCGCACGAATAAGGCATTTTTTTTTTGTTCGAGATGAGCCAGCTAGAAACAATACATTTAGCTACCAAAAAGCTATAACATTTTTTTGCTTTACTAAAGTGCTTTACAGAAGTAATTATAATATAAATTTTGTGAGAGCCCGCCTTACATTAGTGCTTTTAAGAAGCATTTTTCTATCAAATCAAATTAAATAAGCAATACATTACTTCCCTCAGTTGTTAGTGCTTCCAAATCAGATTATGTTTTGCTGGGTTAATAATATGTTTTTACTTAATTTATTTAACATTTTTGCACTTTGTACCAAATGAATTACGGTTTTTATTAAAAACATTTTACTGGTTACAAATCTTTTCAAGCGCTTTTATTACCACTTCCCGTTAGTTAAAGATAAATTAAAGTGAGCAATAAATTTAATACAAGTTTCTCCTATTTACCAAGATATTAAATTTGTAACAATGAAAAACTCTTTATGCGTCCTATAAAATCATAACTTTAAATGACGTCAAGTTGTAATACTAGCCCTAAATATATTAAAATATCAACGGTGGGATAGATGAACAGATTTTAAAACTTTTAATTTTTTAGAATAAATTCTGGTATTAAGAAAAAATTTTATAGTGATTTTTAGTTTAGAAGCTTGGCCGCTATACTTACAGGTTTCTTGACATCTGCTGTTATCGCTAAGGGTCAATTCTGGTCTATGCGAGGTCCTTGGCCACCCATACTAACCTAACCTAACCTAGTTTTAGAAAATGTTACCTTTTCTTTCAAATAAAAGTAAAATGTTACCTTTTCTTACTTTTATTTGTAATGAAAAAAATAATAAAAACTATTTTTAACCCCCGACTAAAAAAGGGGGTGTTATAAGTTTGTAGTGTGTGTCTGTGTATCTGTGTGTCTGTCCGTGTCCACGTACAGACCAAACGGCTGAACCGATTATGATTTAGTTTTTTTTTTGTTTGAAAGGTGACTTGATCGAGGGGGTTTTTAGCCATGCTTTAAAAAAATCGGTCCAGCCGCTTAGAAGATATCGTATCTTTTCTAGGCATATTCGGGGGTTTTTAAAATTTTTAATTTTTGTTATTCATAAACAATTCAGTTTTTAGCCAGAACTTAGAAATACAATTTTTGTAGAGCATTTGAACTTATTATAAAGGGTGTTCCAAAATTAACGCAAGATTTGAATTTGCCACCTTCTGTAAGTCTAGACAACTCAAAAAAAACCCACACGACATCTGACAGTTTAAGGTTAGTATAAATGGAGTGTTACACAATAGAGCAACAAGGTGTTTTCGAATATCTAAAAACGGCCGAATATTCGTGAATTCGAATACGATTATTCGCACATTACTAAGTGCATACAATTCTACATGTACATATATCGTGTATAACATACATTCACTGTATGTATTTATTTTTATTATTTGTTAAATTAACCAATATGTATACTTTATATATGCAAAGTTTCAACTGCAGTTTGCTTATTTTACTTTTTTAATAAATTATTTTTTAATAAAAGTATAAAAACGTTTATAGAAATATATAAGTTAGAATCCTTTTTATGTTAATGTAAAAATACTCCCTTTTCGAAGTAATTTAATAAAAAAATAATTTTCCAGTGTCTAAACTAATAAATTTAGCAGTAATATCGGTATACCGGTATTATAAACTCAATAACGGTATGTACCGGTAATACCGATACCGAAATAAAAAAAATACCGATACCGTTACCGATACCGAAATTAAAAAAATAATTGTACCGGTATCAATACCGATACCGTTATTTGTTTCGGTTTCCAACCTTGGTATAATATTTAAATTCGTGGAATTCATTTTGATTGAAATATACATATATGTACTTATGTAAACATACATACCTATGCATTAGAGCTTATAAGTAAATAATATAAGGACATATAATATAGTAATGTTTTCATTAATCAAAGATTTGTTTGAGAGTTTAGCTGAAACTATTCAGTCTACTTTCTTTTGATTGCAAGTTTTAACCTGTTAGAAAAAGCTAATTGTGAGTTTTTGAAATAAGTCACCTTTTAGAACGAAAATTAAAAACTATTATAGTTTTATTTAAATGAACTCAATTATAATAACTTGAATAGCAGCTGTAAGGATCAAGTCTCTAACCGCAATATTTATCATTGTACATTATCAGAACCTTCTTCGGAAAGACGAAGTACTTGGCTCCTTAATTTCCAAGAATATTATTGCTTGCAGTAGCACCTCAATCACATAAAAAACTTATTATATCTTCACTTTCTCGTTTTATCATTTTCTTATTAATGTTCGTACCTACTTATAATAATTTTTTTTTACTCACAAACATATACATACATATATATACATGCATATATACATATGCATTCATGTGTGCAATTTTTAACAAGAGCACAAACATACGACTTTTTGTTGCTGGGTGTTTATTAGTTTAAATAAAATCAATCAAAATAAAATGCACAACAGCTGTTCGAAACATTGATGGGAGTTCAATATCTTCACATTATTTTTGATTGTGTGAAAAAAGTACGAAAATTGTTTAAACGGTATCAAATCATTATTTTATACTTACAAATAATGTAATGACTTTGCTTTTTAGTTAAATTACAATTTTAGCTTTACAAATACATACATACATTACAACGTATTATAGTTACAAAAATATTTAAATTTTTATTATCATTATAATTGTTAGAGCTGCAAAACTATCGATGGTACTATCGATAGTTTTATTTTAAGTGGACTATCGATATTTTTTTTCGATGGCGATACTATCGACAAAAGTACGCTACTACAAAAGTAAAAAATAATGTCAATAAAAATGGTATGACATGACGTCCACTGTGGAATAAAAGTTGCAACATTCAAAATTACTTGTAAACCTTTATAATAATGGTCATCATTACATATATAAATGTGGAAATATCTTAATTAGTTTAGCATTTGTTTCAACATAAGAAATGACTAACTTTAACATTAACTTCAAGTTATTGTTATATATAGGCTGCTAAAGTTTATGCCTTTTTCAAGTTATAACATTATGGTTAGTGCAATTGTTTATTCAACCCATTTATAACATCAAGTTACAACAAAGTTTCATGTCAGGTGGAGACCGCAAGTAGGGAGAATGAAACTAACAAACAAACAGTCCATTAGTCGTCAAATTGAACCGCCGCAAAATTTATGCAAGTGTCAAGGCCGTTGGTACATAATAATTGTATTTTTGATGCAATTTGCTTTTACTAGTTACAAACTGACTTCTTATGTTGAAACAAATGCTAAACTAATTAAGATATTTCCACATTTATATATGTAATGATGACCATTATTATAAAGGTTTACAAGTAATTTTGAATGTTGCAACTTTTATTCCACAGTGGACGTCATACCATTTTTATTGACATTATTTTTTACTTTTGTAGTAGCGTACTTTTGTCGATAGTATCGCCATCGAAAAAAAATATCGATAGCCCACTTAAAATAAAATTATCGATAGTACCATCGATAGTTTTGCAGCAATAGTTTAAGTAATGATAAAAGAATTTCTTTACTTTTTATTCCTTTTAATTTATTTTTTATTGATCTATGTTTTGTTTGTTTTTCGTTAAATTTTAATACGTATCTACATATATGTATATGCATGTACATTGTACATATGTATATTAAAAACATTGGAAAAATGTTTCTTTTAATAACTTCCTTTTTACTTTAAGGAATGATTAAAAAATTTAAGATTTTATATTCGAAAAGTACACATTTGAAGAGTTTTTAAGAATCAAAAACTATCGATAGTATCGATGGCATCGAAAGCTATCGATAGTTTTGCAGCTCTAATAATTGTTATGATCATACATACATATTATTATTTTTATTGGTATTATTATTAAACAAAAATAGTTTTTTTATGCTTGTATGTATGTTTGTACGCACATATGTATGTATATCACATTCATACGTATATAAATATAAGTATATAATTGTTATTCTGTGTTTTGTTTTTCTCAACCCCCGAATGACGCCGACGCTTTGTTATGAAATGAAGACTCGCCGAACACATCACTGAGGTTAGCGTTTATTGACAAGTACAAATTATTGGTTTGACTTAGGAAATACATATGTTGCCAGCCAGACGCTGACGCTTCGGTTGTGCTTATGCTAGAAAACTATTTTACAAATTTTTCTTTTCAACGTAAACACTAGAATATGACAGAAAAAGAATTTTGGTCGCTTTCTTATATACGATCAACGAATTCATATAATATATTGGTACACCAAGTAGGTACTGCTAATTGTGAGTGACGAATTTATTATAAAACAACGAAGAGTGCTATATTCGGCTGTGCCCTTTACCAAAGTGCGTTTATGTAGTATAGAGATACATGCATAAGCACAGAGATATGTAGGTACATATTAATTTTGTGAAAAAATTCATACTTTTTGTGCAATTTTTAGGTTTTAGGCATTATGTTTAATTTGGTGCTTTTTTTTGGCGATTTTTTTTCATATAGGCAATTTTTTTTGGATTTTGACGAGTTTTTTTAATTTAGACGATTTTTTTATTTTTTATATGTTTTTTTGTGGCAATTTTTTTAGTTTTGACACTTTTTTTCTCGTTTTGGCGATTTTTTCGGTGTTTGGCGTTTTTTTTAATTTTGGCGACTTTTTTTCACTCTGGCAACTTTTTTTGATTATGGCAATTTTTTTTTCATTTAGGCGATTTTTTTTCATATAGGCAATTTTTTGTTTGTTTTGGCGGTTTTTGGCGTTTTTATTTCTTTTTGGCAATTTTTTTAGTTTTGACACTTTTTTCTCGTTTTGGCGTTTTTTTTTCGGTTTTTGGCGTTTTTTAATTTTGGCGATTTTTTTTCGTTTTTGCAGATTTTTTGGATTTTGACAATTTTTTTTTTCATTTAAGCGATTTTTTTAATTTTTGGCGATTTTTTACATGTAGGCAATTTTTTTTGTTTTGGCAATTTTTTTCGGTTTTTCGCGTTTTTTTAATTTTGGTGATTTATTTTCGTTTTGGCGATTTTTTCATTTAGGCGAGTTTTTTCATTTTTTTGGCGATTTTTGTTCATATAAGCATTTTATTTTTGTTTTGGCGATTTTTGCGGATTTTTGTCATTGTGGGAGTTTTTTTTTGTTTTGACACTTTTTTCTCGTTTTGGCGATTTTTTTCGGTTTTTGGCATTTTTTTAATTTTGGCGATTTTTTTCGTTTTGCCGATTTTTTTTCATATAAGCGATTTTTTTAATTTTTGGCGATTTTTTACATATAGGCAATTTTTTTTTGTTTTGGTGATTTTTTTCAGTGTTTGGCGTTTTTATTTAAATTTGGCGATTTTTTTCATTTTGGCGATTTTTTTCGTTTTGGCGATTTTTTTAAATTTTTGGCGATTTTATAATTTTCGCATTTTTTAGTTTGACCGTTTTTAAAAATTTCAAGAGTTTAACTCTTATAGTTTCCAAGATATAGCAATTTGTCAAAATTACATTGTCAAAATTTCATTAACTGATGGACCACCCTTTAATTAAATTTTTTTTTAATTTTAGTGTTAATTGTTGTAGTCTATATAAAAATTCACTAATTTTACAAATTTCAAGTGTCAATATACATATATACATACAATTGCATGTATATTACATGGGATTTTAAAAGTTTTCGTCACTCATTTTGGAACATCCCTTAATTTTTAGCTTTTATATATTTGTTGTTGTAGCGATCACATACTCTGTCCAAATTCCAGACCCGTAGCTTTTTCCGTTTCGGAGAAAATAGCCTTCTTCCTAAAACATGAAATATGTTTAATTAATAGGAAAAAAGTTCAAGTTTTCCAGCCCAACTGGCAAATTAATTGTTAAAATTAAAATTTTTTTTTTAATTATAAATACCAATTTTATTCATACCGAAGTATAAAATAAGTTAATTTAATAAAAAAGTAATAAAAACTTGTTTTCGGTAGTTATTTTCTATGGGAAAATAGAGTTTGAGTTTTCCAGCTCTGAAACCGTCTGCCCAATTTTGCTGATTTTCAATAGCAAAATTTTTCTCTAGCTGTTCTGTATCGGCTTACAAACGAAACACTGAACTGACGGAAGATGTTTCTGAAAAAGATTTTTTTAAAACTTAATACAGGGTGGCCCAGAAAGACCGAAGTGGTGTGAAATCCTTATAACTTTTTATTTAAGACATATTTTTTTAGTTTTTTGTTTTTTAAATACATTAAATTTATAGGGAATATTTTAAGATTAGTTATTAAAAATTATATCCCGCAAGTGGTGGCCATTTTCTGCTTCGCACAAATGTGCTCTTTCCAACACATTTTCAATGACCTTTCGCAAAACTTCCGGTGTTATGTTGTTAATTTCGTCTCGAATATTGGTTTTTAATTCCTCAATAGTCCTAGGCTTATTAAGATAAACTTTCCCTTTTAAATAACTCCAAAGGAAACAGTCTGGAGCAGTTAAATCCGGGGAACGCGGAGGCCAATTAAAATTGCTTCTACGCGAAATTATTTTTTCACCAAAGATGTCGCGTAAAAGAGCCATTGTGGCCCTGGAAGTGTGCGCTGTGGGTCCATCCTGTTGGAACCATATTTGTGGATGGTTTTCCACGGTTGGCTTTACCAAATTTTCCAACATGGCCTGATATCGATCACCATTGATGGAAATGGCGACACCTCGTTCATTTTCAAAAAAAATATGGGCCAATGATCCTTTCTGAAGAAACACCGCATCAAACAGTATACTTAACTGGGTGTAATTGTCGTTGATGAAGTACTCTCGGGTTTTCAATATCCCATATCCTAAAGTTTTGTTTGTTAACGAGTGACGAACTCATAACTAAGTTATGAATAATGGAAATGGAAAGAACACATTTGTGCGAAGCAGAAAATGTCCACCACTTGCGGGATATCATTTTTAATAACTAATTTAAAAATATTCCCTATAAATTTACTGCATTTAAAAAACAAAAAATTAAAAAAATATGTCTTAAATAAAAAGTTATAAGGAATTCACACCACTTCGGTCTTTCTGGGCCACCCTGTATTATGGTTTTGGATAACATTATATTGATATTTACATTATATTATTATATTCTTTACCAAAAAATGGTACAATTGTATATATAGGTTTTTCATTCCGTGTGTAATTTCTACAATATTAATAAGCGACACATAAAGTATACATATTCCGGATCCTTATGCATAGGGAAGACGAACAAGCGATGTCCATCTGTCCGTCTATCTGTACGTGAAATCGTTTTTCGAAGCTCCCAGAACAGTTAGAGACTTCGTTCTTGGACTGGTGTTTCAGAAATTTTCCGAAAAATTTTGCTATTGAAAATCAGCAAAATCGAGCAGACGGTTTGAATAAAATTGTTGTTTCTAATTAAAAAAAATTAAAAAAAATAAAAACATTAAAAAGACGTTTCCAGGGTTGAAAAACTTTAATATTTTTCTTATAATTAAATGTATTTTATATTTTAGGAAAAATTCAATTTTCGCAGGAACCGTAAGAGCTACATATCTGAAATTTGAACAGATTGTGTAGAAATTTAGTCGCTACAACAACAAAAATATGAAAGTTAAAAATTAAAGGGTGTTCCAAAACGAGCATCGAAAATATTAAAATCCCATGTAATATACAATTGTATGTACATATGTATGTATATAGACACTTGAAATTTGTAAAATTACTACTAGTATTACAGGGTGTTCTATCAGTTTATGTAATTTTGACAAATTGCTGTATCTTGATAACCGTAGGAGTCAAAGTCTTGAAATTTTCAAAAACGGTAAAACAAAAAAATCCCAAAATTATAAAATCGCTAAACCGAAAAAATTGTCTAAACCAGAAAAGAACTAAATTAAAAAAATTCTAGCACTAAAATAAATTGCAAAAATCGCTAAAATGAAAAATATCTCCAAAATGAAAAAAAATCGACAAGATAAAAAAACGTCAAAAACTTTAAAAAATCGCTAAAACGAAAAAAAGCACAAAAACTACAAAAACACCAAATAAAAAAACGTCAAAACTTAAAAAATCGCTAAATCGAGAAAAATTCACCAAAAATTAACAGCACCAAATTAAAAAAAATAGCAAACCCGAAAAAATCACAAAATCGAAAAAAGCACCAAATTCGAAAAAAATCTACAAAATGAAAAAAAAACGCTTAAATGAAAAAAATACCAACATGATAAAAAAAGTCGCCAATATAAAAATAAGCGCCAAAAACATTAAAAAATCGCTATATGTAAAAAACACCAAAACTTAAAAAGCATCAAAGTAAAAAACGCAAAAAACCAAAAAAAACGAGAAAACAAGAAAAAAGCATAAAAACTAAAAAAAGCACAAAATTAAAAAAACGCCAAAACTAAAAGAAAACCTTTAAAAAAAGCTTAAAACCCAAAAAGAAAAAACAAACACCAAATTTTAAAAAAATGTGACACTAAAATAAATTGCCAAAATGAAAAAATCCCTAAAATGAAAAAAATTGCCAAAATAGAAAAAAACCCAAAAAAACACTTAAACGAAAAAAAGCAACAAAACTAAAAAAACAACAAATAAAAAACGCCAAAAACGCAGAAAAAACGACGAAGCTAAAAACCCCTATTAAAAAATGCTTAAGACCGAAAAACCCAAAAAAAAGAAAAAAATGCCAAAACAATATTTTTTTATAGGCTAAAGCTCATATAGTACGGCACATTCGGGCGCAAGTCCAAGTCGCACTTTATAAAATTTATTTTTAGCATAAGGAAATGGAAATAAAATTTATCGCTAAAGTACAGTCCTAAATATAAAATTAATTAAAGAACATGTTCCGTTTACTTTCCCGTTCCTTTGTGCGGAACAAATTCGAAAAAATTCTTTAGGAATAAACGTTTACATAATATCGCGCTATATACCTTTTTCAATGGGATGTTTAAATTGAGACACTTAACAATTTGGTAAAATAAAGGATTATTGAATAAAACAAATTGGTAATGAGGTACAATACTAAAATTATTTTATAGGGTTATTAAAAAGTTTTAAGTTCGAAGCTTTAGTGAACATTTGATTTTTCTTAGATTTGTGAACAACTATTGAACAATTTTGTTTCGAAATTTCTTCGCTTTAGTGAGCATTCGTTTTTATCGAATTTCAGGTCAAGTGAAATACTAAATATTGTTTTCATTGGATAGTTTTGATATAACGGCGTTATTTGTTTATACAGCTATGAATGCAACAAACGAGTAACTTATTCATCAAGTATCAAGAATTAAAATTTCTCTTAATGCAGCAAACTCGTATCTTAATAAATGCATTTCATAATTAAACTAGAAAAGATGAGGGATTATTACTACTAATATATATACAATATGTAATCAATTCGTTAATAATTGCATATGAACTTTTATCCAAACACCGAAGAGATAAACATTTCTTTTTTTCTCTCCTGAAAACTTGTATTTTTTAAGATACGAGGTTGAGAAAGTAAGGCATCGATATTCAACTTATTGCTAATATCCAAAAAAAATATTCAATCCAAAAGTACTTTCTAAAAATTGCACTAGAGCAAAAATTATGAATTTTTTCACAAAATAAATATGTACCTACATATATATGTGCTTATGTATGTATTTCTATACTACATAAACAGCACTTTGGTAAGGGGTATATAAGCTTCGGCACAGCCGAATATAGCACTTTTACTTGTTTTTACATAATAATAAAAATTATGTTGTAGTTATACATTTTTAATAAAACTGTATCGCTTAACTCTAACTATGTATATCACATTTTTTATGAAACTAATAATGTAATTCTTAAATTCAAACATTCACACAAAAAAGTAATATGAATGATTTTGTAATATTAATTAAAATATTAGTAGTATCAACTAAAAATTTAATTAAATTTTCACCTTTAAACAATTTGATAATATCAATTAAATTTTTCCACTCAAATTAATTAATCCAATAAAAAATTTAATTAATGCAATTAAATTCTTAATTGAAAATATTAATTGGTGAACACTTTTTTTTGTGTTACATTGTTTATCGTAATAAAATTTAACATTTTAAATAACAATAAATAGCTTTCAACGACCACACGTTATGGAACATAAGAAAGTTTTCTCAACCATTTCACAATCATATCTTTTCACTCATTCATTAAAGATGACAAATTATATTATGTTTTCAATGTGTCGATAAATATGTTTCTATTTTTGCTGGAATTTTTTTACTTTATAAAAATATTTACACTACAACTGGTTTAAAAAATGCATAACATGTAACTTGAATTTAGAAATGCGTAAAATGCATAGAAAATCATATGCATAGAACGGATGATATGGAATTCCTCTGCAGCTTAACAGTGCAGATAATACAAGATCGTTATGGAAATTTTTTAAATTTATGGCCTGTTGCTGTAAGTATGTACATAGTTTAAATGTTTCTATGGGAAACATTATGAAAGTTTTCTGTATACTTCGCTGTTGCAATAAATTTTTATTAACTTCTCTTGAAAATTGTTATACTCTAAGCTACATGCTTAATATTTTTTTAATCCAAAGTTGTTATTATTATTTTTATTGGGCATATGAATCATTAACTTTTACTTAGAGCTTCCGTACATGGTGGATAGTAGAGGAATGGGTGTTAGTGGTCAGTGGTGAAACAAAGCCAATTGTAAAATTTTGCGACTTCTTGTAATACTGCTGTGAGTGTTGGCTGCTGTCAGGCAAAGAGGAGCAACCAGTTGGACTGGTCTCTTACAAAAAAACAAGCAAATTAAAAATTACATTTTAATTTTAAATAAAAGTTACTCCAATTGTTGTTTTTTTCAGTCTCAGACTTTTGTTTTTCAATGGAATATCTTTCAAGAGGAAATATTTAAAACCAACCAAGAAATGTTAGTAAAAGCTCTTTACATTGTCAAAGAGTTTTAATTCTCTTGAGGAAAAAAGAGTTTTTTTTAAACTTTACTTGCCACTTTGCGAGTAACTGCTCTTGCTTGATGTCGGTTAAATTTAATTTTATTGAAAGATGAAAAGAAACTGTAAGATGCTGTTTAAGCATAAATGTAGTGTGAGCTTAATGCTAGAAACACAACTGGGACGAACGACGAATTTTTCGGTGCGAACTTTCGTCATAAAAAATAAAACACATTTGTGCATATGAAAATGATCACAACACCGCCGTACAGCGAAATTCGTCGTGCGTGACGAACTCTGAGATAGATTTATTTTTATTTTGTACGCCGACGAACGACGAAAAAACAAAATTTAGAGAAAATTCTCTCTCTCTCTCTCAGTTTTTGTACACACAACAACCAACTTGATCAAATATGAGAGAAGAATTCGGTGAGTAAATTCGTCGTTATTGTGCTTCACACGACGAATTTACGCAGCGAATGGTTATCGAAGAATTCGTCGACGTGGACGAAATTCGTCGTTCGTCCCAATTGTGTTCCTAGCATAATGGGCACAAAGACTGAATGGCTAAAATCCAGTTGGATTTAGTAACTTGAGAGTTTGAGTGTCTGATGTCTTAGCGGAGATTTTTTAGTTGTGTTTAGTACTTCATTGACGGTCATTTTGGGCGCACATGCGCAAAATCCATTATAAGAGATTTATGATATTTATTATTGTTCTGTTCAAAATACTAACTAAAATAAAACATCCAATCTCGTTTTAAAATATTAATAATTAATATCAAACGTTTATTACTATTTATTAATATCAAACGTTTATTGGGAATTGAAAAATAAATTTTGTTGTGCATTTTAAAGTGGTTAAAGAAACATCATTGATTTTAAATATAAAAATTAAATTTTATTTGGCACAGAGTCGATTAAAAGACTTGTTATTCTAATAAAATGACTTAGTTCATGTACTTGCGCTTCAATTAATTTTATCTGCTTTTTAAATCTTCCAAGAAAAACTCAAGTTTTGTGCAAGGCAAAACTAATATAAAAATAAATAAAAGTGTTGTGTAATATTTATTTAAGACAAATTAGTTTCTTTACTTTTTGGCATAAATAATTTCATACAAAATGCAAAAATATATTTCAATTACTGTGATAATGGCTGTGCAATGTCTGATGATGATGGGTGCATCTGCTGCAACACCAAAACAAATAGCAACTACAGGTAAGATTCGCAACACATATTACGTCTGCAACATCAAGAAAGGAGAATAACTCTAATAATAACGTTCAAGTGGTGGGAAAATTTTATGGTTTAGCCCATAATTTTTTTGAAGCAATTCTTGAATTATACACACATATTTACATATACATCACACATATTTTGATTTATAAATCAATTGTGTGATATCTTTTTCAATGTTGAGAAATTGTTGCAGCAATAATTTTAGCATTGGAAGAGGAAGGAAAAGTTGTTGTAAAATACATAAAATTCCTTATATCTGTTCATGTAAATGAAAAACAAAAATGTGTGCAATTTTTGCAAAAGCTTAAAATAAAACTCCTCGGAACAGTCGAAAATGCATTGCAATGCATGCTCTTGAAAATAAAATCAATTTGTTTATTTGTATGTGCAAATATATTTTTAATTCAGCAATTCAATAACATTCGCATATAAAATATTACAAAAATCAAAAACAAAGAGAAGTAAGCAATAAGAAAATTAACAGAGAATACATAACTGTGTTTTGTACGTTTAAACAAAATAGCCATACAAATTTTAAATTAGACAATTGATGTTAATAAGAATCTCTACCCAAGTAGATAGACTAGGCTGCTGATGAAGTGCTTGGCTGCACAGAAAAGTATCGGTATTTCCCCCAGCTAATAAAAGTCTAAGTTTAATTTTTCTTCTCTTCTTTAGAAACTCACATTAATTAATAAAAATATTTCATTCAATAAGAATTGAAATTACTGAACTTAAGCCTGACTAAAAATTATTTCTGATTAAAAATTTTTGGTTAATTTAGAAAAAAATTTAAATAATTTTAGTTGTCGAAACTTTTGCAACAGCTTTCGTTTTATTACAAATTTTAAAAATGTTCAGCCTTATTTATAAAACGTATTTAGGGTTTATAAAGGGTTTTTAAGATACATTTTCATACGACATTTTTCTTAAAAAGCGTTTACAAAGCATTAATAAGTTTTATAAATAAGTCCATTAATGTGTTAACATTTCAAGCGGATAATTAATAAACACGATGTTGTTTTAAGTTCATATTAGAACAATACAAAATATTAGACTATTATTAATTTGCTGGAGATCTGTTTTTTCGAAAATGCAGATTTTTATACCCTTTACAAAAAAATGCTTAAGGGTATATATCTGACAGCGCATAGAAAAAGAGACCTTAGGGTAAAAAAAATCAATTTTCACTTATTTGCTTTTTTTTTTTTGATGTGGACAACATCTGAGCTTCGAATGAGACCGATCCCATGCCCCAAAAGTGTTCCCGTATTTAAATCTTTAAAATGGCTCCCCTGAACAAAACTGGTTTTTACCTTTAGGTCCCTTTCTGTTTTCCGCGTTACATATAGGTTTATCCATTCGTGTGTAATTTCCACAATATTAATAAGCGACACATAAAGTATATATATGTATATAGTCTGGATCCTTACAAGCGACAACCGCCTTTCTGTAAGTGAAATCGGTTTTCCAAAGCTCCCAGAACGTAGAGACTTCGATTATGAAGTAGTGCATCAGATATATTCCGAAATAGAATAATATTGAAAATCAATAAAATCGAATGGACGGTTTCAGAGCTGGAAAACTTATTTTTATTGAATAAACTTATTTTATACTTCAGTACGAATAAAATTGGTATTAAAAAAAATAGTAACAAAAAAATAAGAGACGTTTCCAGGGTTGGAAAACTTTAACTTGTTTTATGATATAAAAGTAACTTACTAAAACTAATTTTTTCTTTTTCTCTATAAATTAAACATATTATTTTTTTATTTATTTATAAAATATATTAATGCAAAGTAAATTTGCATAATATTCAAAAATAATATATAATATGTATTTTAAAAAGTTTTGTGACTGACTGTACACGACCTATGCCTTCACATAGGAAGTAGCAACGTGGTTTTTAAAGAAATTCCACAAAATGCCGCAAAATTATACGGTAATCCGCAAAATTATACGGTAATCAGTCAACCAGTGCGAGTGAGACGAAAAACTCTCGAAGGCCAAACAACAAACACAAGCCTGCTTAACGACTGGTAAATTAAACATATTTTATATTCTTAAAAGAAAGAGTAAGAAATCACCAAAATCAAAAAGGATGATTCCAGGGTTGGGAAACTTACACTTTTTGTGATATATAAAAATAAATAGGTCTAATTAATTTTTTTCTTTTTCTTTTTGGAGAGAAAAATTTCGTGCAGAAAATTATAAGAATAAGGACCACAGCTCCACAGCCGGAAACTTTTAATATTTTTCTGGAGATTAAAGTAACTAAATAAAACAGTTGGTTTGTAGTTTCGTTTTTTCTTTGTTCATATAACATACTTTGTATATTTATATAAGAACTACTAGATTTGTATAAGGAATCAGGAAAATCTAAAAGGATGATTCCAGGGTTGGAAAATTATTTTTTTGTATATAAAAGTACTAGGAAAAATTATTTTTTTTCTTTTTGTTTACAAATTTTTTATACTTAGAAAGAAATAGTTTGGCATAAAAATTATAAGAATAAAAAAGATGTTGGCTCCAGACCTGGAAAACTTAAACTTTTTCTGGTATATCAAACTAATTATTTCTTTGGTAAATAAATATATTTCATATTTTAGAAAGAAAGAAATTAGTATTAAAAATTAGAAAAATCCAGGGTTGGAAATAAAAAAAAACATTATTGGCAAACATATAACTAAAAACAATTTTTTTCTAATTAAACATATTTCATGTTTTAGGAAGATCTTTACTCTAGATTTTTTATATCTGTTCAATTTTTATTTAAGTATAAATAAAGGTTTGTGCCATGTTGCTTATTAAATCGAAGGTCTTTCGTTGACAGCTTGCAACGACTTCTTATTAATTTTTAATAAATAGATACAAACATAAAATTTATCGCTAAGGAAACTATAAAATTAATTAAAGGACATTTTCCGTTTCATTTCTCTGAAACCGTTTCTTTCTGCTGAAAAAAATCATGAAAATTCGGTAGGAATAAACGTTTACATAATACCGCGATAGGGTAGGCAATGGGATGTTTAAATTGAGACACTTAACAATTTTGCAACATCAAAGATTATTACATAAAACTAACTTTACTTGTTGTGGAGGTACAAGCACCGTGACCAAGCACCAATTTTTTTTGGTATTGTATGACGTGACGTCATTTTTGACAAATGGAATAAGGGTGAATGTACAATATTTCTTAAATACAGAGTGTAGAATAAAATATTCTACTTATTGCTAATATCGAAAAAAAAATATTTAATTGAAAAACACCGAGAGGTCACTTACTAAAAATTGCACTAGGACTAATAATGATATCTATTTTTAGAAAACAAATATGTGTGTGTGCTTATATATGTATGTATTTCTATACTAAGGTTCGGCACAGGCGAATAAAGTACTTTTAATTGTTTCCTATAAGTTGTATTTCTTTCCTCATTAAAAACCAGCAATAGTCTCCCATCAGAGTATATATATAGATATATTTAATATAAAAGTCTAATTTTTTTCAGCTGAAAATAATTTACTTTAACTGACGTATTATGGTTTATTTCCTTTTAAAATAAAAGGTATACAGCCATGCCACAGGTTTTGTACGAAATTGATTTGAATTCGTATTTCCAAATCGTAACGTTTTACTTTTGCTTTTTCAGCTCTCGTACGTTTTTATGAAAACGGAAAAAATTGAAATCGTATTATTTATATTAAAAATATGGTCACATTTCAATCAAAACAGCTGGTTCAGCAACTGGCGCCAACAATATCGGTCCGGCTCCAGACAAATTAAAAGAAAGCAATCAAACAAACTAAAATCAATTACGTTTTCAATTTGTGAGCAATGTTTTATACGATTTACAAAAATATTCAATTTTTCATACTAGAAGTATTTAAAGAAATTGTTTTTTTAAGTGAAATTAATGTAGACAATATTTATAATTAATTTTGAGTACAGTTTTTCACATTTTTCGAGTTTAAGTTATTAAAAATATAAATTTCGCTTAAGATTTTAAGACCGTTTTCAAAATGAATTGTTTTAACCGTTTTACATTTTCTAGAGAAGCAAAATACGTTTTCATTTCCAAAATCGTACAAAATTTCACTCTGTGACATGGCTGATAATGAAGCATTTTTATATTGTGTATGTTATTGTTTTTTTTTGCATATTCGAAATAAATAAATATTAAAGATGTTTTTCATATGTTTTACGATTTACCTGATTTTGCCCAAAATAAATAAGACTCCAACAAGAGGAAATGTTTGCAAATTAAGAATATGTGAAAATATGATATGATCATGAACATTTCCATGTCGAATTTCGAAATTAATAAAGAAATATCAAAAAAGTGCACACTTAGCCCAAAAATGAAAAAATTCCAAATTTCTACTAATTATGATTTGGTGTAAAAATTTAAATGATGAATTTCTTATTGTTTGTTTTGAACAATGATATGGCTATAATAACAACTCAATTTATTTTTTAGTGTCAAGTAGTGTTATCTAACAGTTCAATTTATTTGGAATATTCCTGAGGTTTACATTTGATTATTTTCAAAACAAGTGAGTTTATTTTGACTTTGAAGAAGTCAATTCACACGATAAAAAAGAGAGTACAATGCGTGGAAGGCGCAAGGGATGGACATACCAAGTACTAAATCTAAAAAATCCTTTTTTTAAGTAAAGTTAGTGCTGAACACAGATACGAGGGCGGTTCGGAAACTTCTTAGCCTAGCACAAAAAGCGCGGTATAAACAGAAAACAGTTAAGTGTTTTGGAAACTTCCATCTCTGCTATGAACACATGTTAAATTTTGTTTCGATCTGGCAACTCCTTCATATAGAAACAGGTGTTCGTATTAGTATATGTGAAAATAATTTTTTTAATGCCAAAATAAATGTAGTAGTAATTGTTTTTTTAATTTTTTTTTTGCTTTTTGTTAATCAAAATGGACTTTTTGTTTGCTTTAAGTCTTTGCAAATTATGTGAGTACATAATAAGAATGAGCTAAGATTTTGTTTCAAAATAAAAAGTTATTTTTTGATATTCCTTAAGGTGCAAACTTATTATCGACACACTGTACATATTTTATAAATTCTGTATTGTGATACAAATTAGAGACCCGCGTAAACAGTCTTAAAATGTAAAAACGTCATGTTTTCTAAATGTATTCTCGTGGCATGTATTATACTAAACTAACAATAAATGCTGTCGTATTATAAACGAAGCACGATGGATGTATTGGTGTACTTGTATATGAGTCTTAACAAAGCGATGTCACCAAGACTTCTTCTTCGTAACACTAATAATAAGTAGTGTTGATCCGTTTATGCTTGTTATTTTGTATATTGTACGTTTGAGTGTATGTGTGTAAGATGTAGATGGTAATCCTGCAGAAAATGCGAATAGTGAAATTGTAGCGATTTACTAGTGACATTGTTAGTAGTACTACTGATCCGGTGTACCCCATCTATGTATTGACATTTAACATTAGCTTGTCATTGAAAATCTACCACTAGACTGTAGCACTGCTGAGTAAGTAGTTTTTTTGGGACTACATGCAGACATTAGCACCAAAGATTCACTAGTAATCTTTTGGATCTCTAGTCTGCAATATCGATATTTCCTCGCTCGATGTTAATAGTAAAATAGTAGTGATTTACTAGTGACAGTGTCAATAGTTCTTCTGACTAGGTGTACCCAGTTAATGTATTTGCGTATTGACATATAACATAGAGTTGTCATTGAAAATCTGCCATATGGAGACATTTGAACTAAAGATTCACTAATACGTTTAAGTGAACCTCGTCTACAATTTTATAAGGCTTGGAGCAACAAAATTAAACACATGCATGCATAAGTAATTCTTTAACATTTTTGCACAACATAGTAAAAAAGAAAAACAAACTATGACGCGTTCGGTGACAATGTCAACAGAAAAACACTAGAACTGTTGTCTCTAAATTATCTCTACTCGCGCATAATAGAAAAGTTGTCGACGTTTCAAATAGTGCATTTTTCGCTAGAAAAAGAGTGTTGACATAGAGACATATGGTTCTAAGCTGACTAGAGGGAAGCTAATATGTGTTTAAGGTAGTTTTTTTTAAAGCAAACGCACACAACTAATGTAAATGCATATGTGCGTTTGTATGTTCGCAGAAAAATAAGAGAGCCTACACAAATTATGTAGGTATGAATTTATGTACGTACATGCATGACGTTTGTATACGCGCCAATGCGTAGAAAAAATCATTAGCACCACAAATATTTCAGTCACGAACTATTTTCTTCTTTACTCCTATACCTGCAATAAGTTAAACAAATGTATTGCCAACAGTGTTGTTTAGCTTTTGTTTTAGAACATTTCGTTGTAATAAAACATTTGAAAAATCCCTAATGTGTTAAAAGTTCTTGTAAGAGGTCTTGTGCAGGTCTTTAATACAATCGAGCTTAAAGTATTTTTAAATATTTAGCAATTTTTTTAATACTGTAAACATAAATTGCCACAATATTTATAAACACATTAAAATTAATTTCAAATCCGGTTGAAAAATAAAAACAAAAGTAAAAAAATATTCTTATGGGCTCTTTTTCTTCGTCAGAATGCTACGCAAAATTGGTAATGAGATCATTTCAAATGTGAGAGGGGAAGTTAAATATGATTTAACAGTTATCAGTTTTAGCTTTGCAAATATTCGACGTATAATAAGTGTCATTGACTTCTTATTCATTATTAAATTGAATATTGAATTAATTATCAATTAAACGAACTGACTTATAGGCAGGCAGCTTTGAGAAGGAGAATATCATGACATGATGTTTTTGTTATTCTTATTTAGAAATATCGCAGATTAAAACACGATTTTTTTAGTGGAATCGATATTCTAGAGCTTGCATTACTATTGGTTCTTTATGAGCAAAATCTGTAAAACCTACGCGAAAATTGTCATTTCTTTGCTGCTTTATAATAAATGAAAAGTCTTTGTTTGGTCTTATTTTGGCTAAATTTCGTATTTTAAGGAAGCCGAATTACGTGTGGTAGTTTTTTAAGGTGCAAATACCACCAACGTTAGTTCGATATATTCTGACTAGGGTTTCTAATTTCCCGGACTTTTCCCATTCCCGGGAATCGAAAAGTAAAATGTTTTATTCCCGGGAATTTCAAAAACATATGAATTTAAATAAATAAGCTCAATAAAAAATATAATTTTATGAAAAAACACACAAAATTTAAATTAATAACAAAAATTAAAAATTTTTAAAACCTCCGGGGTACTATTGGTGGACTAGAAGAAGATATTAGATGAAGTTTCATTTTAAACGAAAAAACCAGCTAAGAACCCTCTCGATCAAACAGAAAAAATTAAAAAATAGGTCCAGTCGTTTGGCCTGCACGTGGACTCATACAGACACACAGATACACAAACATACACTACAAACTTATAACACCCATTTTTTTGGTCGGGTGTTAAAAACAAAACAACTTTTTTCGTTCATTTCATGAACACCAATATCAAACAAAATCAAATAAGTTGTTGTTCTTTGAGTTATAGCATGGATTGAAAATCCATCTACATACGCCAATCTAGATACTATTTCCTATAAAAGACTTTTTTGGTTGAAAATATTTCGTAACGCTTGAAGTTGTTGGAGTCACCTCGGACCACTGTTGCCAATTCAGCTATTTTCTCGTCAAATCAAGCGATTTTTAAGTACATTTTGCGGGAGAAATTATGATTTAGCTATTAGCGGGAGTTCCAGCGATTTGTTTGCATCATAATTCGCTTTAATTGTTTTTATCTACAGATGCACTGAACGTATAACACACAAAAAAGTAATATGAATGATTTTGTAATATTAATTAAAATATTTGTATTATCAATTAAAAAATTAATTAAATTTTCACCTATAAACAATTTGATAATATCAATTAAGTTTTTCCACTCAAATTGATTAATTAATACAATTTTGACAAAACTCATAAATTTAAGCATTGAAAACGCCACAGTTCCAGAATTGTTAAAAACGTCTATAGTAAGGCCAATTTATAAGAGCGGAACACAATCAGATATAAACAACTATAGACCAATTGCTATTCTTCCTGTCATTGAAAAAGTTCTTGAAGAAATTTTGGTTAGAAGGCTCAGCGGTTTTCTACGGAAATACAAAGTAATACACAGGAATCAGTACGGCTTCCAAAAAGGTAAGAATATTAACCAGCTATTAGGAAATTTCTCTAATTATGTGAACGGATGCCTAAGTAAACATATGCACGTATTGGCGCTGTTTATAGACTTCAGTAAAGCACTCGACACTCTCTCCCACAACAATATTATTCGTGTGTTAGAAAGAAATGGCATAAGAGGCAGAATCCTGAATTGGTTTAAATGTTATTTAGAATGTAGAAAATACTGCGTTAAAATAAACAACAGACTCAGCAACGAAATTACTTATGACTGTGGAGTGCAACAAGGGTCTAAGTTGGGGCCAATTTTATACATAATATATGCGAACGACATGCTGAGGTTCCTAAAAGAATGCGAAACTTTTGCGTACGCAGATGATACTGCTATTATTGTGGCAGATAAGAATATTTCAAATGCTACAACAAAAATGCAAAATAAACTGGATATAGCAACAAAGTGGTGTCACGACAACGGACTAATAATCAATGCTCAGAAAACAAAAATTATGCATATCAAGCCGCGTCATCTACCCAATGTACAAGTAAAGTTAACATTTCATAGCACTGATTGTCTGCATGCCAAAGCAACCAACAGGATAGGCTATAGTGATATATGCTCAACAATAATAGAGAAAGTCGAAAGTTACAAATATCTTGGCGTATACGTAGATAGTAATTTTAAGTGGAAAACACACATAGAAAATTTACAAAAAAACTCAGAAAAACTTCATATATGATTTACCATTTAAGCAATTGTGCACCATATAGTATTCTACGACAAGCATACTTTTCCCTAACAGAGTCGTACCTTCGACATGGCATAACAGCGTGGGGAAGCGTAAAATATAGCAGCACATTACAAAAAACACAAAATCGTATATTGAAAATCCTGTGGAAAAGGGCCAACGTAATTACCAACACAATAACAGAAAGAAACAACAACAACAATGTCAACACAAACAACAACAACATGAACACAAATAGCTACAACAGAGTCAACAACATCAATAATAACATCAACACCAACAACGTCAACACTAACAACATGAACTACAGCGTCAGCAACAACTTCAATGATATAAGCAACAACATTATAAACAACAGCAACTTGAACTTGAATAATAACATTCACAACAACAACAATAATAATAACAGCTACAACAGCAACAACAGCTTTAACAGAAGAGTAATCAACATAAACAACATTAGTATTAACATAAGCACCAACAACGTCAACAGCAACAATATGAACTACAGTGTCAACAACAACGTCAACAATATCAACAACAACGTTATGAACAACAACAATTTTAACTTGAACAACAACATTCACAACAACAATAACAATAGCACCGTTACCAACTACAACACCAACAATATTGCCAAAAACTTGCAGATTTTGAATGTTAAGAATATATATTACACAACGATAATAAAAGAATTTTTCAAAGACAATAGATTTTTGCAACCAATTGACCACACTTACAACACCAGGAGACGTGCGGAAGGCAGATTTAAAATTAACCACTTCAAAAATGAATATGGGAGAAACACATTATCTGTAATGTTGCCCACAATACTAAATAAAATCCCTATTAATATAATACAGACATCCAATCAATTTAAACGAAACCATCTAATCAAGAAATATTTAATTAATCTTCAATAATCAATCCTTTGTTTAATTAAAATTCGTTACATTAACTTCATTGTTAATAATATTTTTATTATCAATTTTAACCTGCTATTTATTTCGTTTTTATTTTTATTTTTATTTACCACTGTTTTTCTGTTTATTAAATATTTATTAAATATATATTTGGAAATGAATTTTAGGAGGAAAAAGTTAAAGTTATAAAATATTAACTTTATACTTATTTAATGTACATATTTATATAGAAATAATCTTTAGTTAAGATTGCAATACAGTGATAATTAGTAATAATTTTTCTGCAGACAAGCTTTTAAGCTTTGCGGAACTTATTCTAGTAAGAATTGTATAAAAATTATTGAAATAAAACTTATAACCTAAAAAAAAAAAAAAAAAAAAAAAAAAAAAAAATTCTTAATTGAAAATAATAATTGGTGCATACTTTTTTCTGTGAAGATGCAAACTATAGAAAAAATGTTTTGAATAGCGGCAGAACAATGCAGGTTTTAAAGCCAGAAAGTTAGCTAATGTACTCCTATCCATCTTGAGATGTGCCTTCATACATAAGCAAAAACGTTTAAGTTATTAATCCTTTAAATAGCTCTTTAGATAACTGCTTTTGTTTACATGTTTTATTAGATTACAAGAAGGGCTTTCGTGAGCAGAAATGTAGTACTACAAACCGGGAAATCGCCATCTAAAAATCAGCAGAAGATGTCAGCGCTACTTTTACTTTATAATAGCAGAAGCCAGCTATATTTGAAACACTTTTTTTACTGAGAAAGTCCTGAATTCAGTATATTTTTAATAAACATATATAAATATATATGCAATGAATACATACATATATATGTATGTATATGTTTTTCAATAAAATGAACCTTATATTACCCTGTTACATTGCTTTTATTTGGTATTTGATAAAATTTTTAGGGAAATTCGGGAAGTATAAAAAAGTTAACAAGTTACCCTAAAATTTTTTAAATAATTTAAAAATAAATTTGTTTTTTAGCTATTTACCGCTAAATTTTCAAATGTTTTTGAAATTTAGTTTTTTCTAGCTATTTTCTTGGCAATATTTTTATCTTGGCAATATTTATTTGGCAATATTTTTTGGAAAAAAGTTGGCAACACTGCCTCGGACACCGCTCTATTATATCTGCTTCCATGCTTACATTATGCATCGTTATAGAGTTGTATTTTTAAGTAGAAAAACAACGAACAGCAGTGTAAAGAAGCTAAAAACGTAAATATTAAATTCCCGAAAATTCCTGTTGAAAATTTCCCGGGACTTGGAAAAAAATAATTCCTGGGAAGTCCAGGGATTTTTTCCCGTGTAGAAACTCTAATTCTGACCAACACTAGCAGAAGAGAACAACTTGGAGTTTTCGCATGCCACTATATCTTTACCATCAGCGAGCGTTCTTATGTTTGGTCCACTGTATGTGGTGTCAGTCAATGAAAATTTGTACCTTATATATTTAACGCATCCACGACAGCAGGCAACCGAGTTTAATATATCAAAAATAGATTGCACATTTTTGTATGAGAACGATTGAATTGACTGCTGTTGTCGTTGTATTAGAATTAAAAAAAATTTTATTTTTTTAGTGACAATGAGCAAATATAGTGTTGCCAATATAATATAAAATTTAGAGTGAAAGATACAATCGATTCATATTCATTAACGGCAAGAAAATCACAAAAATCATATTATCCTTAGTTGATTAATTTTTAATTTGTAATTGATATAAGCACTTTTTAAGAGTTTTGTAAAATTATTAAAATGAATTATTAGAAGTTGGAACAACTTAAATATATATTTATACTTGAATGTCAGTTGCTTATGATGCTGCTGTCATCTTGATAATAATTCATTAGGTGGCTACGAGGCGACCAATGCAATAGCTGCACTTAAAGTCCTGTGTTCGTGTAGCCTGCTGTGTTCAATGTGTTTAATGTAATATTCATGTAAGTACATACATATGTACATATTTTTTCAGTGCAAATTAAATATCTGAATTTTTTTTTAATCATTGCATTACATTACAGTTTTCTGAAAGTTTTTTTTTACCTGTGCAACATTTTTCTAAAAGTAAGCGTGAAATTTAACAAAGAGAAATACATCAACTTATTACAAAATTGAAGAAACAACAAAATAATAAAACTCTACAGACAAAATAAGTCTGATCATCATAAGTATGATTTAAAATGTGTCTAGGTATTTTGTTACGCGAATCACTTAGCATGACTGCAATTAATTTAATTTTAATTTCTGTTGGTTTGATTTAACACTTCACAAGGCCGTCTGTCAAAAATTTTGACTGATGACTACGTAAACTTAAGCAAATTAATGTAAATAAAAAACATTCATTTATTTGCAAAAAGTTGAAAGAAGAGCTCAAAAAAGTATGAACAATTTTTTTTTATTATTAGTCAGATGGTAAAAGCAACAAGTTTTTACAAATCCGGTTTGGCAGATTATGAAATGATTTTGAAATAAGCAAATACTAGTAGAGAAAATTTATTTTCATATTTAAAACTTTCGAAATAAGAAAATTTTTAGGAAGCTAAAAAAGTATTAACTGTATGCAAAAACAATAAATGAATCAAAATTGTGATCAGAGTTTGTTTTGACTAATGCAATATATTGAGGATTTATATTCAAAAACTGCTATCTGCAATTCTTAAATATTTTAGTAGACAAAATAAAACTGTTTTTTCTCTAAGTCCAAGAACAATAACTGTATTTGATTAACATTAGTAGAATAACGATATCTTCTGTAAATGGTACTAATTGATACATGAGAATTGGACGTACTATTGCAGTATAGATGCAATGAACAATTTTTGGGGTAAGACCCCAATTCTTCCCAATGGATTTTTTGCATAGATATAGTGAAATTGTTGCTTTTTTCACTCTCTCTAGAATATTCGTCTTGAAACTCAGCTTTGAATCAAGAATAAGACCAAGATATTTTGCAGTGTTGGACACTTTTATCTACATATTATTTAGTGTTATAGGTCGGAAATCAGGTATCTTATACTTCCTGGAGAAAAGGACTAGTTCTGTTTTATTAGGACTAACGGCGAGCCCTCATTTCTCCGCCCATTTTGTTAAATGTGAAAGACCATCCTGTAGGATGTCCCTCAGAGTTGAGAGGAATTTTCCTCTCACAGCTATTGCCACATCATCAGCATAAGCCACGATTCTACACCCCCGCGATTCTAGAGAGAGCAGTACAGAATTCAGAGCTAGATTCCACAATAGTGGCGAATGAACTCCTCCCTATGGTGTACCCATATTTACAAAGCGGGTCTGCCTAGAAGCTCCTAGAGCTGCAGTTATCCTACGGTGAGTTAGTAGATTTTGAAACCACAAAATTTTTCTCATGCGAGAGGCTTCTGAAATATTTTCAATATTTTCACAAAACTTCTTCCATGTTGTATTTTTAGCAATTCTTATCTGCCTTTTATACTATTTTAACTCACCCTTATAAGCTATCCAGTACAGTTCCTTTCTGGATGATTTAGCCTTATTGAAGAGTTTTCTACATGTACACCTACACAATTGTAACTCTTTATTCCACCAAGGCGGTTTCTTTTTCCCCTTGGCTTATTCAAAGGGCAAGACGACTCCCTTGCATTTTTTAAGATTGTAGTAATGTTAGCAACTTCACAATCTAAATCATACCAGCGATACATTTTTACATAGATCGCACGACTTTGTATGATAGTGTATCACTGCCTTTAACGTTAAAATAAATTCTTAACAACTGGTTTTAACACACAAAATTATTTTGGTAAATACTTTTTTGAATGAGTTTTAAGTTGATTTTTAAGAAATGCAACCTTGTTTTTGTTTTACAACATTCAGTGCGGCTAAGTTAAAATGATCGGAAGCATCTTCTAGTGTTTATGCCAGCTAATAAAAATAAATATCGGTTAAAAAAGTTTTAACTTAAAAATGGATGTAACCGCAACAATAATCAAAAAATGGCGGAGCAAAATAAACTTTTGGACGAAGAACGACGAAGATATTTTCATTGACCTTTGTTAAGTGAAAATATACAGTATGTATGACTGACATAATAACTTGATTTTCAAACACATCTTCACTTTGTATAGCGTATATTTTTTTGAGTTGGCATCACTGCTTTATTTGAGCACCCATTTAACAGCTGGTAGTTGCTCTTTATTTAGTTTGCTTTGAAATTTCATTATGAATCGACTTACACTATAGCCGATGAAGTCCATTTCTAGTAAATAAGCAGAATTGTTGCATTTGTAGTGAGGAGAACCAGCAAGCTTTTGTCGAAACACAATTACATCCACAGAAAATTACTGTTTAGTGTACTTTATGGTCTGGCAGAGTCATTGTCCCATATTTTTTTAATGCATGTTTGTTATTTATTGTATCTTCATATATGAACTAAAAATAAGTATTTAAATCTAAAATATAATTAGTAGGCCCGACCAATGTCGGACATAACTTAGGGAAAGTTATTAATAATACATAAGTAGTGATAGGTAAAAAAAGTATTTTCAGGCAGCTTTATCTGGAGTGTTTAGTATTAGAAACCTAGTATCTCTCTTTTTTATATATGTCTTCAAAAATGATGGTCAGAATGTTACTGTCAATGGTGAACGGTATAGAAACATGATTCGAAATTTTTTTGTACCTCTATTGCTTAACATTAATCTTGCTGATATGTGGTTCCAACAAGGCGAAGCCACATGCCAGTCACACAGTGGGCACTAAAATTGATTTACTCACAGAAACTTTTGATGAAAAAATTATTTCACGTAATGACCCAATTAATTGGCCACCAAAATCGTGTGATTTATCCCCATTGGATTACTTTCTTTGGGGTTATGTTAGATTAATTGTATACGTCGGTAAACCAAAAACAATTGAACACCTGGAAATCAAAAGTCGAAGAGATACCCGCGAAATACGGCTGCAAATACTGCGAAAATTTTTTTAAAATTGGTGTCCCATATTGCACCTTCCACGTGCCAGCCCTGGCGGCCACATGGCACAAATTATATTTAAACATACATTTCATAAATTTTTTCTCCAATAAAGCCCATTTCATGGATATTAAAAATACATTTCTATGTTTTATTATGATTTAAACTTGTGTCACTCTATAAAAAAAATCTTTACAAGTAGTTCCATAATTTTAAAATGCTCATTTAAAACATATAAAACAATATCCATTTTAGAGCGCAATATAAGATGTCTGATTTTTTTATACAAACAAAACCGTCTGTTGTACAGTTTGTCAAATAAGTGTTATACAAAGAAGAAAAAGTACAGCAACAAAAACATGTATTTCTGTAGAAGATTTATTTTATTTGAAAAAAATAAAAAAAATTATTAGACTACCTGTTTTTAAAATCTGAATTTATCAATCGAGCAGTGTGAACGCAAAATTATTAGACAACGTTTTTTTTAAACCTGAATTGAATCAGCTGTACAGCAACAAAAGCACGTATACATGTCTGTAGGAGATTTATTTGATTAAAAAATAAAATAAATAAAGTTTATTAAAGTACCTGTTTTAAAACCTGAATTTATCAAACGTGCAGTGTGAACGCAAAATCAGCTATCTATGATTTTAGTATTAAGCCCAGGCTTTAACCTTAGGTGTGAAAATACTATTAATTTAAATAAATAGACTCAATTCAGGGAAACTTAATTTGAAAGCATGATTGTAAAAGAAAACTTAAGAGCATTCGTCAGAAAATAGGAACATAATTGTACATTTGCTACAACAGTTTTAATAATTCGAAATATGTTTCTCAGATTAATTAATAAATAGTTTTGCACACGTATGTATTTCTTATTATTAAAAGTCTTAGATACTTTTGTATCATTAAAATATTTAAGATTTGAGATTTATTTCTTTTTTTTATGTATATAATGCGAATTTAAATTGGCATTGTTATCTTTAATTTAAACAACTGGTTTTCACATTTAATTTTTAGTTAACAAGCACTCCAAATTATAAAACAATATTGCAGGAAAGCAAACCTTTTATAAAATTAAATTTAAGTCTAAGCTTTTGTACTTGTATTAGAGAAACTACAACTCGGTTATATATGTATACTTGTATAGCCGCATGACAATTATTTATTTGTTTAATTTTATTTATTTATAAACTTCATCTATATTAATACTGAGTCTTTTAGGCCAAAATATATGTGTGTATTACAATGCATTTAATATGTACTGAGTAAATACTTAAGTAAGTAAAATACAAGTGTAAAAAATTATGGGCAATTATATAATTAAAGGTATTCAGGTACTACGATGAAAGATTTAACCATATTAAAATTATTGACCTATAAGTACACTGAACAACTAAGAGTCAAAAAATTTCTTCAGTAGGTTTCATTGTATTGGGTTAAAATAGCTAGATACATTTTAAGAATCCAGCATGATGGTATAATTACTTAAAATATAAAATTTTTCAGAAGAGCTCATAATATTAGGTTCATACAAAAAAACAAAAAAGGGATTGCTAAAAAATAATAAAACAAATAAGATCGAAATATCATATAATAATAAGTTATATAATAGACCTCTAGCTAAAAAGACCATCAGCTTACGTAAGGTAGTCATGTAATTACGAAGTACCATCGACTGTATTATTTATATTCCTTCTAATCAACAGCTCAGCACATCCTTTACAATCAAAGTCCATATTATCATAATTTGGAAGCGTTAAGGCAGCAACAGGCTGAATGGAATTTTTTTATCCTATATTTAATTACAATTCCCTTTCTGCGCAACTTAAAACAGATATGGCATCTGTTTATCTGTTTGTTAGTTTTCTAGTTACAAAGAAATAGTGTTCATTGACAAACATATGCCGATCCAGAAGGCTGCCTGCCATATCAAAAGCTTTTAACACCCTAGTTCTTAGAAATCGAAAGTAATTATTCATAAGCGTATCTCTTACAGATAGACTATTAAATTTTACCACAATAGACCTTTTACTGTTCTATAAGTGGCTTCGTTTACATCATGATGAGTAATTTTGACATTAGACGTTCAGCAATTTCTTGATAGCATCAGCGATGTTTTCAAGGCAATCAGGCAAGCCATTTATCATTATTTTATTTATCGAGTAAGTGCTAGATTTCGAGACAATGTAAATGCCCTATAACGGAAATGCCCTATATATGAATGGTGAAAAGTGCCCGAAAGTGTTAAAAGGAAACTCCTCAGTGTTTTATTGTGAAGAGTGCAACTGCAATAAACCAAACTGTATAATATGTTAAAAATAAATAATCCGTCCGTCAATTAATTTCTTGCAAAATACACAAAGTGCATTGTGTCTCTTCATAGCTCTTAGCGCTGCCTGACTTTAAACGAAGAAGGTTACCTCCCCTGGACACCTGTGATGTCCATCGAGGTGTACTTCCTTTCTGAATGCCTCCTACCTTACCTTAAAAGCATACAAAGAGAAAACATTAATATTTTGAGACAAGCTAATTTTTTGCCAATCGAATTTGGTCCGTTGCTGCAACCATAGCTGCACAGAGCTCGGTTGTATATCTTTCAATGGTACTGTTATCAAACCATTCAGTACATCTAATCATCATTCAATTGCAATAGTCTTATTTTAAATAAAATAAGATTGAAATTTTTTTTGGTTACAAATACCAATATTTAGTACTAACACACTATTCAAAATATTTTATTCGGTTGTGTTCATCATATCCGTTGTTCATGACCAAAGCATTCGATCGGTTGATCTTATCAATTTTAGAATTGTCAAGAACATATCATTAAATTTAAATTTATAGCGTGAGTCGAAATATAGTTGATTCAACTAATATTTTATCGGCCTAACCATTTTTCAATCAATCTTTTTTCTGGGTGTACGAAATAACCTGTCTGACAATCGATGTGTACAGTCAGTTTATTAACTTCGGTTGCAGAACCCAGATTATATCTATGAAGTTCCTGCATGCATCCAAGTTTACTCTGGCAAATGGCAAACTAAGGCTTGTTGTGGCTAACTCAAATAAAATGGCCAAATCTTCAGGCTAGATGACTCTTACCCACTTATTTCAAACTAGATGAAAAATAAATCGTTACATCTAGCCGGGAAACGGCTGCATTGGCAACAGCGGCTACCCTCCAGTAACTTCCAACCAAGCAAATAGACAAACACTAATTTTCATATATGTATGTACATACGAACGTGTATTGAAGACAGAGAAATTTATGCAGATTTTTTTATTATTTTTGTTTTATCTCTTTCCTTGAAATAATAGTGCTTTTATTTCCTAAAACTAAAAACATAAAAAATAAACTTCAGAAGAAACGCTGTCAAATTTTATTTTCAATCAAGACTTCTTGTATTTGCATTTATACCAGTTTGTTGCATACTTTAATGCAGGGATTCCCACAAAATTCCTGTTCATGGACCCCTTGTAAATTTTTTAAAATACACCAATTATTACAATACGAAAAGCTAAATTTTAAATAATAAAAAAAAATTACAATAAAGCTTCACTTTACATTCTATCAAACTGAATGAAATGTCAATAAGACAATATCAGCTGTCAGTCGTTAAGCAGCTATGGGCTGAAAAAAAGTTCTCGCGTCATCGTAACTATTTCTTAAGTGCGGTCAGGCTTGTTTGCCCTTGGAGAGTTTTTCGTCACGTTCACACTGGTTGACTGATTTGTCACGGATAACCGTATAGTTTTGCGGTTCATTTGTGGAATTTCGCTGTCAACCACGTTTCTTCTTCCTATGTGAATGGATAAGTCGAGTAAAGTCAGTCACTAAACATTTTAAAGAATACTCTTAACAACATAATGTCACTCCGTGCATTTTTGTGCAGCCATATTCTTAAAATCTACTTCCTAGCAGAAAATTACACAATACTATTAGAACTACTTCTCTTTGACGAGCAATTTGTTGTGTCTTAACACAAGCAATAGCGTTGGCAGAGTGATGACGTCAAATTTCTTGTATTCAAAAATATATCTAGAGGTGGCGAACACGTAATTCAAATATATTTGTATTTTTACGCACATACGACGTTCCTTCGGAAAAGTTTCTTATTTTGATCCCTAGAATACGATTTTCCTTGTAATTTGAGCGATTTTTTTGCCTCCATAAAACGTATACGTACTTAAATTATCCTTTATAAGATCTTTTGTTTATTGCAATTTGAAATTCTATTTATTTTATCTATTTAAAAAATTTTTTCTTGCTGTTTTGTAAGAAAAATGAATATGATTTGAATTTGACAGCATGTGTTAAGAGATTATTGCTCAGCAATGTATTTTAACATTTGTTGCTGAATACATATTCGAACACATATTCATACGGTCTACGCGCTAATATCTTGTGTTGGCAATCGAATTTTACTGTTGGTTTATTTGCCGCGATGGTGACACAAATGCTTACAAACGCAAGAATAAAAGGCCGAAGTTTCTCTAAAGCATTAAAATGTTTAATGTAACCATTTTCAATGTTAAGATAACAAAATTAATTTAAAAAAATCGGGTTTTTAAGGAGCTGAAACCGTTACAAAAAACCGATAACAAAATTTTTCAAAAAATTCAAAAAAAATCTGAGAATTGATAAAAATCTATTTTTTTTAAATTTGACATGATACAGACATTTCCACGAGTTTGCCTGCAAAAACTCAGCTCGAATGGATCACGAAAAAAGGGTTAAAAACTTATCCAAAGTTTTTCAGACAGCCGGACACTACGAGCTTTATATTTTATAAAGAAAAAATTCTAACGTGTACATGAAAATCGCCGATACACGTGTATTTTTATTTTTTCTCCCCTTTCCGAGAAAGTATATTTGGTTCATAGGACAGAAAAAAAGTTAGTTTTTGTAACGCGGTGTAATACATAAGTAGTGATAATCAAAAAAAAAAGAAAAAAAATATTTTCAAGCAATCCCATTTGGAGTGTTGAGTATAAAAGCCCTTGTGTCCCTCTTTTTTAGGCGGATGTGACCATTAAAATTCAAGATATTACGAACAAGCGGATTAGGATGTGATTCGAGTTTTGTTGAATACTTGCCTACGTATTTTGCAATTTCTTCAATCACTAGTGGCATATTCAAATCACGATGTATATTTGAATTTTTGATGTACCAGGGAGCCGATGTTATCAAGCGTAAAATTTTGATTTGCCTTCGTTGGATTCCTTCGACATTAGAAGCATATTGGCTTCAAAAGCAACTTGTATAGTAAAAGTTTGCAGTCTAGGCTGAGTGTTGAATTTCTACCAATCAGAAAATATATCTGAGTTAGCTTAAGTTTCATTTGTGTTAGCTTAAAGTTAATATGATGTTTCCATGTAAGCCTTCGATCAAGGTGTATACCAAGGTATTTCACTTGGGAATGTTGAGGAATATTTTGATTGTTCATTCGAATGGGGAAACAAGTATCTCTTCTAAGGGTAAACGTTATATGGACACACTTTTGGTCATTGACTTTAATTCTCCATAAGTTCAACCAAATTTCCAATTGTGTAATATGTTGAGTAGATATCGGGAAGCCTCTGGCTGCTAAGGCAGGCTGTATCATCGGCAAACGTAGATGTATGTATATCGGTGCTCAAAGGCATATCACAAGTATAAATCAAATACACAACTGGCCCCAGTATGCTCCCCTGTGGCACACCGGATGATATAGATTCGGGGACACTCATGAATTTTCTTTCCACAGCCGTGAACTTCCAGGTAGTAATGTAAATTTCTAATAAATTCAGAAAATTTATTGGTAGATATGTCTTAAAATTTTTCAATTAGGCCTTCAAATGCCTGCGAAACGTCAATAAACAGTGCAGAACAGTTCTTCTTTCTTCAAATGTTGTTCTTATGAATGGAACCCATCTATGTTTTTGTTCAATGGTGCTGTGCTGACTTCGAAAACCCAATTTATCGACTGGGATGCACCCACAACCAACTAGAAATGGGATAATTTTGACATGAGCAGTTTTTCGGAAAGTTTTGACATTGATATCATACCTATAATTTTAACTTTGACAAGCTTCCAGTTGTGGGGATAATACTCTAGTCGTAAAATATCATTTAAAATGAATAACATGATTGTACATCACACTTAAATTTTTTGGGTGGAGGGGGTAGTGCAACTACACTTGGAAAATCTACAACACCACCAGTACGTGTGTTTGGGTTAAATACGGATTTTAAATGCTTTGCAAACAAGTTACCTTTTTCAGTATCACCCTTGGCCCTACCTCCGGTAGAAGTGCGCAGAGGTGGTTTAACCTCACGGGTGTTTTAATTCTTTTCGCAGCGCGCCATCCATTCAAATTAATGAATTTAACCCATGCAAGTTCCCTTATTCAATGATGCTTTTTCACGTAAATACAAAACAAACAAATAAATAAAATAAATTCAATCAATATTTAAATTCAAAACGAAGTATTTTTTTTTATAAGATGTATTTTTTTATGGAAAGATACTAAAGTGTAGAAGTTTTAGCAAAATAAAAAAATAGTTCTTTAATCAGGTTTAAAGAATAAAAATCTAAAAAACCAGTTGTGAAAAGTATTATTGATGCTTCAATAATTATGCATGTTTTTGGTTTGTTATGTTAATTTTTTTAATAAATCACAAAATTTTTTAAGTATACACAGAACTCTTATTTGTTTAATTTATATAAATATCGTGTTTCAACAAGACAATTCGTTTTCCACAGCTGAATCTATATTTTAGAAAAAATAATGCTATTAGAAACAGAATAATATTTGCAAACAAAGATATTGCAATAAAAATAGGAAAATGTTTGCAGAAGAATATACTAAATATAAAAGCGAGAACATTGCTTGTCAAAATTCTTCAAACAAATACATTTTTCAAATTATAGGAATCCCAGTATATATTATTTCTCATTCTCCAACGTTGTTTTCATAATGGTATTTGTCTTGTTTTAGTGTTTTTTGCTGTTGAAAAACTGAAAAATATATTTTATATATAATTAGTTTGCTAGAGAAGTTAAAGGTTTTTAATTTACACAAAATCGATTGAAAAACGTAAAATGTGTGTTGCACACATTTATTTCAATTTCATTATGGTTTTATTTTAAATAGAAATCGATGTGATGGAAAAAGGAATTTGTGTTGTTTTTCCGTTTTTAAATCGATTTAAGGCAGAATTAGTTTGTACGTGCTGTTCTGTTCTGAATCAGCTGTTTTGTTTCTGTTTAGTTGAAAATCTGTATGTGTGGTTAGTTTTTCCTTTTTCGTTCTGTTCTGTTGCGGACAGATCTGTAGAAAATAGAATTCAACGTTAAGTGACAGCCAAAAGTGTGTATGTATTAGTGTGTTGTGATACTTCGTGTACAAGTGTAATCAATTCTATAGGTTGCCAGCTGAGTTTTTCCACAGAAAAAGTAATTGCAAAATATTTTATACGGAAAAGAACGGCACAGAACAGCAACAGAAAGTAAAGACTAATGAAGCCTTTAGCGAGAGTTGACGAGTTAGGAATTATTCTATAACTAAGCAAAATTTTTCTGAAATAACTTGTGTGAAAATGTAAATAAAATGCTTAAAATAATTAAATTAATTAAATTTATTTTTGTTTGTTTTAATTGTATGTACGTTGAAGCCGATCAGATAAAATCTGCCGCCAACTATGTCAGTCACCCCCTAGGATTGAAGATAATGTAAACAAGTAAGAGTGCTATATTCGGCTGTGCCTAATCTTATATACCCTTTACCAAAGTGCGTTTATGTAGTATTATAGAGATACATACAGAAGCACAGAGATGTGTAGGTATATATTATTTTGTGAAAAAATTCATACTTTTTTCTCTAGTGCAATTTTTAGGTTTTTGGCATTATGTTTAATTTTGTACTTTTTAAATTTTGGCCATTTATTTTATTTTGCTGATTTTTTTAGTTTTGGTGATTTTTTTTCATATAGGCATTTTTTTCTCATTTTGGCGATTTTTTCGGTTTATGGCGTTTTTTTTAATTTTGGCGACTTTTTTTCCTTCAGGCAATTTTTTGGTTTTGACAATTTTTTTCATTTATGCGATTTTTTTATTTGTTGGCGATTTTTTTGTTTTGGCGTTTTTATTTCTTTTTGACAATTTTTTTAGTTTTGACACTTTTTTCTCGTTTTGGCGATTTTTTTCCTCTTGGCGGATTTGTTTGATTTTGACGATTTTTTTTTTCATTTACGCGATTTTTTTCATATAGGCAATTTTTTTTTGTTTTGGCGACTTTTTTCGGTGTTTGGCGTTTATTTTAATTTTGGCGATTTTTTTTCGTTTTGGCGAATTTTTTGATTTTGCTGTTTTTTTCATATAAGCGATTTTTTTAATTTTTGGCGATTTTTTTTCATATAGGCAATTTTTTTTGTTTTGGCGATTTTTTTCTGTCTTTGGCGTTTTTTTAATTTTAGCGTTTTTTTCATTTTGGCGATTTTATTCGTTTTGGCGATTTTTTTAAATTTTTGGCGATTTTATAATTTTCGGATTTCTTAGTTTGACCGTTTTTAAAAATTTCAAGAGTTTAACTCTTTTTTCCAAGTTATAGCAATTTGTTAAAATTATATAGTCAAAATTTCATTAACTGATGGACCACCCTTTAATTTAAATTTTTTTAATTTTAGTGTTAATTGTGGTAGCCTATATAAAAATACACTAATTTTACAAATTTCAAGTGTCAATACATATGTACATACCCTTTAATTTTTAGCTTTTATATATTTGTTGGTGTAGCGACCGAATTTCTACATACACTGTCCAAATTTCAGACCCGTAGCTCTTACAGTTCCTGAGAAAATAGCCTTCTTCCTAAGACATGAAATATGTTTAATTATTAGGAAAAAAGTTAAAGTTTTCCAACCCTGGAAACGTTTTTTTATTTTGTTAAATTTTTAATTTTTTTTTAATTATAAATACCAATTTTGTTCATACCGAAGTATAAAATAAGTTAATTTAATAAAAAAGTAATAAAAACTTGTTTCGGTAATTATTTTCTATGGGAAAATAGAGTGAGTTTTCCAGCTCTGAAACCGTCTGCCCGATTTTGCTGATTTTCAATAGCAAAATTTTTGACACACCAGTCCAAGAACGAAGTCTCTAGCTCTTCTGGGAGCTTGGGAAAACCGATTTCACGTACAGACAGACGGACAGACGGACATCGCTTGTTCGTCTTCCCTATGCATAAGGATCCAGAATATATATACTTTATGTGTCGCTTATTAATATTGTAGAAATTACAAACGGAATGACAAACCTATATATACCCTTTTACCATTTTTTGGTAAAGGGTATAAAAAAATTGCAAAAATATTTTTTTCATTTTTTTGCCACGCCTACAAACACCGCCCTTTTAGTATTTTGTTGAATGTGTCGCCATTTTTAGTCCGATCATAACATTTTGTATACCGGTGTTTATGGCTCTGGAAGGCCTACCTTTCTGTCTTTAATAGTTTTTTAATACCACGTCACATTCTTTTAAAAACTCGGTTCGTACCAACCCTAATGCTAAATATTTTTGAATGAAAGTCATGACTAGAATATGACGTGGTAGTAGAAAACTATTATAGATGTAAATGTAAAACCCTCACAGAGCCATGAACACCGGTATATAAAACGTTATGATCGGACTAAAAATGGCGACACAGTGAACAAAATACTAAAAGGGCGGTATTTGTAGGCGCGGCAAAAAATAAAATAAATATATTTGGAATTGCTTTTATATTATTTTTAATCCTAGGGGGTGACTGACACAACTTTTTTTATTTGTATGGAAGCCGAACCACTCTAATGTATGTACATGTATTCCTGGATTGTTTTTAACAGCTTTCGTGAATTTTATTCCAGTGAGCATATGGTATTTTGCTTACAAAAAAATTCAGTAGTGTAGAATTATGATAAGTTATGTTGATTAAATAAATATTTTAAACAGTTTCATGATCATGACTTACAGCCAAATTGCATTTCGTCTCTATAGAGCAGAGCCAGCCACGACATAAAATGAGGTTGTGTTAGTGAGAAAACACCCTGCAACCCAACAAACATTATGCATTATTAGGGAATAATTAATGAATTGCGAACTCATGATTTTTGTATTCACTGTGTAAATCGTAACTACGAATACGGAACTGATCACATTTCAAAGTTTTGCAGTAAGATTTTCGGTGTTAATACTCTTGTGGCAATTCCTTATCATTAAAATATGCTTCAAATGCGAAGAACTTAGGCTATTGCGTTGCTTTGAACAAATTAGTTTGAGGTCAGAAAAAATTTACTCACAAGTAGATGGAAAAAACGATTAACATTTCATAGCATGTTTTTGAGTTCGGGATATACCAATGTATCCAAATTTTTCCAGAACTCTATAACATTCGTTTTCTCTGCCGCATTTAATTCACTTCGAAGTATAATCAGTTCGCTTTGTATATCAAAATTGTAGTTGGTTACGTCACAAGTGAATGGACTTTCAAAAATTTCAAGCAATGGTTGTATTTTTTCGAAGTCTTTAAACCTGTCTTGAAAGTTATATAAAAGTGTTTGAAATATTGTTATGTATTCAAATTTAGTTACGTTCTTCTGTTTGTCATATATGAGATAAGTTTTTGGAAAACTAGAAAAGATCATTTGATTGAATTTCGGAAAGGAGTAAAATTATCTTTGTCGTAAAGTTAAAAAGAATTCGATACAAATCGCACAAATTCTGTTTCTTCCTTGCAGCTCCTAAGTTGAATTCATTTAAAAAACTAGTGGTATCAGCCGAAAAAGCTAGATCCAAAATAAATTGTCTTGTAAGGCCCGCACTCCACAATCATCTATCTTTTCCTTTTCTAAAAACTGTAGAAATTCTTCTTTTAAATCAAACAATCTATTTAAGCAATCACCACGGCTTAGCCAACGAACTTCCGTGAACATTTTTAGATCATTATTAATAAAGCGTTCCGCAGTTTTCATGGCAGGATAATTAGTGATAAATTTGGATGCAAGAGCGGCCTGATGAATAATGCAATGAAAGCTATGAATTGAAATTCCATTTTTATTCATTTTCCCAATGAAACCTTCACATTTGCCTGCCATTACATTTGCTCCATCTGTACAGACACCAACAATTTTTTTTGTATCTGTAACAGAAAAAAGCTTATCGCTAACTACATCGAATAAAAGTTTGCTAGTTACGCTTCCGTGAAATGTTTTCAAGGAAAACATAGTTTCAAAAACTTCGTAGTTGCGACTTACACAGCGAATACATATGACGAGTTGACAAAGGACATGAATTCGCAATTCATTAATTTTTCCCTAATAATACATTCTAATGAATTTCTTATTTGGAAAATACGCCGTACCACCGTCTGAAGAGACAAATGAAGAGATTGTATTAACGTAGTTTTGTAACTAAGTCTTTGTAAAACTTTATCAAACATATGTTTTACAAATATACCATCAGAAAATGGCCTTCCGTGTTTGACAATGTCCAAGCTTATTAAGCTCGATATCTCCACTGCAAGCAACCATTCTTTAATTTTTTTAATGTAAATGCCTTTGTTTTTATTAAAAAGCATTTCCTTTTTTGTACTTTCAAAAACATTCATTTCGCTATGAAACGTCTCATAATGTCTTTTACAAACATATTCAGTGTCGTTCTTAAATGTTTGATAACATAATATACATTGCACGTTACCAAATGCACTTTGAATAGCGAAATATGTTTCGCATGCCATTATTTATACAAAATGTTTGCTGGTTACCTAAAAAAATAAAAACAAAACAACAAAAACCACAAAAGCATCAACAAAAACTGTAAGCATCCGCGCATGTGTAATCGTCGCTTGTTCATTGACGACTAAATTAATGAGCATAAGAATATGTGTGAAGTGCTCTCTGCACAATTGTTGTATGAAATGGTTGGCCCTGCTATAGAGGCACCTAGGGGCACACATACATACATAACATAAAATAAATGATTGTGACCTTCTTCAAAAAGGATCATATAACGAACGGGAATATAATAAAATGTACTAAAACTTTCCAGAAAATATTCGAAATGAAATTCTGCTTAAGTTTCTGGATACAGCAAAGCTTAACATTTAATTTAAGCAAAATAAATTAGTCAAAATACATATGTACATATGTATGTATGTATTTACGTATGAGGATTCATTTCTTACCTATTCACAACGTGATGTAAATCCTACTATAAATAATTTCCGTATAGTTTATTTCTTCCATTTCCCCGCTATGTAACATGAAGCGGGCATATAATGCAAGTAACACAACTGGGACAAACGACGAATTTTTTGGTGTGAACTTTCGTCATAAAAAATAATTTTGTACGCCAACGCACTACAAGACACAACAATTTTTTCTCTCTCTGAATTCGCTCAGTAAACAAGAAACTACAAATTATTTGCAGAAATAATTTCACTTCAGAATAATACGAATAACACTGCGAATATTTTGCGTTATATTTATATAATAATGTCCTAACCTTTTTTTCTTAAAACGAGATTTTGTGTAATTATTCTGCAAAAGCTATTTCTATGTGACATTTATGTAAATTTAATTTTTATTTTTTGTTTATTACATTCCACAAATTTTTCCACAAATGTATTGAGAATAAAAAATTGTTTGGGTTAACATTTTATTCGGTTAGGAACATCACTAAAGTATTTCACTTTCTTGTCTTTTATATTACAATACAAATTCAGTACGGTGGCAAATGATTGGTTAGTTGCAATGACGGAATTTTTGTTTTCAAATTAACCCTGTAAAAAAAGAGACTCCAAAAAAGTCATGAAAATGTAGAGTTTACGATGCGGAAGTAGTGCAAATTTCGATCCGATCTAATGATTTTTACATAGGGTTGTCATTGCAAGAAGTTCTCTTTTTCGATGCCTGGTCACTGAATTGGAGGCGATATTAAGAAAAATTCTCTTTTTTGTGTTCTATGATAATATTTTCATCTAGGAAAAAGGGTAAATAGTTGCCCTTTTTAACAATTCGCTTCTTTTTATGCGAATTTAAGCCCGAAACAGTGTTTTCATGTAAATTTAAGCAAATAACTTTTACATTTTAGACTAAAAATAGTTCATAAATTTCTTTAAAAAAATTAATTTTTTTTAAATTCTGGTGAGTATTTTCTAACACTATGGAGGAGTTACAAGGTTTTGTGTGACTAAAATAAGCTTCTACATGGTTTTTTGCTAACTCTGGGCAAATTAAAAATATCGATTTTTTGGAAGCAATGAAAATGTACTTCCGCTAGAATGACTTCCATTTTTTTCACTGGGAAATATTGTTTACAAGAATAGTTTTTTCAATTTCAAAAGCCAATATACAGTCACGTTACTTTCTAACTTATATTTAATTCAATTGTGTCTACCAATACTTTAAAATGTTTATTAGAAATGAACGGAATCAATTATTAATACTAATAAAATATTGTGAGAATTCTATTTGTATTGTAAATATTTTTATTTTTGTTTTGTTTATAAATATGAAGAAATCGTACAATTGATTGATAATTGATAGCAGCAAATATGGAACATTTGAATACGTAATTAAATATTTGCTGCCCCAAAATATTTTTAACCAATCTATTCTCTCTGTGTATAGAAAATAAGGCTGGATATAAAAAATCTAATATTTCTAATAATACATCGATCAGGCTTAACTTGAACTCAGTCATTAAAAACATATTTTATTTTTGCAACAGAAGATTTTTTTAAATGTTTTACAGCTTAAACAAAAACATCATTTAAAATGTTTGATTAATAATTGATTTTGTTAATAAACATTGTTTCTTATTTATTTTACAGACTGTCCAAACTGTGTAGATGAATTGCAGTACATGAATAAATGGACTATGCCACTGCTGAAGCTTGGCGAAAAACGTTACTATCTGGGTATCTTCTTCAAGGTGAGCAACATTCCACTAAATAATAGATAAAACACAAAAAAGCTTTATGGGAACAAGTTGTTTTACGTAAATTGATACGCCAAGATTCAAACACACACGCAAACAGTTTTTACTTTAAATTGTAAAATGGTTGATTTTTGCTATTGGGACACATGTTAGCCACTGTAAAAAGTATTTTAGGGTGATTTTTTCCTGTTCACGTTTTTTCCTGTGGAATTACTGATAGTTGTTTAGATGGAACTGGTACTTTGATTAAGTCAAAAAAGAGGCAACTTAAGGAAAATTTCAGCATGTTAACCCTTGATAAACGAGTATAAGCCGATGATAAAGATGTCTTTGTGAATTTCTTTATTTTCAGGCCGTTAATTGACTTTAACTATGAACTATATATATATGTAAGCTTTTAGAAAGGTACATATCATCATTAACCCCATAAGCAAAGTAATACGAAAATGATTCGAAATCGTATTGGTTGGAAGAAAAATATTATTGCGGCAACAGTCATGTTCGTATTGCGGAAGTTTCCCCCTTCGGGAGAGGTTGTGCGGCCAGGACGATACTTCGAAGATAATCATCTAACAGAACAGATGATATTGCCAGAATATATATATGTATATATATATATATATATATATATTATCTCCTAAGATACAATTTTGCTAAATTATCTGTAGGAAGCAAAATATGGGATATCCTAAAGTCACCCCTGAATTAAAACTACCATTAATTTATATTTAAAACTATTTTTTATGGTCAACTAAATTCAATTTATCATCATAGGAGCCATCATATATTTAGTACAAAAATAAATTTCTTGAGTTAATGTTATGAACATTTTCTGATTGTTTTTATTTTAAATTAAGTATTTTTTATCTCCTGGATAAAAACATATTGATATTATAAATATATTGCGCATGTGATAAAACACCAAGCTGAACAAAATTCATAATTTTCGTAACACAAAATACCTTGTTAAAGAAAAAAATAAATAGTCAATACATTTTGAACTGTTCGTTAAAAAAGTTTCACTAAAATTAAAATATTTTAATATAAAAAAAGTATTGCTTTCATGATTTTCTTCTAAATGATAAAACCAAGATACTGTATTTACATCTTCTGGGTACGATATCTTCCAAGTGTTTGTAGGCTAATTTACAATAAATGTACATATATACATATATAGTAGCCAGGGGTGGTGGCATAATTTAGAAGGCCCAAAAATTTAAAGCCAAAAGGATCTAATAGTAACTAGGACTCGAAAATTGATTTAACTAAATTTTGCCTTAAACGAATACGAAATTTCTATTAAAATAATGAGTACAAAGACCGAAATTATACTGCTTTTAATGGGTCAAAATATTGGAATAATTATATGAGATCTAAAAATGGCGAATACTGAAGTATAAAAATTAATAAAAATAAATACATAAGTATTGAAAAATTATTTGTATGTTTCTTTTTTGATAATCACTTCTATATAATCAAAAAAGGCTGCATATGAAATAGTGCCTAGAGAAGGATCAGGCCTAAATCCAGTACTGAGTAGAGGCCATCTCAAATGCATACAAACTTTTTTACTGAATGCAGTTCAACATTTTAAAATTTATTTCTGAAATACTTTTGCTTTAAAAAATTATTTTAGTTCAGTAAATCAAATAATTATTATATGAGTATGGTACATTGACAAATAGTATACAAACCGCTCTATCACTGTTTCCTGCGCTGGATATTAACAATATTATACACTATGTATGATTGTATTTCAACCACCTTTTTAACAATGGAAACAAACGACATCTAAGTCCTCTCAGACACAAATGTATACTTGCAACATGCTAGAGGTGGTATACATAATTTGTAACAGAAATTCTTGCATATCAAATCGTTGCTAAGACTGCTGTTTGGTGTAGTGTGATGATTAATTCTCCAAATACTCTCCGCCGTAAATTGGACTATCTATGAATATCTACAGATTTTGAAACGATTGTTTGTCAAACTCCCTAGATGCTAATATTTTTTAACCTACTTAGATATTGATTTTTATAGTCAAGGATCATTGCGCGCATTACTTTGGCTATTTAATATTTAGCCATTTACTGATAAATTTCCTTGTAAGAAATCCTTAACAAGCCATTCAGTGCCTCAGATATATTTAATCGTCCCATACTTATGAAATTTTGTTCAAAATCGTAGCAATTTAGAAATCACCCTATAACCTTGTAGAATTCACTTGTAATATAAATGAACTTTAAAGATGTAATATTTCTTTGACGATTAACTTGTTTTTTATGGCATAAGCTTTTTTATTTTTCAATAATTTAAAATTAATTTAAATAAATTGAAAGACTTGTACAGGTGCTTATGCGCAGTACTAGAACTAATTCCATCAAAAAAGATATTCGAAATTTAATATTTTTTTCTGTTAAAGAAAAAATTTCATATTTAAATTGATGCAGAAATGTCAACATGACCACTTTTTTACGTCAATACTCGTATAAAAAAATGTATGTATGTGTTTTTTATTAACTTGTTAAATTATTTAATAGTTTTTTTTCTGTTTTTGTTCGACTGGTTGGTTCCATTAAGCGATCTAAATCTAAGTTCACGGTCGCATTAGAAACACATGGTTTTAAAACTTTTTGGTTTTGCTGTTAATATTTTCAAGTTTGTGTTTGGGTTTGTTTTCGCTTAAACTTACAATAGATTTTTTCGGAAATGCTGAAATGTAAAGCTGACGTTTGCTGTTGCATGTGCTTGTCTATTTATGCAAGAAATTTTTTTACAAAAACAGGAAAATATAAAAAAATACAATTAAATTTTATTATCAACTGGCAAATTGTATTATAATGGGAATAAAGGCGTTGCCTCCTTTATATAAACTATTATATATGTATGTATATTCGGATAGTTAAATGTACATTCATAATATTGTTGATCATTAAGGTAGCTCATAGCTGTCATATCAACAAAACTTTAATACCGTTAGTGGATTATTGTGTAGTAGTTATTAAAGAAGTTAAATTCATTTGTTTGTAAATAAAATTTTAAATCCAATAATAAACTTGCAAGTTTTTGCTAGTAGTATGCTGGATGAGGATATGATCCAAAGGTAAGAAGGGTAAAATATACAGGACATGATAATAGGAGTACTCACGCTGTCGGATGCATAACGCAGTGTAAGTATTCACCGGTATAACTTTCAGAAAAATTCCGATTCTAAGATGCATATCCCCCTTAATCAACAAGAGCGTATTAACTAAAAACTTTTAAAACTTCACTTTTTGCAAGAAATCAACTAAGAACACCAATATCTATCCACTCTAAAAATTTCAACTTATTCCGATTACTCTTTCATCTCGAAAACCACGTATAACAAATTTTTTGTGATAGTGTGGTGACTACCAAAAAGATGTTGTTTTGAATTGATACAAAAGTGGACATTGAAATGTATCATACATTTTGAGCAATTTCAAAATAATCAAATTATATTATTTAAAATTTGCTTAAATTTTTTTTAGTTTTGACTGTTTTCAAAACATAGATATTTTTCTTGAATAATTGCAAGATTTTGAAATAAAAAAAAATGTAAATATATTTTCAAATGGGATTTGCTTACTATGATGTATTCGGTTTTTCAAATTCTCCTAAAATGTAATCACAAACAGTTTTTCGTCTGTACTGAAAATTTTTAAATTTAGAGTTAATACCATCTTGTTGATTGAGTGCGATATATGATTATAGTTCGATATTACAGATCAGGGGGTTACATAATAGAACACATAGTGTATAATGAGGCCCCCTCCCCTTCTTGATCCACACTTGTTACAGACACTACAAAAGCGCATTAACAAATAACGTCCCAGCATACCATATGCGCTCTAAATGAGCTCATAAAGACTCTTTTGTCGGAACGCTGACGCTCATAATGAGTTCATAAAATAATCATAAACAGTCATAAAACGCTCATATTTGAGTGGCTTTTTCCACTAAAGTGGTCACTCATGAAAGAGCTCTAAATTTTATGCATAAAAGAGTAGTTTCCCAGCTTACCATATGCGCTCTAAATGAGCTCATAAAGACTCTTTTGTCAGAGCGCTGACGCTCAAAATAAGTTCATAAAATAATCATAAACAGTCATAAAACGCTCATATTTGAGTGGCTTTTTCCAATAAACTGGTCATTTTATCCATAAAAGAGTATTTTATGACTCTTTTTATTTTTAATATTACATGCTGGATTTTCTTTTCTTAATTTATTTGAACGAAGTTCACTTATTATTAATTTGCTTTCTTTTAAGCTTGTTATTTTCATTATTTTAATTATGTATTATTTTTATATTTATTATAAAATAACTCACAATTTTGTCTTTACGCTTCCAAAAATATTCACTACTGAATCAATTTGTGTAACTTCTTTCTTCTGCTTAGCTGGAATTTACCGTTATCTGGCATCGTGCAGAAATTACTAATAAAAATCACATAAAATCTATCGTTTATGAGCTCAGAAATATGCGCGCAGAAACCAAGCATAAAACACTCATAAAATTTACCGTTTATGAGCTCAGAAATTTACACGCAAGAAACACTCATAGAAAGTCATAAAATCGATCGTTTATGAGCTCAGAAATATGCACGCAGGAAACACTCACAGTAGCTCATAAAATCGCTCATATATGAGCTCATATATAAGAGCGCTCCGATAATGGTATGCTGGGGTCCATCAGATCAAAGTGGGTAGAAAAAATGCAATGAAAATGTCCTGTGTGCTTATCAGCCTATGTATGCATGTATGTGTGTTCCATTGCGGCACTATATAAACTGAATGCTTGAACCTATTTTGATTACTCTTACATCAATATATTTGTATTAAAGATATGACTTGATAACTCAAGTGTACAATAACTGAAGCTTACAACTAACTTAAATTATAAGAATGGAAAGCCAAATTCTATCTTGAAATATTTGCTCACAAGAAGCAAATCAATTCTTTCGTATTGGAATATAAAAGAAATATTGAATAAAATTTACCTGTCTACTAAACACTATAACATTCATGCATTTTCGACAAATTGAATTGAATTTTTCTCTACATTTGCTTATAACGTGTTTGTATTAAAACCAAGACTTTATAGGTTTCATTGATCATAAATTGTGAACGATTTTGGTTTTAAGTGGTTAAAGATTTCTTTAGTTTCACTACAAATTAAATATTTGTATACGAGCATAACATCATAACCAAACATTACGAAAACATTTAACTTTTGTTCAGTCAGATCGTACAAGTTTTGACTTTAATGCAATTAAAGTTTTTGAAACGAAATCGAAACAGTAGAAAAATGTAACAAACAAGAAATTCATTTTAATAATTTTGATTGAATAAATTGTTTTAACACCTCCACTGGCTATTAATACCCTACGATTTATGAATACTGTTTTGTACAATCGGATATAACAAATGATTTGATATCTGGAATATTTATGCAGTCGTTTTTTTATCATTTAAAATTTATCACATGCGTCTGCGGTATCAAATTATCACGGATAGATAAATGTAACTTTCAACAATGCGATTCAATTATAATCCGGGTGTTATATTAGCGCAACGTTCCGTATGTTACGCCTATTTCAACGACGAAACCCATTTCTGGGTGAATGGGTACGTTTTCAAAGTAGGGACTGTATAAATTTTCAAGAGATCCAACAGCGTTCAAGGCAACTCGAAGAAGTCACTGGTATGGATTTATGGCTGGATGCGACATCTGTCCATGTGGCTTTGAAAACGACGTTGGCCAAGCCATTACCGTCAATGGTGAGGGTTATTTTGGCCAAAGTAAGATTATAATTACACCACCAATGACACGTGGTTTCAACAGGATTACGCCACGAGCCACACTGCTCATGCTACATTGGGCACCCTGCACGACCAATTTGCAGTGCCTGGTTATCGATCGTGGAAGTGATATGAACTGGCTACCGAATTCGTACGATTTGATCCGTTAAAATTTTTATTGTGATATTTTCTTAAGTCACAACCCTATACATGTTAAACATCTCAACTAAGGTGTTTTAGATTTAAACATTTCGATAAACACTTAAATGGAGTATGTTCAGTGCGTTTTTCATAACTCTGGCAGCTTTGTGTGGCGATGATGTCAATTGAAAAAAACAAAAGTTTCGACTCGAAACATATTGTCACAAATCGACTGAACACACGGTCATTATAACGGACAATTCATGATGACTCAAACTTGTTTCCGTATAAACTCCAAATTACAAGCAAAATAAACCTACTGGATTTGCCTATTTGCCTGGAAGTTTGCCAAAAACCTATTGAACCGATTGATATGTGCAGCATATGCGTGAATGAGTATGGAGATCATTTATAGTCAATCATCTCCAAAAATAATTAGTTATATAAAATTAAATTTTATTTTCTCTACAATAAAATAATAAATGAAATATGTAATACATTGAATAAAAATTAAACATTTTAAGAACCCCCGAATATACCTAGAAACGATGCGATATATTCTAAGCGGCTGAACTGATTTTCTTCAAACATAGCTAAGAACCCTCTCGATCAAGCCACCTTTCAAACAAAAAAAACTAAATCCAAATCGATCCAGCCATTTTGACACACACTACAAACTTATTTTTTTTTTAGTACATGTACTTATTTATTGTATCTTCAAATATGAACCAACAATAAGTATTCAAATCTTAAATCAAAAATATAATTATTAGGACCGACCACTGTCGGTCCATTCCGACTTGTACCTTGGGTTTTGAGCTACTTTTATCTGTAGTGATAACTTTATTAAGTGATGAACACGAGCCTGAAAGGGATGATATTACTGACTTATATGAAAAAGTCCTAGGCAATTGTAATGTTAATGAATCACTATTTGGCATTGGGCAAAGCGAAGTTTTTCGCTGACGAAAAATTGGATTTGTCGTTAAAAAAATACTTTCATTAGATTTATTATTTGTAATATTTTCATTGAGAGCTTCAGAACTCACAGTAAAATAGGCATTTCTGCCGTTAGAACTCACTTCATAATTTTTTGTATTTGAGGTACTCATATAGAGTATTCCTCAAGGGCACTTTTTGTGTTTTTTTGCTTACGGTTTTTTTTTGTTTTTGTAATTTGTGATTGTTTATTTGTTTTTGACTTACTCGTATAGAGTATTCCTCAATGTCACTGTTTGTGTTTTTTTGGTTTTTTTTTGTTTTTGTTATTTTCACTATGTAAAAATATTAGGAAAGCACATAAAGCTTATTTATTAAAGTCAGTATGTACCTATTACGAATAATATGCACTACGAATATTTTTTTTGTATAATTTTTTGTTTGTTTAATAAGAATGTAAGAAAAATTCCGTTAATCGACTATTCACTATGAAGGTACAACGAGAACTGCTCCCCTTTTTTTAATCGGGGATTAAAAAGGTTATTTGAATTTCTTATTGTAGAACAATTGGTACGCCACCCTGTAATTGTATAGAAGCCAGACTGCAAATTAGGACATTCGGTATGAATAACAAATTTCATACAAACAAAATTAAAATTATATGAAATTTTGTTCGACAATGAATGCTGTAATTTGCTCCATGTCTGGAAATATTCCATTTGTGATAACTTAAACCAAAAAATAAATTCTTTTGAATGATAAAATTATCAGCCAGTTTTTAGAAAACATAAGCCAAGGTGTAAATAACCAGGTGGCAGCGCTACTTCAGCTGGAATTTGTTTGCACTATGCGCTTTGTAGCTGACGAATGTCGTTTTGTTTTGGCTTTGGTACAATTATTTTCCTGCTTTTGACGTTCTTGGGTTCTTTACACAGTTATGGTTGCCGTATTTTTTTATAATAAATCCTTACGAAGTCACATGTATAATTACACCATGACATAAGCTCTTTCGTTTTTATATTTTGTTTATAAACAATAACCTTTAAAATTTGATTTTTATAAAACATATTCTAAAGCTTTCGTTTTGATATAAAACCAGCTTGTTAGGTATAACAAAAAGACACACTCAAAAAATTACAACATTAACGGAATAAAAAAATAAAAATTGTTTGAAAATGTGAAAAAAATTAAAATATAAAATCTATTGAAAAATTTTAAATAAAATGAATTTCAAATGCATTTAAACTCTTATGAACCGTTTACACATTAATACAGATTTTCATTGCCTTTCGTATTTTCCGTTGTTTGTTAGAACTAACAGCTGTAAAACACAATCCCTTACGTTTTTATGTTTCGCTTATAAACAATAACATTTAAAATTTGTTTTTTATAAATCATGTTTTAAAGCTTTCTTTTTGACATAATAAGAGCTTTTTAAGTATAACCAAAAAGAAAAACTCACATAATTATTACAGGAATGGAATAACAAAACAAAATTTATTTGAAATCTTAAAAAAAAATTTTAAAACTAAAAACACATTGATAACGATTTTCCGTTGATTATAAGAACTCAGTTTTTGTATACCCTTGACATTATTTTGACTCAATGGTAGACATTTTTGCAATTGATTAATAGTTTAATTGTTAAATAAAGCAAAAATCATATGTTTATACTGAATTAAAAGTGGATTATTTTACAATAAAATTAGTAACAAGGGAAACATACTTTATTGGTACGGAAGGCGAGATTCGTTCTTCTGAAAGATTAGTTAATCCGATTGTAGAAAAAAGCCATTCAGATTTATCCGCTTATTTGACTTTTTAGTAACTTAAAATAGAAAAAAAAATAGTTTTTTTATGGTTTTAAGTCAGTTAACATTAAAAATTTCATTTGGTGTAGACAATAATTTTAGTTAATTTTATATACAGAGTTTTATGAGTGTAGGAAAACTGAAAGCTCTTTAGTTTTCACTCACATGAAAATTACAGCCTGTTTTTCGAAAATGAATAAGGTATAAGTTCTTTAAAATAACGAACGAAACTATGTTTTCGTTTTTAAAACATTTATTTATTTTCATGTGAGTGACAGACAACAAAAGAGCTTTCAGTTTTCTACACTCATAAAATTTTTTATGTAAAATTAATTAAAATTCGGTCTACATATTTTTCATTTGACTTTAACGAAAATCATATTTAATTTTTAATGTTGAAATGTTAACTGACTTAAAACTAAGAAAATTTTTTTCTTATATTTTACACTTTAACTTACAAAAATAAATAAATAAACGAGAAAATGTGAAAGACTTTCTCCGCTATGCAAAGAAATAACGTGTGCCTGAAGTATACGGTAAATCAAAATTTCCAAACAAAAGCCGGTTTTAACGTACACTAGAATCATACGTTAGTTTTTTTTGCATATGAGGGTTTTTCTTTAATCGGATTAACTTAACTTTCACAAGAACGAATCTCGACTCACATATAAAGAAAAAATTTTCTCTTGTTTCTGTAATATTTCAAATTCAGTATAACCAAATAATATTTGCATCATTTTTCATAATTTAACTGTCAAACAAATCACAAAAATTTTTAGCATTGAGTCAAAATAAAGTATGAGTTATAGGAAGAAATAATAGTTCTAATAACAACGGAAAATACAAAATACTCATTGTATCTACACTCTAAAACACTTTTGTTGAAAATTACGTCGATAATAGTAGGCAACACTTTACAGACTACTTTCGACCTAAAATTACACAACTATATCTTTAAACCTTTAGTTGATTTTTAAGCACAATATTTTTAATTTTGAATAAAATATGTTTAATCATGCTCTCACCCATGAAAATAAATAAATAAATGAATTTCATGTACACCCCTTTCAATAAAACTGTAAACATTCACCAAACACCTGATCAGAATATCGGAACACAAATTATTTTTAAAAACACTGTTTTTATTAGAAATACTCCGTGAAATGCACTAAATCATTATTATAATTGGTAAACACCTTGCATTTTAAATACGCATCATAATCATTTACATCTATGTAAATGAGAGATTCTTTTAATTTTGCACATACATTTTTTGTCCAGTTTCACAATATTTACTATTCATTATTTACATAAAAAACATACTACGAGTATTGTTATTGACATATAAACTGCTTTAAATGTAATTTTAATTAAGTTAATAAAAAATATGGCGTGCTTCTCTTGCAACTTGTACGCTTTTGTACTTCTACTTTTTTTGTTAAACATATTTCTGGTATTTTACGCATATATGCTTAATTTTCAACATTTTGACGTATTTTAAGTACAATTTGCTTAAAAATAAACCTTTTTAGCAGTAGATTCCAATTTTTGTGTAAAAGAGGACAAATATTGTTTATTTTATACAATTACTAACAACAGAATCGATATAAATTTAGACATTAACGTCCCTTTTTACAATGTATGGTTAAGAGTTAACGTGAACTTTAGCTGACAGTTCTTCATACAAAACTTGCCGTTAAAGTCCCTGTTATCTTTTAACCATACATTGTGAAAAGGTACGTAAGAATATTTCAACAACAAATTAGACAATATATGATCCTAAATTTGAGCCAATGTTTTAGAGTGTATATTAACAAGTAATTATAATAAGTAGTGTATAATTTTCTAAATTAATGCTGGAATCAATTAAACATAAAATTGCTTACCCCACTTTTCATAAAATTTAAAATGAATTTTATTTCAAATTATTCATTTAAATTTTTTTTAATAGATATTACTACTTTTATTCCGTCACTGCTATAATTTTATGAGTGTGATTTTTGGTTATACCTAAAAAGCTCTTTTTATGACAAAACTAAAGCTTTTGAAAATGTTTTATAAAAAGCAAATTTTAAACGTTATTGTTTATAAACGTAACATAAAAACGAAAGGACTTATGTTTTCTAAAAACTGGCTGTTATTCAATGTTACGTTATTTTAATGAACGTAAATACTTATTCATTTTATAAAAACAGGATGTTAGTTTTTTTTCGATAACCTTTACTTTATTTCGACTAAATATTAAAACTTTTTGTAATTCGTTTGAAAGTTAAATTAGGGAAATAAAGCACAAATTATTTATATATACTGAATTTGGTGTTGATTTTTTGACAGAAAACTTACAGAAACAAGCTAAACATTTTTTCTGTGTACGGAAGTCAAGATTCGTTCTTGAGAAAGTTGCGCTGTCCGATTACAGAAAAAGTCATTCACATTTTCTCGTTTATTTAATTTTTTTGCGAGTTAAAATAATAAATAAAAAAAATTATTTTTTATTGTTTAACATTTTAACATTAAAAATTAAATAAATTAAAATTTAGACCGATTTTACAATTTTTTGAGTGTTAAAAACTGAAAGGTCTTTTGTTATCACCCACATGAAAATAAATATATGTTACAAAAACGCGGACATGGTTTGATCCGTTATTTTAAAGAACATATACTCTTATTAATTACCGAAAACAGGCTGTATATGTACTATAGATCCGCACAGATATATCTGTTTGCATCAGTTTTGCGTGTGTTGGTGCTGGTATGTACAGATAATGCATGTTATTCAGCGTTTCAGAGTCATGTTTTAGACTCGATTGTTTTTCTTGAATCAAGTCTGAGGTTATGAAAGAGAGAGAAAAGAAGAAAGAAGAGGGATACTGATTTGCTTGCACCCATAAGTGATGACTAGTAACAGAAACGGTGCATTACATATGTACCTGTACATACCAAAACCAACACACGTAAAACGGTGCAAACAGTTATATCTGTGCTGACCTATTATATGTGCATACTATATATGTATATTGAAGTAATTTAAATTTACTCCCCAAACTGAGATAACCTGACAACGCCAATTTTTGGCTTTAGTTTTGAAACAATTTTAATCAAAATTATCCCAAAAATACTTTTTAATGATTTCTCATCAAATTAAAACTTCCATACGTGGATAATGATTGACTACATTGAATTGACATTTTCAATTTATGGCATTAAAATATACGATAAAGTAAGGATACAACCAATTTGTCTGTTCATGGGCGCAAAAGCAAATACCATTTTTATATTACGAAATAGGAATTGTGAAAGACTTACCATCATTCATTTTACTATCATTCAAATGAGAATTTTATCATACTCACATGGTAATAACGAATTTATTTCAATATTATCTGGCAAGTTTTGTAATGATTCTGTATGGCAAGAAAAATTACATTTCCTTAAATTCTGAAAATTTTTTGCTATGCTGCTGCCGAGAGCAATCTCTAGTATTTTGTATAATATAAAGTAAATAAAATTAAAATGTCTGTTTGTAGTGTCAATAAAACAGATTTTCAGTAGATGCATACGAAAAATACTTATAGCAAAAACTCAATTTGGAAAAAAAATTTGTGTCATTTAGTCAATCTGTTTGTTCCGGATAATCTGCAAGACTGATTTTCCAGAGACTTTCACTGGCAGAAAACTGTTGGTAGGAAAAGGGTACCATCTCTGACATAAATTAATTAATAACTATCCTATATCTAGACAACTATCCAAAAAAAATATTTATGATGTTAACTAGGGATGTAACGAATACCGATACCGATTCCGATATATCGGCGATATTTCTGATTTACCGATATATCGATATCGGCGATATTTTACTGTCGATACGGTGATACTTCTTAAATTTTTTTAAATCTGTTTTGAACAAACAATTAAATTTTCAAAGATTTATTTTGCATAAAAACAAAGAGAAATAACAAAAAAAAAATAAACGTTTCTTTTGTTTTGCCTTGTATCTTAGTAGTGAAATATTTTATCAATGCTAAATCATGTATGTATCTAAAAAATAATAATTTATTTTTTGTTAATTACAGAATGAATTCAAATATCAATTTTAAATATTAATAATCTCTTACACTATAATTTTGTATAATAAAAGGTTTTTTTAATTTTAACTTGAGATCAGTTTCAATATGCGTATCGGTATCGGCGATATTTCTTTTTGAGTATCGGTATCGACATCGCATCCGCGAAACGGCGTATCGTTACATCCTTAATTTAAACATTGTCATTGTTTGTTCAAAGTTTTCCATTCTTTTAAGAGAGAAAGTTAATGAAGACGAGTTTTTTTTATAAAAAAATCTTGTTTGTGCAACAACTGAAGGGGGCAACCAATTCCACCAAACTGTATCAGTTTTAATTTTACTACCAGTTTTTTTATTTACGTTTCATTACCTGTTTTAAAAAAATGTTACAATTACCTTGATATTGAATTAAATTACTTAAATAATTTGCATAGTAGTTGCATGCGGTCAGTCGTTGATTATTTATAATTGGAAATACATTTTGTTTTAATCATAAAAGTATAAAAATTCTTGTAACGTGCTTTGTGTTATTTCTGTTTATATCTGCTCTGATTTAGTTTATAAACATTATTGCAAGGTGATGCAAAAACAATCGTGCTTCAAATTGGCAATTGCTTCTTGAATGTTTACCTTGAAGACGAGAAAGGTTCGTTGTTTGTAGTGGTAAACGGGTGAATATAAAAAGCTCCTAAAGAAGGAGTGTGGTGCTAAAAGATCTGACGATCTCGACAGCCAGTATCGTGTATCGAATTTGATCATTTTCTACTAGATTAAAGAAAAAAGTTTGCAATATTCTTTAGTCTAATACAAAATCATCGAAATAGAATTCGAAATACGATACACGTAATTAGGCCCACTGTTTGCACGACGAGAATTACGACAACGAAATTCATGCTTCTTTTAAGCACACGAACATTTCACGCCATGTGGTGAAATGGCCGGCAATTTAAATTATTATGTTCGTCCTCATTATGGACAATTTTCGATTTTTGACTGTAGTCGAAAGTACTGATCGAACGAATTTTCATTTGGTATTATGACGAACATTCGACAGAGAATGTCGCTATTGTGAATAAAATCGTTAAAAAAGCATAGCTTACAAGTTGTGTTTGTCTACTTAAAAAAACAGTGTTTAATACTTAGATTTAAAAAAAATCATATTAAAACACTTTATCGATATCTAAATTCTGCTCGATAGAAAATTCCTTGCTCAACGAAATTCTCGATGCTCATAATATAATTCATATTAGATTTTTGATTATTATTATTATTAACAACTTAAAAAAACATACATTTCATTTCAATGAACGTAAGTGCGTTGAATTTATGTAAAAATGTTTTTCCACTATATAGAAAATAAAACCTTACTTTGTTTTCATATTTAATTTTATCATAGAATGATAAAATATTTTTTTGTCTGCTGATAATTACACAGGTCAACAAAATAAAATTTATTGTGTAAGGTCAAAGGTTTCGTAGTCAATTTGTATACACTAAGTACTGTGTATTAATCCCTCTAAATCAGTTTTTTGGAATTGGCTCTGTATCTCGAGATTTTCCGTTATTAAGAAAAAAGAGGATGCTGCATCACATAATTTGCATATACTTGAGAACCAGTTTTTGATCAAATAAAGAAATACACAGAAGGCTAGAAAACAAATTGTCCTTTAAATTACTTCCTCATTAATTTTTTAATAGTCTTATAAATTCGGAGATATTCGGAAAGTTTTATTCAAAAAAAATAAATTTTTTCAAAAAAATTATGAAATTCGTTTTTTAAAAGACTCATTAGAAATTTAAATTGAAGAAAATTTTATATTTTATTATTAATTGTGATACATTCATATGTTATAAATAAAATGAGCCACAATTATTAAAAATCATTCCATTAATTCTGAATTTATGAAGGGTTCCCAAAGTGTTTTCTACTAAAATCCCCAATTTAAAATTTCAGTTCTCGTGGTACCTTCATAGCGAACAGTCGATTAGCGGAATTTCTTACATACCAAACAAAGAAAAAATTATACAAAAAAATATTCGTAGTACATATTATTCGTAATAGGTACATACTGATTTTTATAAATAAGCTTTATTGCTTTGATAATATTTTTTACATAGTGGAAATAACAAATACAAAAAAAACGCAAACAAAAAAAACATAAACAGTGAGATTGAGGAATACTCTATACGAGTACCTCAAAAACAGACAAACAATCATAAATTACAAAAACAAAAAAACCGTAAGCAAAAAACACAAAAAGTGCCCTTGAGGAATACTCTATATGAGTGCCTCAAATACAAAAATTATGAAGTGAGTTCTAACGGCAGAAAAGCCTATTTTACTGTGAGTTCTGAAGCTCTTAATGAAAAAAATAGAAATAATAAATCTAATGAAAGTGTTTTTTTTAACGGCAAAGCCAATTTTTCGTCAGCGATCTACTTCGCTTTGTCCAATGCCAAATAGTAGTGATTCATTAACATAACAATTGCCTAGTACTTCTTCATATAAGTCAGTAATATCATCAGGATCGTATTCATCACTTAACAAAGTTATCACTACAGATAACAGTAGATCAAAACCCAAGGTGCAAGTCAGTATGGACAGATATATAACCGTTGTAAAGCGTGGGCGAAGCCCGAATTCTTCAAAAATTTCATCCGCTCCAAAGATGTCTAGGGATAACAGCGCATCCTCAACTAATCGCCAAAACCGTTTTAAAATTTTGCAAGATGAGAACGACAAACCCGATGTATCCTCGAATAAAACATCCAAGCCTCCACCAATCTACTTGAGAGAGAAAAATTCAAATGACCTTATTAAAAAATTAATTTCGGTCATTGGTGAAAATAAATTCCACATTGTCCCAATAAAACGTGGCAACATCGATGAAACGAAAATTCAAATTTATGATGAAAAGGATTTCCGCAAAATGGTTTCTGAATTTGAAACAAATAAAACAAGCTTCTACACATACCAGCTTAAGAGCGCTAAAGGCCTGCAGATCGTATTGAAGGGCATATATTCTCATGTTGTCCCTGAAGAAATAAAAGATGCACTCGTCCTCCAAGGATTTAAGGTAAAGAATGTATCTAACATAATGAACAGAGAAAAGGTACCCCAACCCCTATTTCGTGTTGAACTGGAGCCGAATGATATACAGTTGAAAAAAACGAGACTCATCCTATTTATAGTCTAAAATACCTTTTATACAGAAAAATCACTGTTGAAGAGCCACATAAGCGTGCAGGTCACGTGCAGTGTCATAATTGTCAAGAATATGGCCATACAAAAGCTTACTGCAATTTACCTACAGTGTGTGTTATCTGCGGTGAATTGCACGGTACTGCAAGTTGTAACAAACCAAAACATCAAGCGGAAAAAAATGATGTAATTGTGGAGGCAATCACACCGCTAACTACAGAGGATGTCCTGTGTACTCTTTCGTCAAGCAGGCTATGGTGCAAGAACCTAAATTAGCTCCACCTCAACCATTAAACGCGTACTCCGCCACTTTTGCTCAAGTGAGCCAACCAGTGACTTCACGTGTATCGTATGCCGATGCTGATAAGGCTAGTTCTATTCCCACACAAAATGTTTCACCGCCAAATAATTCAACGAATGCAAATTCAAACTTTAACTTTAGTCGCCTTGAAGCTACTATTGAGAATCTGGTGCTAACTATAAACAACTTTACACCAAGTATGACTAGAAATGCTGCAAATGCAGAATACACTGCTTCAAGCATTAGTAACAAACCACGAACATGTTAAAAATATGTTTCTGGAACGCAAACGGCATTCGCAAGCATAAAAATGAACTTGAGCACTTCCTCATGTAAAAAAATATTGATATAATGTTGGTCTCTGAGACTCATTTGACTTCAAGGAGCTTATTTAAAATAAATTGTTACACTCTATATGATTCAAAGGACCCGAGAGGGAGAGCATGCGTTGGGTCAGCAATTCTAATTAAGTCAAGACTCAAACACTATGTCCTTGATAACATTTGTGAAGAACATCTACAAGCAACAAATATTTTTGTCAAAAATTTTGTTACAAATTTCGTGATATCTTCAATTTACTCCCCTCCCAGATTTTCAATCACTGAGGACCAATACGAGAAATTCTACAAATCTCTTGGACCTTGTTTCGTAGCAGCTGGCGACTACAATGCTAAGCATACGTTCTGAAGTTCGCGTCTTATTACGCCTAGAGGTAGGCCGTTGTTCAACACAATTTCAAAAATGGGCTTGGATGTTATTTCGAGTGGGGAGCCTACTTACTGGCCTATTGACGTACGAAAAATTCCGGATGTTATAGATTTCGGCGTCATAAAAAGTATTTCTAGGAAATTAATTCACGTTGAAGCTTCCCTAGATCTCTCGTCCGATCACTCTCCCACGATCGTTACAGTCTGTAGCCCACTGGGAAGCGCTTTACCTCACCCATATGTCAAGATGATAAATCGTGTTAATTGGCTTGGATTCAAAAAATGTCTTAGTAGTCATTGCACGGAAAATATTACGCTAAGAACACCAAATGATATTGAATCTAGCATTGCAAATCTTAACGAGAATATTAAACAAGCTTCTGAACATGCCACTACCTCCCATCCGCATACTGGGTGCAATAAAATTTATTCTATAGACGTTGAACATCTCGTACGTGAAAAAAGAAGAGCTAGAAGGAAATGGCAACAGCACAGATCACCTCAACACAAAATCAGATTTAAAGAGTGCACTAAACGACTCCAAGAGTTGCTTGCATCTGAAAAAACTGCATCTGCTGTCACACCAGCATCTAATTACTCTTTGTGGCGCGCTGCTTAAAAGCTTAAAACACCCGTTGAGTTTAAGCCACCTCTGCGCACATCTACCGGAGGTTGGACAAGAAGCGATACTGAAAAAGGTAACATATTTGCTGAGCATTTAAAATCCGTATTTACACCAAATACATGTACCGGTGTTGCTGATTTGCCGAGTGTAGTTGCTCTACCCATTCGACCCTTAAAATTTACGATGTGTGATGTCCAAAAACTAATTGCCGAACTCAACCCGAAAAAAGCTCCCGGTATGGATGGAATTAGTAACCAGATGCTGATTAAGTTACCTCGTACTGCAATTGGAATCCTGTTATAAATTTTTAATGCCATTTTACGACTGGAGTATTATCCAGACTGCTGGAAGCTTGTCAAGGTTAAAATGATTCCAAAGCCAGGTAAAGATCTTACCAAGGCTGAGTCATATAGGCCAATAACTTTACTGTCAAGAATGTCAAAGCTTTTTGAAAAGCTACTCATGAAAAAATTGTCTTCAATTTTTACTGATAATTGGTGCATCCCGGACCATCAATTTGGTTTTAGAAGCCAGCATAGCACCATTGAGCAAACGCATAGATTGGCTCAATTTATCAGAAAAACATTTGAGGAAAAGAAGTATTGTTCTGCCCTGTTTATTGATGTTTCTCAGGCATTTGATAAAGTGTGCCATGAAGGCCTGATTTTGAAATTGAAGACATACCAATACCAATAAACATTCTAAATCTTTTGGAAAGTTGCATTGTTGCACGAAAATTTACAGTTGTGGAAGGACACTTTATGAGTATGCCTGAAACTATTTTATCCGGTGTGCCACAGGGGAGTATACTGGGGCCATTTTTATATTTGATTTATACTTGTGATATGCCCGTGAGCAATAGTATCCACACTTCTACATTTGCCGACGATACCGCCTGCCTTAGTATGCACAAAAACCCTGATGAGGCATCCCGAAAACTCCAGGAACACATTAGCCAGATGGAACTATGGTTAAACTTATGGAGAATTAATGTAAATGAACAAAAGTGTGTCCATATAACATTTACCTTACGAAGAGATACTTGTTCCCCCATTCGGATTAATAATCAAGTTGTTCCTCAACATTCACAGGTGAAATATCTTGGTATACACCTCGATTCACGGCTTACATGGAAACATCACATTGACTATAAGTTAACTCAAATGAAACTAAAATTAACTCAGGTACATTGACTGATTGGCAGAAATTCAACACTCAGCCTAGACTGCAAACTTTTAATATACAAGTCGCTTTTAAAGCCAATATAGTGTTACGGTATCCAGTTATGGGGCACTGCTTCTGCTTCCAATGTAGAGATAATTCAACGAGGACAAAATAAAATTTTAAGGTTAATAACATCTGCTCCATGGTACATTAAGAATTCAAATATACATCGTGATTTAAATATGCCACTAGTGACTGAAGAAATTGCAAAATACGCAGGCAAATATCTAACAAAACTCGAGTCACATCCTAATCCGCTTGCTCGTAATATTTTGAACTTTACTGGACACATCCGCTTAAAAAAGAGAGATACAAGGGCTCTAATACTAAATACTCCGAATGAAGTTGCTTGAAAATTTTTTTTTTGCTTATCACTACTTATGTATTATTTACAACTATCACTTAGTTATGTCTGGCATTGGTCGGGCCTATTAATTATATGTTAAATTTAAGATGTGAATACTTATTGTTAGTTCATATATGAAGATACAATAAAAAATACTTATCAGTTTTAAGTATTTTTTCTTTGAATTGTGCCAAATATTATTTATTTGCATTTAACAATAAATCTAAGCACATTTTTCATATTTTTCATGAATATTTGGACTTTAAATAAATTTTTTTTGTAAATAAAATATTTTAAAACTAAATAATTTCGATGCTTATTAATTCTAACCTGTTAGGCAATTCGTTAGAGTGCTTGCCTATCACTCAAAAGGTTGTTGGTTAAATACTTGTCTGCTACTTAAGAATTACTATATATGTATGTATGGTGAGTTAATTAAGAAATAATATCAAAATACAATAAATTACATATCATGTGTGGTATAGAATTTAATTAAAAATAAAAGTTAGTACTAAATTTAAAGAGATAATACAACCTTGGAAAATTAACTAAATTTGAGATCAAAGACGAAATTTTTTGCAAAGCTCTGAATTTTATGGGAAAATTTTACTTTATTTTAGAAAAATTTTACTCAAATATAAAAATATGATTACTATAAACTAGTTCATTAATGAACTAGAAAGTTAGTAAATATTTTACTTGTTTCAAGTAAAAAACGACAAATTTTTTTACTCAAATTTAGAACATTTTCCTAAGTTTTATTTATTTTTTGAGTGTAATAAGAGAAACCTAATTTATGAACTAATTTTAGTCTAAAATTTAAAAGTTATTTTCTTAAATTTACATGAAAACACTGTTTCGGGCTTAAATTCGTATAAAAAGAAACGAATTGTTAAAATACGTAACTATTTACAATTTTTCCTAGATGAAAATATTATCATAGAACACAAAAAAGGGAATTTTTCTTAATATCGCTTCCAATTCAGTGACCAGGCATCGAAATGGAGAACCCTATGTAAAAATCATTCGATCCGATCGAAATTTTCACTACTTCCAGATCGCAAACTCTACATTTTCATGACTTTTTTGGAGTCTCTTTTTTTACTGGGAAGGAAAATAAGGAAAATTTTAATTTATGATTATAATTAATATAGCCGTTTCAAATAAATTCAGACCGTAAAAAGTTATAATTTAAAAGTAATTAAGTAAGGACTCAGTTAGCAAGACCTTGAAATTTTAATATTATTTTTGAAAATTAATTTTGTTGTTTGTATGTTGATGTATTTGATTAGTTTGTTGCAAATTTTTTCTATTAAAATTCTTTGTACAAATTACCGGTATTTCATTTATTTTACTGCATTAAAAAAACAATTTTAATTCAAATAACTCAGCAATTTTGTATGTTTAAACATATTAGTAAGGTACTAAATTTATAAAAACAACATTTAAAAATTAATTAACATCGAGTTTTATTTGAAGCAAATTTCTTAACTTCAAAAGCAATTAAGAAACATTTAAATTATTACTATTTTTTTCCAAATTTTCTAATATAATTTTTTTTTTCATACGAGTACATGGGTACAAATTTGTTTTTTTTTTACCATTTAATTCGTAACCAGAAAGAAAACTGACAATTCAGCTAAAAAACAAATCAAGTTATTCTGCTCGAATGGTTTGTTGCAATTGAAGTCTTATCCGTTCATGTTGAATAAAATACTTAACACATTCGTTGACACATTTATGGAATAAATTTTTTTATTAAGCAAACACTTATGCTTACATACACATACATACATATATGCATATTTTTCTTATACATAGATCGTTATTAAAAATAATGATTGTTTGTATAAACATTTGTGACATGAATTATCTTTATGTCAAAATATGATCTTTAACAGTGTAGCGTGTTAACACCTTAGGGTCTTATACAAAAAAACTTAACATCGCTTTGCAAAGCAATGTTAAGTAAAGTTGTATTCTAAAAAAATTATTATATCAAATTTCTAAAGTAGGTCCTCACGTTTGTTAAGACTACTTTAAGTTAATATTTTCAAAATGTGTATTTTGTACCCCAAATATATTTGTTAATATAGCACATATTCATTCATGTTACATTTGAAAATGGAGCTAGAATTGTTAGCTCTTAGCTTAGATTTACTATTTCTGTCATGTAATGGAAAACATCATCAAATTATCCAACTGATTAAAAATACATGGTAAAATCCATAAAAAAAAGTGTTAAAATAAATACAATTGTACAAATATGTTTTAGTGATGTTCATACAATCAAAACAAATCGAAAAGAACTCGATATTCAAATACTCATTTCATTCGAATAAAACAAATTGTGATAATTCTTTTTTGTTCCTCAGAAGCTCATATTGTTTAGAATAGGTTGCTTTACTTCAAGAAAATAAAAATTTATTTAATAAAATAGTAAAATATGTGAATAACCGAATGAAATTGTATTCCATTTTGTACATCATAAGCCCTGAACTGGTTGTTGAACACGGTGGTGTTACCAGTATTTATTATTAAATAACAAAATAATTAAAGTTGTGTTTTGCATACGATTTCTTAACAAAGCAATATTAGCCTTAAAGTGCTTGTCAACTAATATGAACTTTAAAGCTAAAGTAAAATATTTTTTTGCATAAGGGGGTTAGTGTCCACACTGCGAAACCTGTTTTCAAAGATTTTGAAACACCCTCAAAATTTCGAGTTATTTTATACAAACTGTTTAAGGGTGGGTCTAATGTATTACCTTAGTACCCAGCAAAAAATTTCAAAAAAAGGTAATCGGGTTTGGAATTAAGCATTTTTGGTGGAAACTCTTCCTTACTGTATTACCAACTTAATGATTTTAACAAGACATGAGACTAAAATAATCGATTCTTGAGAAGTAGTTATGTTGTTTATTGTAGGAAATAATTGTTAAGATTAATAACATCTGTCCCATGTTACATTAAAAATTTAAATGTACATCGTGATTTAAATACGACTGATGAAATTGCAAAATACACAAGCAAATAAGGATGAAACGATACCACTAAGGTATCGATTACATGATTTAAATGAGTGAAAACAAAATTAAATACCCACCAAACCAAATGCTCCTAATTCGTACAGAATTCTTAACCAATAGTCGACAAATTCTTTTCCGATTTCGGAAATCTCATTGTATAAATTTCTTGCAGACGAGTTTTGGTAGAATTTATTTATGAAAATACTCCTTCAACAAACTACTTTTCTTGAATTACAAAAATTTTGAAGTTCAATTTTGTTAAAATCGCAAATAAATTCATTTATCGCCAGCAAAATCGACACGTCGCCAAATCAAAAACTTAGACGCCAAACAAAGGGGAAAAATCGCCACGTTTGGAATGGAGTGCAGCAGAAGATATAGTCGAGATGACATTTTAAATGTTTGTGCAAATTCGTTTTGTTCCCGCAATAACGCACGCTTTTAAAACAGTTTTTGCAGCTTGCAATTTTATCGTCTTTTTAGGGTTCCGTACACCAAAGGTGAAAAAAGGAACCCTATTGTTTTCGCTACGCTGTCCGTCTGGCCGTCTGTCCGTCAGTCCGTCTGTCCGTCTATCCGTCTGTCCGTCACACGGTATTTTCTCAGGAACCGTAAGAGCTACGGACCTGAAATTTGGACAGAGTATGTAGAACGTTGGCCACTACAACAACAAACACATGAGAATTAGAAATTAAAGGGTGCTCCAAAACGAGCGGCGAAAAATGTTAAAATCTCATGTAATATACATACAATTGTATGTACATATGTATGTATATTGACACTTGAAATTTGTAAAATTAGTGTATTTTTATATAGACTACAACAATAAACATTAAAATATTAAAAACTTTAAATTAAAGGGTGGTCCATCAGTTAATGCAATTTTGACTATGTAAATTTGACAAATTGCTATATCTTGGAGACCGTAAGAGGTAAACTCTTGAAATTTTCAGAAACGGTAAAACTAAAAAAAAATCCGAAAATTATAAAATCGCCAAACCGAAAAAAAAATCGCCAGAACCTGAAAAAAATCGCCAAAAATTTAAAAAAATCGCCAAATCGAAAAAAATCGACAAAATTAAAAAAAATTCTAGCACTAAAATAAATCGCCAAATTCAAAAAAATCGTTTAAATGAAAAAAATCTCCAATATGAAAAAAACGCCAAAACCCGAAAAAAATTGCCAAAACGCGAAAAATGCGCCGAAACCAAAATAATTGTTTATGCGAAAAAAAAATCGCCAAAATTAAAAAAAAGATCGCCAAAATTTAAAATAAACGCCAAAACCGAAAAAAATCCTCAAAACGAAAAAAAGTGCCTAAACTAAAAAAAAATCACCTATATGAAAAAAACGCCAAAATTAAAAAAAAATCGCCAAAATAAAAAAATCGCCAAAATAAAAAAAAACGCTAAAATAATAAAAATCGCCAAAATTAAAAAAACTTCAAAAACCAAAAAAAATCGATAAAAAGGTGAAAAAAAGTGCCAAAACTCAGAAAGCGCCAATAAATTAAAAAACCCCCAAACTAAAAATAATCGAAAGAACGAAAAAATGCCAAAACTATAGTTTATATTGTTCGTATTGAATTACATATCTCGTGCCCATACGGAACCCTTCGTGCGCGGGTCAAATTCGCACTTCACTGAATTTATTTTATAAAATATTTTATTTGGGTTGTTCCATTTGCACGAACTTACTCTAATATATATTCTAGATATAAATTTACATTTGACACGAAAAAATAAAATTGTGTTAAACTGGCGTCATGTTCAAATTATTTGTACCCAATAAGAAATGAGTATATTTGACCGATACGAGTACTTTTTACCGATGCCAAAATTACTTGGTTTCGAATGCCTTAATTCAGTAAGGATAATTAGGACTTTTTTGTTTGAAAATACTTCTGAGTTCTTGTGTTTGAATTCAGTAAATTAATTTCTTCAAAAATAGTTGTTGCCTCTGATAATGAAAAATAAAAATATTATTGCCATGTTGTTAAAATATAAATATTAAATTAAAGTATCATACAATAGTTTGGAAAATATATGTGTTGGAAATAATGTTTGGAACAAAATTATAAAGCAAATACACAAACCTTCTAGCATAGAGAATAAATAATTATTGTTTGAAAGAATCATAACTGCGGCTTTTTTCCGTCCATAGACAAGACCCTACAGGCAAATACTAGTCAAAACTCCAGTCCTATCCTTATCCCCCTGCTCGTAACATCTTGAATTTTAATGGACACATCCTCTTACAAAAGAAGGATACTACGGCTATACTACCAAACACTCTAGATGAAACTTCCTAGCAAAAAATTTTAAAAATGGTAATCGAATTAGTAATTAAGCATTTTTGGTGGAAGCTCTTCCCTACTGGATTACAAACTTAATGATTTCAACAAGACGTGAGACTAAAATAATCGATTCTTGAGAAGTGCTTACTTTTTTTATTTGGCAACTTGTTCACGTAATCTATTTAATCTAAAAATATCATTCTCCTCATTTAGCAACTTGTAGATAATTTTTTTTAAATTTTAGGTAATGCGATTTGTAAGCGAGTAATGAAATTTGGTAATCAGAAAAGTAAGTTATTATATGGCAATATGTAATTTTTTGGTGGGTACCTCTAACTCATAAATTTTTTTTTTAACCACTTTCAAAATTTTAAACAGTTTTTCAACGCAAAGAATACGGTTTTTATAAAACGTAAGCACATATTGCATATTCTAAAAAATTGGGTAAGCTTTTATTAAACATTTCGCATTTATTTTTTTACGTAATTTTTCAAATTCAACAATTGTTATTTTATTTTATTTCTCCTTATGAGTTACTAAAAAGTTTCTAAAGTACAAATGTTGCCATTGCATACTTTTTTTGGCAAGCCACTTCACAAAAATAGCAACCCTTTGGCTTATGGAATATTTGATGATGCCAAATCATTAAGAGAGTTAATGGTAATGGCTAGTTTGTGAACTTTTCGGACTTAGTTTTCTTAAAAACGCTGAACCAGTTTAAACAAATGCTTTCGGGTTCATAAGATTATCATTTGCTTGAACTATATTTGCAGTTAAAAACTGCTTTGAAGGCATGTTTTACGTGGCTGCCTACTTCGCACAGGTATTTCAGTACAATTCAAGCCAGCGGTTAGGCCACAAAAATATTAAAAATTATATGCTTATCACATACTGCAGAAAAAGTTAAACTGAATTTAAAACTTAAAAAAATTACAAACTTACTTATTTTAATAAAAAAATAAATATTAAAACCTCTTCACTTGTCACCAATTTTGAACTTTAAACACTTTCTTACTCTTATCTAAAAATATTAAATTATTATCATTAAATTCTATTATTTTTGTATTTACCCAAATGTATACATATAACTGAAAATTGCAAATGAAAACATGCTAAACTTTTTTAAGGTTTTTTTTTCAAATTAAAACAGATTTACAATAAAGAAGTGTGTACTTAATTCTGCATTACCAAATATAAAAACTTTACAAATACAATAACAGCCTTATGCAAAATGAGAAACTGGCATGAGCGTTGAAAATATAACATGGTCCTCACGTGTTTTGCCATGCAATCTTACAATAAAAATCAGGTTAGGAATAAATAATGGGTTAAAATCATTAAGACCATATTGAATTTTGGCACTTACACAAAAAAATATTAGCCAAAATGCTTCTAATTAAATCAATTAATGCTGTTTCAATCAATTTTATAATTGTATTAATTAAATTTTGTTGATTGAAAACAAAAAAGTTTAATGTTTGTATGGATGTTATACCATGTTCAGACGGCAACATGAACCACTTGGTTCGCTCTCTGAACCACATTTGCGAACCATGCCGTTCAAACGACACGATCGTGGTTCGTTTTGACAAAATTTTTTTGATTCAGTGATGCCAATTTATCAGTTTTCAGGGTAGATTTAACCCGTTTTCAGTCACTCAAAACGCGAAAAAAATGTTGGCCCCAAACTAGAAAACCCGCAAATCTAGCACTTTTTACAATTATCTCTCAGACATTTTAGACTTTTTTACTTTTTGTTTAATATGTCTACATTTTAATCTCTGTGAACTTTTTTCCCTTTAATCTAGCAATATCGACTTTATATTTATTTTATTTTGCTAGTTTGCTTTACCCATTTAAAAAAGATGAAGAATATAGAATAATCAGCCAATGTATTTCTTCAACATTTTTTGTGCTTTGAAAGACATTCAGTACATCCTAAAAACAGACAATGTATGTGTGTTTTTGGAAGAGCCAGAAATCGAAATTTTATTTAATAGCGACCAATTTTAAATGTATGTATTTACTTATGTAAACATACATATATACATATGTATTTACTTCTCTTATATACATATGTATGTAGTATGTACACTTTTTATATCCACATTATTGAAATGTAAAATCTCAAGCTATGTACATATTAGTGATGTAACTAATGTCAATTTTTGATATTCGCGAATACGAATACGAACATTTCAAAAGATATTCGCGAGTTCGAATATTTGAAACGATATTAGCGAATACGAATACGAATATTATATGCAATACGAAATATAAAAAAATTGCTATGAAAAAGGACATCACACTCTTGTTGGCGTACTTTAAAGTTAATAAAAAGTACCCAAAATTACGAATACATTGAAATACATGAAAATGTGCGAATATTCGACAATTCGAATACGAATACAAATATTCGTGCGTCACTAGTACATATGTATTAATCTCATGATACTTATCTATTTTTTGAATAAATTATTTTACAGAAATGGATGTGCCAGAAGCTAAAAGGCTTAACTCCACAAAATAAAAAGTTGAGTAAATTAGTAATGTTTGGCAAATAGATTTCCAAAATTTTTAAAAATTATAAAAGGTACAAGATATTTGTATGTCATTTAACAGAAAAAATGAGGGAAGAGGGGATTCCCGCGTAAAAGAAAATGGAAAATTCGTTTGATTAAACCAATGTGTTTAATTAAAGTGGAGTTAATTGAAGTAGCTTTTGAAAAAAATCAAATAAGATTCAAAGCCGATTTTTCATATTTTTAATGGAATATATCTAAATAATAGAAGAATAAAATAATTTCCATAGAGTTCACAACTAATTAGATAGTAATATAACAAAATTGAGAAATTTTCGAAAAGTGGAGTGAGGCCTTTTAGCGTCTGACAGATGAAAATGTTTTTGATGTTTTGATTCTTATTCAATCAATTTTACTTAATTTTGCGCTAAAGGTATATTTTGTCAATTTAGCAATTTTCCAATAAAATTTTATGCGTTTTGAGTATCAATAGTTGGCAAAACTGTTTTGATGCATATTAAAGACCTGGACAAGACGTCTTATAAGAATTTTTAAGACATGACGGCAATTTCAAATACAGGGAAATCTTATGAAACAAACGCTAACCAACGTTGTCGGCAATACATTCGTTTAACTTATTGCAGGTATAAGAGTAAAGAAGAAAATACTTCGTGACTGAAACATTTGTGGTGTTTGTGCTTTTTTCTCTCATTGGTGCGTATACAAATGTCATACATGTACATACATACATACCTTCATTTGTGTATGCTCTCTTATTTTTCTGCGCACATACAAACGCACACATGCATTTACATGAGTTGCTTTAAAAAACCTCCCTTAAACACAAACATAATAGCTTGCCATCTAAATATTACACACACATCCAAACGTACAATATGCAAAATAACATGTATCATGTACATGTATCAACAGTACTTCTTTTAATTGTTTGTTATAAACAAGACGTCTTGGCGACATCGCTTGTTAACAGTCATATAAACGTACACCAATACATCCATCATGCTTCGTTTATAGTACGACAGCATATATTATTGGCTTAGTATAATGCATGCCACGAGAATACATTTAAAAAACATGACGTATTTACATTTCAAGACTGCTTACGCAGGCCACTAATACATATACATACATCCATACATACGTGAATAGTTTGCACGAGTTTTATATGCTGTGTTATTTGCTTTTCACTGTAGATAGACAAATTAAAAAAAAATAAAATGTGTTATAATATTTTTAATTCATACACGCATCCGTTTTTTTGGTTTGTTTTTAGTTTACTCATGTGAATGTGTATGTGTATGGGTATGTGTGTACTCATTTTATTTTAAAAGCTACCCAGCAAAAAAGAGACTCCAAAAAAGTCATGAAGATGTAGAGTTTGCGATCTGGAAGTAGTGAAAATTTCGATCGGATGTAACGATTTTTACATAGGGTTGTCATTGCAAGAAGTTCTCTATTTCGATGCCTGGTCACTGAATTAGAAGAGCTATTAAGAAAAATTCCCTTTTTTGTGTTCTATGATAATATTTTCATCTAGAAAAAATTAAAAATAGTCACATACTTTAACAATTCCTTTCTTTTTATACGAATTTAAACCCTAAACAGTATAAATTTAAGCAAATAACTTTTAAATTTTAGCTTAAAATTAGTTCACAAACCTCTTTAAAAAAAAATATTTTTTTTAAATTGTGGTGAGTATTTTCTAACACTATGGAGGAGTTACAAGGTTTTGTATGAGTAAAATAAACTTCTATATGGTTCTTAGCTCACTGTCGGCAAATTAAAAATATCGAGTTTTTGGAAGCAATGAAAATGTGGAACTACTACAACTAGAATGACTTCCATTTTTTTCACTGGGTAGTTCAGATAAATTAGCGATAATTTATTATCAATACTAGCGATGATATTAATTTCTGCATGGTTCGCAGCAAGGTTAAAAATGAAGCAAGTTGGTTTGCTATCAAAAAATTTTATGGCGAACAGTGTTGCCATAAGTTGTAAAGGGAAAAATGCTAGATTTCAGAAATAAAAGGGCTAAAATGTTCTACAGTACACACAACAAAGTGCTAAATTTTTAGTTTATCTTATTTCTTAAGCCGACCATACACTTGCAATGAAATTGTGAATTTTTTGTATTCCATTTGATCACTAACGTGTATACCATATTAATAGGTTGCACGATACATTTTTTCATAACAAAGAAAATAAAATTATATTGTGTAATGTTTTGCAAATGCAAAATTGTATAGTATTATGTTAAGTTTTTTATTGTTAGAAAAATTTCGCCATATTTTTTGAATGATTTGTATCAATCATTCCATATATAGGACAATAATATAGCTGATGATGTTGCATAAATTGTGCGAGATTTCACCATTGACAGATATACAATAACATTATTAACACTTTATTAAGCTCTTAAAAAGAATAAAATTTAAAACAAGTGTTGTTAATTTAGTATTTCAAATGATGTACTTTAATATATTTTTACCCATATGTGTATCTTAGAGTGGTTAAATTAATATGACTCCTGTCATACTAAACACTTCACGAAGATAAATAAATTTGATAAACATATAATATCCCAGCAAAAAATTACACATTACCATCGAACTACTTGCCATATAATGCCTTACTTTTCCGATTACCAAATTTCATTACTCGCTTACAAATCACATTACACAAAATTTAAACATTTATGTACAACTTGCTAAATGAGGAGAATGATATTTTTAGATTAAATAAATTACGTGAGGAAGTTACTAAATAAAAAAGTAAGTACTTCTGAAGAATCGATTATTTTAGTCTCACGCGTTGTTAAAATCAAAATCAAGTTGGTAATCCAGTAGGGAAGTGCTTCCACCAAAAATGCTTAATTCCAAACTCGATTACCTTTTTGGAAATTTTTCACTGGGATTAATTGGATCGAAATTTGTTTTAAGAAATTACCTGTGGAAAATTTATGAACTTAAAGAAATAAAAAAGTGCGAAAAATGCTAAATAGTTAAAGGAAAGTTCTAAACTAGTACTTAGCATTATTTTTAAAATCGTTAGTGCTAAACGAAGAAAAAAGTGCTAAATCTAGCACTAAAAGTGCTAAAATGGCAAGCCTGATGGCGAACCATGTTGATTCAATCAACACGCGAACCGCGAATGAGAGCGCGAACCCCGATAATTACTGTCCGTGTGAACACGGCAAACATAGGCTGAGTTTACATCTGGCATTTCTTGTGTGCCATTTAAAGTCCTGCACAATACCATTTATAAGACCTTTCAAGACATGAGAGATTTTTCAAATGCTTTACTACAGCGAAATATTCTAAAACAACCGCTAAACAACACTATTGGCAAGACATTTGTTTCAGTTGTTTGTCTTGCCAACAGTGTTGTTTAGCGTTTGCTTTAGAATATTTCGCTGTAGTAAAGCATTTGAAAAATCTCGCATGTCTCGAAAGGTCTTATAAATGGTCTTATTCAGGACATTAGTCTCATTTGCCCAAAAAAACGTAACCAACTAATTACTAATGAAAAACTGTTTGATTCAGACATATATTTATTGATTTAAACAGTTTGCAATAATTTGGGATTCTATAAAATTGTCTATTAATTATGTATTACTATTAATAAATACATATCTGAATCAAATAGTTTTTCATTAGTAATTAGTTGGTTACGCTTTTTTTTACGCTTGTGTGGCATTTGGCACACAGATGTAAACCCGGCCATACAGACGAATTTTAATTTGACATTTATTTGCTGGTGGTTCAGCTTTATACAATTACAAATCCATCGGATAACAATAAAAGAAACAAACTACAGCATTTAAGTGAAGATGGTATACATTAAAATAATCTTCATATGGAAATTGAATAAATAAAATCCAAGTTTCATAAATTTTAGTTAAAAATAAATAAGAAAATGTGAAAGACTTTCTCCGCTATGCAAAAAAATACGTGTGCTTGAAGTGTACGGTAAATCAAATTTTCCATACAAAGCCCGGTTTTACCGTACACTTGAAGAATACGTTAGTTTTCTTTTGCACATGGGGGTTTTTCTTTAATCGGATTAACTTAACTTTCACAAGAAAGAATCTCGACTTCCATATAAAGAAAAAAATATCTCTTGTTCTTGTAATATTTTTGTTACCAAATGCATATAACAAAATAATATTTGAGTCAAAGAAAATTATTAGTTATAGGAAAATATAATAGTTCTAACAACAACGAAAAATACGAAATACAATGAAAATCTATATTAGGCTGTGTATAATTTTCTAAATGAATGCTTGAATCAATTAAAAATAAAATTGATTGACCCGTGTTCATAAAATTTAAAATGAATTTGAAATGAATTTTATTTCAAATGTTTTCATTAAAAAATTTCTTAATAGATTTTCCTTTTTTTTTATTCCGTCACTTCTATAATTTTTTTTGGGTCATACCTAAAAAGCTCTTTTTATGACAAAACGAAAGCTTTTTGTTTTATAAAAAGCAAATTTTAAACGTTATTGTTAATAAACGAAACATAAAAACGAAAGGGCTTATGTTTTCTAAAAACAGCCTGTAAACCTGTTGTGAATGTTGATTTGCAAACAATTTTCCACACTTCAAAATAAACAGTCTTCAATCTTTAGCAATTTTCTATACAGGGCGTCTACTCTCTAATAAGAAACGAAAGCAAATGATTTCGAATTCTAATTTTAATAACATATAAATTTTTTAAACATTTTCTGTCGTTTCGAAATACAGAGTAGACCCCTCAGATCATAGTGAAATGAATTTTTTCTTTTGTGTTATGTTTATTAAATTAATTTTTAACTCAAACCTTATTTGTTTCTGCTTCAATTCTAGGCGAATTGGTTTAAAGCCACGCAATACTGTCGTTACCATGGCATGCATTTGGCCAGCATATCATCACAAGAGGAGAACGATAGACTGGAAAAACATATACGAGATTTTGGTATGTATTTCTAATCAAAAGTTTTTTTTTAAGTTTTATATAACACTTTGCCTTTACAACAGATAAACCAAGAAAACGTACATGCGGATTGTTAAGCAAAAGTGTATGTTGCAATAAACAGTGTCTTACAGTTGGTTACTTCGTACAAAAATTCCAACAAATGTTTGCTGTTTGCACAATTTAACTTTCGCTTTTAAAAATGTTGCATAGAAAAATCATTTCTTTTTTAGTTCAACTATTTAGGAAATGCAACAAACACAATTAGAAAAACTAACCCAATCAAAATTAAACAGGGTTAAAAATGAATAACACAAGGAGTGTGGAAACAAAAGTTCGTACATTCATTCCCACCCTCACATGCCGAAAGAAAGATAAAAAGTGAAATGGTTTGAAATAAATAGAAGTAAAAAATATGTAATCCAAATGCACCATTTTGCCATTAGCAACTAAAAATAATAGCTATGGATACACAAAGGGTGTTTCCAAAAAATATGTAAATTATTGATGAATTATAAATTATGGTAATTCAAATTTAGTTGTAACTACCAGTATTCTTGGATACCTTAGAAGCCCTTAAGGGTCTTAGTCTTTATTTTGTTTTCGCTACTCAGAACGCTGGGACTCGCTTTGGAGCGCCCTCTTATTTGTTTAGCGTACTATTAAGTTTGTTAATATCTGACAGAATGTTAGGCTCTCAGTTTGAATTTCGGCAAAGACCGATATTTGCCCAATTTTCGAAGTACCAACTTAAATATAACAGTGAGAAAACTGAAAAGCTAAAGTGTGTGGACTGGACTTACTGGTCTCACGTACCTTCCATAACTCTAAAGGGTAAATTTATCTGTCTAATATATGTTTATTATTGAAGTTCTTTAGTTCAATTATGCATTTTGAAGTCCTTGTTTCAGTGGGCGTTTTCGTACCGCATACAGATTTGTATAAATTTTATGTATTTTAATGGAAGACTTTGGGTTGAATATTACAAAATGCAACCTTTAAAGTATTGAAAAACACTCGGTATTGAGTAGTCAGTACTGAAATACTCAATACTTTTACAACACTATTCGCCTTAGGTTAATGTCAGCATTGTCGTTATTAAAGACCTCCACAAGACGTCTTATAAGAACTTTTAAGACACGAGGGCAATTTCAAATGCCTTACTACAGGGAAATCTTCTGAAATAAACGCTAACCAACGTTGTCGGCAATACATTTGTTTAACTTATTGCAGGTATAAGAGTAAAGAAGAAAATAGTTCGTGACTGAAACATTTGTGGTGTTTGTGCTTTTTTCTCTCATTGGTGCGTATACAAACGTCATGGATGTACATACATACATAACTTCATAATTTGCAAAATATGCAAAATACCAAGCATACATGTATAAACAGTACTTCTTTTCATTGTTTGTTATAAACAAGACGTCTTGGCGACATCGCTTGTTAACAGTCATATACACGTACACCAATACATCTATCGTGATTCGTTTAAAGTGCGACAGCATTTATTATTGGCTTATTATAATGCATGCCTCGAGAGTACGTTTAAAAAACATGACGTATTAACATTTCAAGACTGCATACGCAGGCCACTAGTCGTTATTTAAGCGACAATAATTTATGTGCTGTTAATTTTATCGGCAAAAATCAACAGAAAATATCACTTGCGTTCTATCGTTAAAAATAAGTTTCAGAATCACACAATGGTTATTTTCAGCGACAAAATGTATAGACAAAAAATACAATTGTCGAATTGTTAAATGTTACTGAATCGCACTACTGATAACTTTAATATAGATACTGGAAGCCTTATCCATTTAAGTTAAGCATTAAACACATTCACCACAGCAAGCTACCGACTACCAAATGTCAAGTATAGAATACACATGTTTATATGAGAGTGATTCTTTTGAAGACAGCAAGGCAACACGGCGGCAGGTTGTTGTCTGTGCTGATTTTGTCGTTGTAGTTCAATTAAACTAATTTCTATTTCTTTGGCTGCAATGAGAAAATTCGGCCTTGCCAGTACAATAAAAAATATTGAATGAATGATATCGCACAATTATTTCATATTATTTAAGAGATATAATATCCAAAAAGCAATAATCGGTTAACTTTTATACTTTTACGACCTATAATTACATTTTGAAAGAGTATTTTAATTTTTATAAATGCGAGATATTTGAAGGTGGCAATACAGAACTATGTACTTATACTTAAATATAAGATGCAGATGTATGATATGTATTTAAACCAGAGCTTCCCAGAGAGAGAGAGAGAGAACCGAGAGAAATGTATAGGCGTATGTGTATTCATTTGTATAAAAACCCGATTGATGTTCAGCACACTGGATTTAAACACACTCTCGTAAATAAAATGTCAAAAATTGTATAGAAATTTATTTACACAAACCTGTTAAGTTTACCCAACAATTTTGACCGTGCATTTTCTAAGGAACAACTTTTTGGTTTCTTTGAATTTTTTTAATGCATTTTTAGAAACACACACACTTTTTCATTTTTATAAAAATATGTATTTAAATTAAAAACTGCTTGAAATTTTAATTTTAAGAGTTCTCATGAAAACCTTTAGTAATTAATTTTTGTCCTGCTGATACACATTCAGTATCAGTGAGCAGCTCAGATACATACTTGTGGATGTCCTAATCGTACGCCCAGAAAAAAGATTGGTTCACGCTATCTATTTTCTATTAATCCAAAAAACAATCCATGTTCATTACCATAAGGGCATAATTGTAACCAATGATTGTAATATGATTCTGACAATTCTTAAATTGATTGCATCAACTGAGCGTATGCTTTTGTCATGACTAATTAACTTATTGGTTAACACAACCGGATAAAATACTATGAATTGGATTTTACGACCAACTTTTAGTATTGGCAACAAAAAAATTATAGTTATATATTAAGGTATAAATAAACACTCTCTATCAGTTGCTGCAACTGACTACGAGGTTGAGTTTACTATCATAATTTATAGCAGAAAATTAAAAATTAACTTTTGTGATTTTCAAAGATATTACGATTTTTGAATTCTCAAATGGTTTTTGTGCATAAGATAACATGTTTGTGGCTGTTTGAAATATGTGGTTTAAGAAATGAATATAAACATGTTTCACCACGAGGAAATAAATTTCCATTAAAATAAATTTCTGAAATTATGTATTTTTATTTGCGTCTATTGTTTATTTTTATTTCAGTAAGGAAGGTCAATTTTTCTTTCACAGGAACCAATTATAATATTGTTTTAGTTACACTAACCATATTTTCGGTAGCACGAATAACTTTTATTTCAAATTCAATATTGTTAACCTATTTTTTCTGTTGCTGCAACTATTTATTTAAATATATAATATAAATATACATATTTATAATTAAAATATGGTGGCACCAAAGGAAAATTGCATTGACAACAAATTCGATTGTCTCAACGAATCTGTTTTCTATGTATATAAAACCCCTCATCCAAGTGAAATTGATATGAAAAGAATTGAGTCAAAAGTGTTAATTAGTTGCTAATGCTTTTTCACACAATAATATAAATTTTTATGAAAGGATTGTATCAAAATTTATCAGAAAATCGCTAAAACTAGAAAAAGAATTGCAAAAAATTATTTCTTGCAAATTTTCAAAATCCGTTAATGACTATAATTTATATAAAAAAAATCATTAAAATCAAATTGCTTTAACTTTTTGCAGACGAGTTTTGGTAGAATTTATTTTTGAAAGTACTTTTTCAACAAACTAATTTTCCTAAATTACAAAAATTTTCAAGTTAAATTTTGTTTCAAAAAAGCCATAATAATCGCCATCAAACTTATTTATCGCTACAAAAATCGCCAAAAAAAATTATTTATCGCCAGAAAATTCTCCATGTCGTCAAACCAAAAATTTGGACGGCAAACAAGTTGAAAATCGCCACGTTTGGTGAGAAATCGACATATCTGACAGCCTTGCTCAGGTATAGTGTATTAATGTATTTTGTATTTTTAATGAAAACAGAAGAACAAGCTACACACAAATTCTCTCAGAGAGCCTCTATCTAAGTACAACATTTTAAAAACAAATAAAATAAAAGTCTAAAGGTACGGTCACACTTGTCAAACATTTGCCCAAAAAAAGCGTATCCTCTAAATGGGAATGAAAAATTTTTTAATTCAGACAAAAGTTTGACAAGTTAAAGAATAGACAATAATGTTGGATTCTATGATATTGTCTATTAGTTGAGTTCGAAACTGTTTAATTTGATAAAAAAAAGTGTCTGGTTCAAAACTTTTTTCATTAGTGTTTGTTGGTTACGCTTTTTAGGGCAAATATTTGACAAAAGTGACCGTAGCTTAAGGCTTAATGCTTCATTAGTCTTAACTTTCTGTTGATGTTCTGTGCTGGGCCGTTCTGCTTCTAAATTTGAGTAATTTTTTTTTCTGTATTAGGTTATCAGCTGTTTTTGGCCAGAAGGGTCGTAGCTTTCCACTAAAGCGATGAGTTTTGCATCGTTCATTGTTAATTTTCAATATAATTTTTCTTTTAAAAACAAATTTTTCTTAATTCTATAAATACAATCACGATTTAATTCAAAATATTTTGAACCGAAACAGAACAGAACGAAACAGAAAAACTAACGACTTGTATTCTATTTCTATAAACAAAAAAGAGTCAGCTGATTCGTAACAGAATATAAAGTAAAAACTAATTCTAGCTTCAGTCTAGACGATATTTTGAATCAGCATATTTATGGTGAAAAATTTGTTACCAGTGCAAACATATCGTGTAGACACAAAATTTTTTCAATATACGTATGCTTAACTACATACGAAGGACATTTGTTAAAGGCGCCAACAAACGTTTATACAAGATTTTAGCATATCATGTAGACACCATATTTTTACTTTGTAAGAAATTTGTTATGTATGCTATCATATGTGTAATTTGTTGAAAAGCCTATTTAAGCTTTTCAGCATACGGCAAATTTGATGGCAAATAGAATTGATATTTTAAATCTACTCATGTATGCAGTGTTGCCTGACTTGTAATTTTTTCTCTTAAGTTCCGCAATTTACTGCTTATTAAACCTATGGTACCATTTATTAAAACGAAACGGTAAATGTGAAAAATATACTGCAGAAATGTTAATCTTGGATTCGGGTGAGTAAAAAATAAGGGAAATTACAATTTCATAAAAAAAATGCAGGTGATTCTGAAGAGGATAATCTCTCTTATTCCAGCTTCCTTCTGATTTTGCAACTTCTCGCTTCTAACAGTTTTGCCGATTTAAAAAAAAATAAAAGTGCTCATCATCCCGCTGATAGTAAGTTCTTGCGAATTTTCGCGACTTTTATTGAATTTTTTGAATTCCTTACAGTTTTGTTAATCAATATTATGGCTGTTTCAAAATTATGCAACTTTTAGCATTTTGTTTGCAAATTTTGCTATAGAAGCGACTTTTACATGTATTCAGCTTCTTGGCAGTTTTGCCGATTTTAAAAAAAGTATTAAACATTGTTAATAAATGTTTGCAAATTTACGCAATGTTCGCGATTTTTACTGAATTTTGCATTCTTTACAGTTTATCGATTTTTAATTCATATGTATTATGGCTTGTTTAAAATTTTGCCAATTTTCACGAATTTTTAAGTTCGCAATAAGAGCGGCCTTTTGTGTGGTTTTTACCAGTTTTAACAATTTTGAAGAGTCTAAAATATTTTTAAACTTTTTCATCCTGCTGTTGCAGCTTTATGCCAATTTTTGTCATTTCGCCAATTTCATAAATAAAAATATAAATTTTTTCACTTAAAGCGATATACATACATAAATTAATAATAAAGAAAGAGAATTGTCAATTTTTTATATTTAAGCAGATGCTCACATGACTCAACATATATAGCAGAATACGAAATTCAACATATTGTGTAGACACAAAAATTGTATGCTAACTCATATGTTGTATTATCATTTGCTGACATATGTATGTATATATGCTGACAGCAGGATTTGTTGTTATTTTTAAGGATATGAATGTTAGCATATATTTGCTGTCTCAACATATCTTCTAGACTTAGTTTAATAGTGAATTTAATTTTTATATGAAAATTTCAAACAAGAAATTTTACACTCTTGTACTTAATATGATAATACAATCTATACTGAGATATAATAGGCACCACGACATACAAACATTCAATCATATAAGATTAACACGTAAAAATACTTTTCATATACCCAATTAAACATTTACAAGGGCGATTTTTTTCAGTGGAACAGCACTAAACATTTTTAGTGCCGTTCTGCTTTTAAGCACTTTCTCATTTTGGTGACGCTTGATCTAAATCAGCGATCTTCAAACCCGCGCACGCGTGCGAGTGCTCTCACAATAATGAAGAGAGCAATAAGAGATAGTTTGTGTTTCTAATTAATGTGTACTCAATTGTTGCTACAATCAAGGTTACCACTCTAATCTCAGACTATTCATATGTACCGGTTGCATTTTAATAGAGAACAATGGATTCTTTTAAATTAAATTTCAAGGCTTTCTACTTTTCAGAGCTTGAATAATCATATCTGAAACTAAATTATTATTTACTATTTAAAATACATCAAATGTGCATTATTCTATTTTTGAACACGAGAAATTGTCTTGAATTATAGTTTTACAAATATAATTTGGCAGCCCCGCTATAAGAAGAGCAAAATCTATTACGCTCAAAAACGAAGCACGAACACAAACATAAAAACATTAAAGAGAGTAGAATGCATGCTTGTACGAAAGTATGTATAAAAAAGAGAACATCAAAGTGTAAACGTGCGGGCTTTTGCTTAATTCAAATCTAAATGAAGGAATTGTTGATCGAAAAGTGAAGAATAACCTAAAAGTGTAAATGAATAATCGCCCGAAGTTCTTGGGTGTCTGTTCATTACGAACTATCATCCGAATTGTGATTGTATAATCTTGGGTTTTTTAACATTTTGAGGAAATTTGGGAATTACTAATTATGAACAAATACCAAATTATATATAAATGCTGAGTCCCCCAAAGTCGATGAACAAGTACTTATTTTTTTTTACAAAATTTTTTGGTTTGCTACCTGTTTTTATATACATACATGTTTTAAAGTAATAAAACGAAAAAAATATGACTGCTGTGAACCCCTTATAATTTACAATTATAAATATTGCACTTATTTGTATTTTGGTTTTAGCACCTTTGTACATTGCTTACTCTCTCTCTCTCTCTCTCTCTTCATTTCGTTTGGTAAACATCATGAGTTTCTACATGTATTTTGTTATTACTGTATGACCTTTGTGTTTGAGTCACAACATAAATTTTTTTAAACTATATTAAAATGTTAAGACATTATGACACTTAGGACCAGTGTTGTCAGATATTGCGATATCTCGACAAACTTCGCGCTTGGCGATTACTTGGCGATATTTGAACTCCTTGGCGATATTTTTGGCTATATTTTTACGATTTCAGTAAAATAGAATAATGTTAAGAACATAAAATTTTTTAAAGGAATTTTTTCTACAACATAAAATATTTCGTGCAAAAATTCTAAATGTTGTGACTCTTTATCTAAACAAAATTTTCTGTTTCAAAATTCAAGAAATTTAAAAAATATGGGCCACAAAATCTCATTTGATGTTTATCTGTGTTTCATAAACACCAAATGGGATTTTGTGGGGAAAACTTTCTTTTATAAGTTAGAACCAACATTTTCATAATGAAGCACTGAAAAGCCTGCAAGAGTTCTCGCATAGAGTGTATAAATACGACGATGCTGCTGGTACTAATCACTTCAAGGATATGACATGTGTACTTGAATACATATTTAAGTAAATGTTAATTCAGTTTTAGCACAAGTTTTAAATAATAATTTTTATCTGGGTGTTCAAGTTCAATTTCGATGTTAATGTAAACACTTTTTTTAATTTTTCTTAAACAGCCACCCTTATTGAATTAAAAAATATTATACAGACACAACAACAACGTAAACATTGGCGATCACAATTTTAGGGAAAGGGAAAACATTTCACGTGAAGTTTTATTGTCGATAGACGTTACCTACTGAATTTAAAATTTAGCAATATTTGTAATGTAATTAAAAACTAAAAAAAAATTTTGTAGCTATAATATAATGTTTTACTACATTGGCGATATTCGAAAAGTTATTTGGCAAGAAGGCTGGAAATAAATCTGACAACACTGCTTAGTACACCTAAGACACCCTTGTGAATACCCCAATTATATTGCGCTGAAGTTAGCAAATAGAAAAGGTATCGTGGGACAGCATCATTTCATTCAATATTTTCAAATATTTTCCACATTTTATAAAAACCACGCTATGACAACGCAATTATATTATATTTATTAGTCTTTTTCACACTGTTTCTCGAAGCAAATATTAAACTAAGGAGTTATAGTTCTTTTTACCAGTATGTATTCGTTTTTAAAAAAATTTTCGAGCAAACTGTGTCTTCATCCACGACTTAAATAAAATTTTGCTACGATACTAAGCATCCTATATTTATTATTTTTAGTTCTATGGCGTTTTGTAATTAAATTATATGTGACAAAGGACAGTCAAACGAGCTTGGAATAACTGCTTAAATTTTTTTATCACAAGTTATATGCAAATGCTACAATTTGCGATATTATGTTATTTTTGCTTTTTATGAAAATTTTTGGTCAGTATTTTCTTGTGAAGAAGCAGTTTCTTTGTTCGATATGGGGAATTTTTCCTCAAACATACATTGCAACACTGGTCACACATTATACATTTTTCTAGGTATTTAGTTTACGATATTTTATCTTTGTTCTTTCAAAAAAAATTTTAATAATTGTGTTTGAAAGTAAATTTTTATAAATATTGAACAAATTTTGTAAACGTTGTTTTTATTAATTCAGAAAAATTAAAGTTTAAAATTTTCAGTAGAACCAAATACCCTTATATTAATTTAAAATTTTAACATTGGGTAAATATGACACTCTTAAGAGGAAGAAGTCCAATATATAGACGCAGGTTTACCCATATAAAAAATTTTCAATATTGTTAATATGTTTTCAGTCGTAGGAAATATCTTTCAAGAAATTAAAATTATAAGGAATCTTTTTTTTATACATACTTATTTGCAATTTAACAAATCAGCTTTCGTAACCTCCTGTTCAGTAACTGCTTGTTAAATTTAAATAGTGTTATAAAGTCAATGCTCCTAAATAGGTTACACATCTGTGTACATATGTATGTATGTATATGAAAAGATACACGTACATACGTACATCCATTCGTTTATACACTAAAAATATTGTGTAGGTAAATTCAAATGAAAAATATTTTTTTTTTTATTTTTTTAAGGAAAGTAACGCTCAGGCAATGAATGCCTACTACTACTTATAGGTGTTACCTTCTTTACGAAAGGGATAGTACTAGAGAAGAAAGGTGGTGAAGGAAGAGATAGAGGAAAACTTTATTCTTTAACAACTCTGTGTTTTGCACATTATAATGCAGAGTTGCAGCGTCTCTGGTGTCAATGAGGCGTATTAAATTTTTGAAGCTGTGTTTAGTGGCCATATTGGTTATTTAACTTTGCGAACGATTCTGCTGCACAATACTGACGAAGGAGGTGGCTCTGATGTTACAAAACTTTATTCTTTAACAATTCTGTGTTTTGCACATTATAATGCAGAGTTGCAGCGTCTCTGGTGTCAATGAGGCGTATGAAATTTTTGAAGCTGTGTTTAGTGGCCATATTGGTTATTTAACTTTGCGAACGATTCTGTTGCACAATACAGACGAAGGAGGGGGCTCTGATGTTACATTAGGATTAGTATCTGCTAAAGTCGGTATAGTTCAGTGACCATTGACTATACCTTCATCACTTGAAAGGAACAATACTGCGCACCAGAAAAATGCATGGTGTTGTTACTTAATGACTGTCGGATACCGGGCTTGAACCCAGCACCTTCGGTTTTGTAATCAACGTGCTAACTACTTCAGCCAACGCCAACTTCGATGTCTTATTTTCTTGTTTTTATTTCCGTTTTTTGAGCAATGTATGTTTTATCTACATACATATACATATGCTTTCTACATTATTTCACATTTTAAAGGAAGGAAGCTAAACCCCTCAATAATCAATTTCAATGTATTTTTAATAAAAAAAAATATTTTACTGAATAAGTTTAATAATATTTTGTTTATATTTTGTGACCAATTTCGTTAGTGAATATATTTATTTTTGCGTAGGCTATTTTTGGTCAGTTTTCTTAGTTATTAAGATGCAAATAAAACAAATCTATTTCATCTTTTTTCTCAACGTTTCGTCAGTTTTTTCCGACGTCTTCAGGAGAATTTTTTATTAAGCTCTATCAACAAATTACAAAATGTTTGTTATATATAGTTTTGAGTATGTTATATTAGCTTTTATGCTGTACTCATGATTCTTCAGTTATATTACTAAATAAATTATTAAACTGGACATGACGAACAATTAAGATGAGAACGACATTATTGTATCTTTTGACGTGGTATCGCTATTTACAAATATACCTACACACTTAGCGATTAAGAATATGCTTGACAAATGGGGAACCCTTAAGGAACACACTACTATCAGTAAGAGACAATTTCTAAAAATACTCCACTTCTGCATAACGGATAACAACTATTTTACGACGGACAGTATTACCATCAAACATATGGTATGCCAATGGGAAATCCATTATCCTCGACGATAGCTGATACTGTTATTTAAAAATTCAAATATTTTATTTTCATTTCTTGCCCAAGTTTGATGATACGTACTTTTGACTTGTGAAAATCATGCACTTGTAGATACGTTATTTTGAATTACCGATAAAAAAAGTGTTATATTTGGTCGAGGCATGTAAGTTAAGCTCATGTATCATAATCAATCAAAAACACGATTTTGAATTTTTTGATGATACGAAATCTTGGAACTTCGACGACCATATGGTCATTACGGTGATATCTTTTTTTGGACGACATTCTCCCAAGAGTCTACTGGTATCGTACGGGCAATATTGTTTTAATAATAAAAAAGCTTCGTGCACCAAAATCCATTTAATATTTTATTTTTAATTTTTAAATAACCAATTTTTTTTACTATGGTAAATACACTTGTATGTATGTACATACATATGTATGTGCGAAAATGACAAAAAAAGTATTTCGACATACATACATATTATATAATTTCAGCAAAAAAAAAAACATTATTTTTATTAAAAAAAAACTTCATCGCGTTTGGTGCGTGCACTTTCTAGCTAAAAATGCAGTTCTTAATATATTTCCATGTTCTACACGATTGGAAGGTATAATATTTACAAAAAATGCAAGAAGTTCTAACCGTATATGTATATGTATGTAAAAATTAAATGAAAAAAAACTTTCAAAATAAATAATATTTTTACGGAATACATGTTCTAAGCAACTGACTACACAGAAAATCATTATTATATTGTGGTTTGCTTACTAAACAACATATACAAAAAGTTAATTAAAATGTATGTATGTATGTACATACATGGCTTGATCAAATAACTATATTTAGTTCCCGGAAAACTTTTAAAAAAACCTACATTCGGTTAATGTAAAACTTTTTTGAGTGCACATATATTCATATTTAACGAAGTTTATGTGCGATATTTAGTACATCCGTCCCTCCATCTGTCTTTACGGTCAACAGCAGCAGTTCGGTTCAATGGATACTTTGAGTTAATACAGTTACAACGAGCTTCTCATAAAATAAAATAATGCTAAACTATAACAAAAATATTTTCAAACACATAAATAAATAAATACACATTTATGTTTGTATATGTTTGAAATGTACTCGTACATGACTGAATAGTTAAAGCAATACCCGGAAATAAAATTTCATAGAGAAATATATAACCATGTATTGTTTGTGTAATATATATCTAAAATTGTAAAAAAAGAAATGGAATAAGAAACATTAACTTAATTGGCTTACAAAATAAGACAGTTCTTCAACTTTGTTATGTTATGTTTGAGTGAATTGTGAAAAAAATTTCCGTTCCAGAAATGCAAGTAAAAGATTTTCAAGCTAAAGACAGGCAATCTAACAGTTAACTTAGTTATTATTATCAAATGAAAATTTGAAGCCGGTTTTTCGAAAACACTAGCATTTTCTCGCTTATGTTTAGTTTATAAACAATACTGTTTAAAAAGTTGTGTGACAAAAAGGAAAAAGTGTTTTAACTCTAGATAAGCTAACTTTGATTCAATGGCACTGGTGTTATGTAAAAGTATCCTTTAATGAAATATCAATTTTTTCATGACTTTTTTTAGAAAGTCGTATCACGTAATTTATCATATACTTTAGTATATTTCAAATTGAATGTGATATTTACCGTGAATAGATATTTTCCTTGACAAAATAGAAACGCACACTGAATTTCCCAATTTAACTGCAACAGAGTTGAATTTTCAAAAGTACTCTACTACAAAGCAGTTAAATATGAATTGGTTTATCTAGGCGCACGGTAGTGCGCCAGGCCAAGTTCCGGCCAATGCACGCAGTGTGTATATTTCGAGCTGTTTTTACCTCCTCATAACTTAGTTTCCCGCAATCGTAAAATTATAAAATTTGAACCATAATTAGAATAAATTCATCTAACCTCATATGCACAGTTTGAAAGTTTTACAATGAAAGGTTCCGGAGACATGGAGGTGCAAAAAGTGCATATTTTAAGACATACTCACTGACCTACTGACTCACTCATCAATATTATGAAGCACTTCCGCTATAGCTAGAGATCTGAAATTTGGTACACGATTAGATCTAGGTGAGCGATGAACTAGAAAAATCTGAAAACCCAAAAATTTTGACCAGGGCTACGCCCATAAAAATTAAACTTTGTGCTAGTGAGCTGACATTTGGTACGCAAGTAGAAATATGTGTGCAATCACCTAGAAAAATCTGAAAACCCGAAAATTTTTACCAAGGGTCCGGGGATACCCCCATAAGGCTTAGAATTAAAAACACAAATCTAAAGCGTTTAACTCAAGCGATTTTATTGAAATTCGGCACACATGTTAAAATAATGCAAGGCTATACATTTTTGTTAAAAAAAAGTGGGCGTTAACACGCCCATACAATTTAAACCTCCTATTTCATGTACTTCTGGTCAGCACATTTAAATGTACTATTTATGTAACTATTAATATCCGATTAAAGCGAAACTAAAGAGAAAAGATAAACACTAGCCAAAAACAAAATTTGGATTAAAAAAGTAGGCGAAAACACGCCCATAAGATAAAAAATTAAAATTTGCGCTAGTGAGCTGAAATTTGATAAACGAGTAGTTATAGATTGCAAAATTACTAGAAAAATCTAAAAGCTTAAAAATTTTGCCAAGGTGGGCGGCCCATTAGGCTCAGAATTTAAAATACAAATCTGAGTCCTTTAACTGGAGCGATTTTATTGAAATTTAACATACATGTTGCAATAATGTAAGGCTATAAATTTACGTTGAAAACAGAGGGAGTTAACATGCCCATACATTTGAAGCCTACTATTTCACATACATTTGAATATACTACATATTTATAAATTTATTACTATCCGTTTCCAACGAAACTCGACAAGAAAGAAAACTACTGGCCAAAGAGAATCTCGAGATTGAAAAAGTGGGCGATATCACTCCCATTAGAAAAAAAATTAAATTTGCGCTAGTCAACTGAAATTTGATAAGAAATAGGTCTAGATTAAGAACTAGCTAAAAAATCTGAAAACCTGAATATTATAGCCAGGGGCGGGGCTACGTCCACAAAGCTCAGAATAAAAAAAAACAAATCCAATGCGTTTAACTCAAGCGATTTAATTGTAATTTGGGTTACAAATAATACAAGGTTATAAATGTTCTTTAAACAAAATGGGCGTTACAAACCTACAAAATTTGCCCTCCTATTTCATGTATGTACTTCGGATCAGCACATTTAAATATACTATTTATGTATTTATTATTAAACGTTTCCAACGAAACTCAACAGGAGTGATAAACACTCGCCAAAGAAAATCTAGAGTTTGAAAAAGTGGGTTTGATCACGCAAATAAGAATACAAAATTTAAATTTTCCCTAATGAGGTGAAATTTGATAGACAAGTATTTCTAAGCTAGAAACTAACTAGAAAAATATAAAAACCAGGAAAATATAGCCATAAGGGTGGGGCTACGCCCATTAAGTTTATAACTAAAACATGAAATTTAAATCGTTGGCGTAAGCAGTTTTATTGAAATTTGGCATACATGTTTTAATAATGAAAGGCTATAAATTTTCCTTTCAAAAAGTGGTCGTTAACATGATAATAACATTTAAGTCTCTTCTTTCATGTACTTCCGATCAGTAGATTTATACTACTTAAGTAGATATTATTGTCCGTTTCAATCGAAACTTGACACGTATGATTGGCACTGACTAAAAAATTTTTTCCTTTAAAAAAGTAGGCAGGAATACGCCATAAAAATAAAATAATTACATTTGCGCTAGAGAGCTGAAATTTGATACGCCAGTAGGTCAAGATGAGAAACCAACCAGAAAAATCTAAAAAGCCAAATATTTAAACCAGGATTGGCAGGGCCCACGCTAATGCTGTACTGAAGCTTTTAACTGAAACTTTAACTTAAAACTAAATCTTGAGTTTAAAAAACTGACGGAGAGTGGGTGTAACAGCCATAATGTTTAAAGCTAGGATTTTAACTAAACAGTTTAAATTCAATACCTCTTAAGTTAAGGGGTAAATTGGGTACAGGAAAAATCCGAAAACACTGGTTGTTACATTAGGGATGTGGGGCCATGTTTATAAAAAGTTAGCGCAATGTTATACGGCAGAGAACTGAAATTTGGAAAAAAATTTAATTATGTAATTTACCAACCAGAAAAATTTAAAACACAAGCTACTCTATTGAAACTTTACATGCACATTTCACTTATGCTAGCCTTTAATTTTACATTTTTTATATTACTTAGTCTAAGCAGACTTTAGAAAAATAGCCGGGGTCACTTCCACTAAAATGTACACAATATTTTACATATTTCTACTCTGATGATTCTAAAAAAATTAAGTACATCAGCCGGTCCTTGTAATGACACAATAGTGCACATATCACAATCTAATCCATTATTGAATAAATAAACGGTAAATGTACAGTAACACATAAAATTACATTCGATATCAAGATGAATTTATCAGGCCGTTAGCTCTGATGATTATATCATAACGCTGCCATAATATTAATAAATTGAGTATATAAGTGATGAATTTTCATCATGATATAAATTTGACATTAATCATGATATAAATTCATCGCGTGTGGACACTATGTAAGGTACGGTCACACTTCCCAAATAGTTGACCAAAAAAGCATAACCACTAAATACTAATGAAAAATCTTTCAATTCAGAAAAAGTTTGTTAAGATAAAGAGTAGCCAATAATGTTGGATTCTATGATATTGTCTATTGGTTGTGTTCGAAACTGTTTAATTTATTAATCAAAAGTTTTTTCATTAGCGTTTGTTGGTTACGCTTTTTTTGGGTAAATAATTCACAAGTGTGACCGTAGCTTTAACAAAGAAATGTTAGCCTTAAAGTGCTTGGCAACTACTGTGAATTTTAAGGCTAAAGTAAAATATTTTATTGCATAAGGGGGTTATTGTTAATAAAATATTATTTTTTTAGCTTTCAATTATTTACTAGAGATTTTGCTTATTTTACAAACAACTAAAGCTACGGTCACACTTGTCAAACATTTGCCCAAAAAAGCGTAACCAACAAACATTAATGAAAAAAGTTTTGATCCAGATACTTGTTTATCAAATTAAACAGTTTCGAACACAACTAATAGACAATTTCATAGAATCCAACATTATTGTTTACTCTTTAACTTGACAAACTTTTGCCTGAATTAAAAAATTTTTCATTAGCATTTAAGGGTTACGCTTTTTAGGGCAAATATTGGTAAATGTGACTGTAGCTTTAGACCTACAATAAAACAAGTAGTGATCATCAGCACATGTACATATGTTGACTTTCTAAACGAAAGCTTACAATGCATCAAAACAATTTAACAATATCACAAATAAATAAAAATAAAATTATTAATTATTTAACATGAATATAATTGGACGTTTAATAACATTTGCATTTAATATAAAAATTATAATTTTGTAAAACCGATTAAATTACTTCTAAATGGTGCAGCCTTTGCGTAATTTGATATGAAGTATTTAATTGATGGCAATTCAAAGCGTCGAGATGGACACATTTCATTGAATGAAATGTTATGGAGCAGTAAATTAGAACAAATATCACCAATAACTAATGTAATATAAACGACACATTCAACATAATCCTTCGAATTTTAAGAGTTGAAAGTTTGATTTTATGAGTTTCACTGTAGACCACGAAGGCAGAATGACAAAAAGTGCTTTTGTACAGATTCAATGTAATTTTTGTGCGTCATACATATAGTATCCCAATTTATAGATGCATTTTCTAGGACAGATCTCATGGGGAAATAAAATGTTGATTTGTAAAATGTGGGTCCTTAGATTCTCTGACATATTTGGTTTGGAGCCAGCCCTACTCGCAAGACATTCAACTCTTGAAAAACTATGAAACGAGAGGATTGGATTTCTATCTAGCTGAGATATTTTCATGTCACAAATAAAAGACAAAGTTCTGAACATAATAAACAAAAATCGCGATCGATACGAGGTTTCATTCAATAGGACTGTTGTTACACAGTTGTTTGCAAAACATTTTTTATAATAAATGGCTTTCTTGCAACCAAAGATTTTGCTCATAATTTAACTACCCATTTGAAAATGTTTGTAGCAAAACTCAAAAGCAGTAAAAATTAGGGTCGTAACGATACGCCTTTTTGCCGATCCGATACCGATACGCATATTGAACTTAAGTTAAAATTAACAAAACCTTTTATTATACAAAATTATAGTGTCTGAGATTATTAATATTTAAAATTGATATTTGAATTCATTCTTAACAAAAAAACTAATTATTTTTTTTAATACATATGTACATGATTTAGCATTGAGAGAACATTTCACTACAATGGTGTAAAGCAAAACAAAAGAAACGTTTAATTTTTCTGTTTTTAATATGTTATTTCTGCTTTTAATATGTTATTTCGCTTAGTTTTAATGCAAAAAAAATCGTCTAAAAACAGCTCTAAAATATTTAAGAAGTATCGCCGTATCGACAGTAAAATATCGCCGATATCGATATATCGGCAAATCAGAAATATCGCCTATATATTAGAATCGGTATTCGTAGCCGTTACTTCCCTAGTAAAAATGTCCAATTCAACTGTGGTCATGCAATTACAAGCTTTTTTCTTAAGTTTTGTCCCTTTCATTTTATTTGTTCAGTGGATAATGTTATGCTTTATCTTTCATTCCATGCAACGCCCACCTAACAATGAGGAGAGAAAGATCGAAAAAATCGTAACTCACTATTTCTTTTAATACAAAACACTTTAATTTGCCTATGTTAAGCAATGAACACATAGACCACAGCTGGCTACCGACCACAATCTGTCAAAATGTTACTGCACGAGCTTATACATATTAAAATGATTATTTTGACACCATCACGGTTTTTTTGTCGCTGTCGCCAACTTAAACATACAACATATTCTTAGTTAATTTTAATTATTATTTTTCGAATTTAATTTGTTTCTATATTTATGATTTGAACGGGCTAAAGTTCGTAACGCTTTTTAATCCAAATTAAAACATAAAACATATTCACCAATGCAAGGTACTGACTACAACCTGTAACACATAGAATACTTGCGTGTATATAAAAATTGTAATTTTCGCGATAACAATTCTATACTAAAACTTTTGACGCTGTAGCCAACTGAGGATCATTACTAGATTACAACTTTACCTTAAACTACCAGGTAGAGTGAACTTGCTTTTAGCTTAGCGCTCAGTTTAGGTTAAAGCAAAATTGTTTTAAGGAAAAAATCATACCTTTAAGTAACACCAATTTGTAATAATGGTCCTAAAGATATGGTCACACTAAGGAAACACCTTTTGATTCAGAAATCTGAGTACTAAGTTAAACAGTTTCCAACAATGTTTGATTTTTTGACATTATCTGTTAGCTATGAATGAAAATGTTTTAGTTTATAAGCACATGTCCAAATCAAAAGATTTCTCATTAGTATTTAGTAGTTACGCTTTTTCAGGCAAATTTTGCTAAGTGTGACCGTACCTTTAGAATAATTTTTATTTGTATTGGTGACAATGAACAAATATAGCTTTGAAAATATGTTACAAAATGTAAAATTAATGGCAGCTTAATATGTATCATTTATAGGAAAGAAAACATCAAAATTCATGTAAAGAAATAAATTGGTTAATTTTTATACTTTTACGTGATATGTAGTTATATATGTATAATAAGTAATTTTATTTTTATAAATTTGAAATATTTGAAAATGTCACCAGTGAAATTTGATTTATACTTCAATATCAGATGCCTATAATATTGATGTCATTGTCAATTTAATTAGTTAGCTGACTTTACGACGATGTTAGTCGTCAACAGCATTTCTAGTCGTGCTTTTATTTAATCTGCTGTGGGCTATTTGTTTAATCATTAAACTTCAATGATTGGTAGTGTGGTTGTGTAATAGTCTAGGGCCTGTGATCGAATTCACTACAGTAGCCGAAGAGCTTCTGAAATTTATGAATTAAATTACAAAGTATATGCACATACATATACATATACGTTTATATGTTAATATATGTTAATATATTTTTACCAGAAGTAAAATTCTAAGCTTAAGAATTTTATTTTGTAAGACCATTTGATATGAAAAAATGGGGTTGCCTTGGAAAGTTTTCCGGGAGTTCAGAAAATGGGTCTGTATACTTAGACAGATATTTATTGTTAACATCAGCTATTAAACATGAATTTTTATTGAATGTATGTAGCTTATAACTTATTCATTTTCTGGTTTTTAATTTTTAACTTTTATTTTCATAAGAGATTGAAATTTTATTGCTCGAAAGGTTTGTTCAACTCAATTATTTAAAGAAACGAGCTGTTTAAATTGAAGTATAAATTCATAGCGGCATTTTCTAATAAATTTATTTGTTGCGTTTTTTTCGATCTCACTTCCAATTTACCGTCATGTTTGTAAGACACTGTCGGTATATATATGAAAGTATTACATGAAATTTTTTAAAGAATAAAAATAGAAAAAGAGGGAAAAGTGAATGTGGTTTTGTTTAATATCAACTTACAGAAATGTTTTTTTATTTGACTGTTTTTTTATAACTGATTTTGTATTTTTAGGTTTAGGTCATGAACACTTTTGGACCTCTGGTACTGATTTGGCCGATGAGGGCAACTTCTTTTGGATGTCCACTGGTCGTCCAATCACCTTCACCAATTGGAATGCTGGTGAACCCAATAATTTCCGTTATGAGAATGGCGAAGAGGAAAACTGCCTGGAACTATGGAATCGAGATGGTAAAGGTCTAAAATGGAATGATTCACCATGCAGTTTTGAGACATATTTTGTGTGTGAAGTACAACCCAATTGATTGTCAATGCTAGCGTTGCAATTGTATAGAATAACAAATTATAAACAAATTTAAGTATAAAGGCAGCAACATATACAAAATAGATCACAAATGGCATAATAAAGTATTCGGACACTACTAGTTTCTAAATTTTTAAGAAATCTTCAAATTTTCTTTTTCCTTGACTGTTTGAATTTAAACGGCACCCAAAGTCTTTCAGCCTTCAAGATGACGAATATTTTAGCAATTTTTTTACTTAATACTAGAATATTCTAAAGTATTTAATGTATTTTTTGTTCTTACATTAGAGTACTCTCAAAAAAAGTTTTTATTACCCGTCTCAATTCAAAAATTTGTCTTATTAGGACTCCCAAAACTTTTAAGGGATAATAAAGGTCTATTGAAGTTTCTCACATATTTTCGTATTTAGTTTTAATACAACATATTAATGCACCATTGAAAGCGGCTTGAAAAGATCTTTCAAATTATGTATATTTTTAATATGTTGTCTTGGTACAAACTACAAAAATATGCAAACAACTCACAAATGGTATTCGCTAGACCCCCTCAAATTTCTTGGAATTCCCCATTAAAAAGTCCAATCTTTGATTTGAGAGGGGATAACAAAGTCGCGGTTTTGACCACCATATAATGTGAGTCAACCTAATATACATACATTCATACATACTTAAGTATGTGTATATCGTTAAATTAATACGAAAAGGCCCCAACTCATAATTTTTGGAAATCGATATTTTTACATATTTTGATAGACCATAGACCAAACTAATTTTAAAAAAATTAATGAAACTAATATAACACTAAATTTCTAGTGTTTTTAATAAAAATTGCATTTAAAAAAAAATTTTGTATCAATATTGGATCTCTTTTTATTTAGTTTTTTCTTCCTCCTGTAAACTATGAAAAACATGACTTAGGGCCTTTTCGTATTAAGTTAACGTTATGTATATGTGTAAAAAATGTATAAACTCCCTTTCATTTTCTATTTAAAATTTATGTAGAAAGCAATTTATTTTAAAAGTTTGTACTTCATTTCCAAAAACATGTGCAGACATCCAGCTAAAATTAGTCATTCAGGACCTACTTTTCTCAAAAGTTTGTATGTACTTATGTATATATGTAAATCGATATGAGTTTATGGTATATCTGCGTATTAGTCGTTATGTTTCTGCAGAAAACCCCCGTTTTTAATGTCTGAAATTCCTAATCACAATGTTACTAGCCTTTCCCAAACATTTTATGCAGTTAAAACTTGGATCCAGGCTGCTTAAAGAACGGTCACACTTGACGCACATTTGCCCAATAAAGCGTAACCACTGAACACTAATGATTTAGTGATTTGATTTAGACACGAGTTTATTAAGTTAAATAGTTTCCATTAATGTTGGCTTCTATGACATTGTGTATTAGTTATGTTTGAAACTGTTTGAACTCAATAAACAATAGTGTCCTGCACAAGACCATTTATAAGACCTTTCAAGGCATAAGAAATTTTTCAAATGCTTTACTAAAATGAAATATTCCAAAACAAACGCTAAACAACACTGTTGGTAAGACAAACAACTGAAACAAATGTCTTGCCAATAGTGTTGTTTAGCGTTTGTTTTAGAATATGTCTCTGTAGTAAAGCATTTGAAAAATCTCTCATGCATTGAAAGGTCTTATAAATGGTCTTGTGCAGAACTTTAATAAACATGTGTCTGAATCAAAGCGATATTTATTCGGATTCAGTGGTTGCACTTTTTTGGTCAAATGTTTGCCAAGTGTGACCGTACCTTAAGTTATTGTTTTTATTGCCGAGTATATGTATATTGTTCAGCAATAAAAGTGTTTTAATTTTTGCCGCAGTCTTATAGAATTTAAAATAAATATACAAAATAGTACATTACAAAAATCGAATTTAGTTGTGTTTCTGTTAATTTTTATATCGTTATTGTGTTTCATACGACGAATTTACACAACGAATTCTTAGCGAGAAATTAGTTTTGTTGGGCGAAATTTTTAGATTTTCTGATAGATAATGTACGTACATATACAAAATGGAATACAAAAATTGTCTCCGATTATATGAAGTCAACATTAAAATAGCGTGTGTTAGGTTGAATCTGAACATCAAGGTTTAAAATTAGGCATACTAAGTGTGGACAGTGACGGACGATAATGAAGACTTTGTATAATTTTGTATATACTTTTTAATGGGTTGTACTTAAAAACTAGTTGCCAAGTATTACTGCAAACGAATATGAGCTCAGAACATCAGGCATGACAAACATATTTTCTAATACATATACATACATACAAACATACATATGAGCAGTTATATTTGTATATGTGGTGTAAGTCCATTTTTTCATGTATCGCATATTTAAGGTTTGCGTTTGAATTAATTTAAAAATATTGGCAAAGGATCGTCTATAAGAATAACGTTTGTACCGCTCACTCATTAAATTTTATTATGAAAAATTAATCATTAGAATTATTTAGAAAAATAGAATTTTTTTCAAAAATAACGTTATAAAAAATAAAAACAAGAATACAGAATACAGAATGTGTCCACATTTTTATAGAAATTTGCTTTATTCAAATGGATTTTTAAGTTAAAAAATAATCAACATGAATTCATTTAAATATACGATAAACCCATTTTATTAAAGCCTTATTTAAAAAAATTATTAAGGCTTTATAAAGGCTTTTGAAAAAAAATTGTGTACGAAAATTTGTTTTAAAAAAACCCTTTTTAAAGGCTTAATAAGTTTTATAAATAAAGCTCTTAAATTTTAATTTTATTTACATACATGGTACCATAAAGCAACAAAATAAAAATAATTGAATTTATTTCGCCGTTGCACTTAGCATATTCATGATAAATTAGTGGAAAGTAAAGCAGTAAATTCATCATATTATTAACTATAATTATTAGGAACGGACTTATTCCTCTTAAAAAATCATTTACAGTATAATTTTTTAGTTTAAATAAATTTTTTATTTTATGGCCAAATCAAATCATAGGATTTGATGGTAATAAATATAGATAGAATGTAGCTTTACCTATTTTAATCTAACGTTAATTAAGAAGTGGACTTACACCGCTTTTAAAAATAACAGTTCATACTTATATTGCTGTATATGAACATATAATTTTTTTGCATTACATAACATTTTAGAGTTCTTGAAATTTCGCTAACTCACAAAATTAAAGAAATCATTGTTCAAATTGTTGCATTGGTTTTTATAAAATGTCCAGCACCTCTCAACAGGTTAATAAATAGAAAAATTATAAATTCGAAATGGAGATTAAAATGAAATTGAAACTTGTTTAACCATAAATCTAATAGTGCATTTATATTTGAGTAAAATCCAGTACTTACAAAATTGCGGGCATAATCTAGTAGATTTCACATATAAAACAATATCTACTTCGCTACTAGATTTTGTCAAAATCTGCTGAAAATCTAGTAGAACAAGCACGTTTTTTTTTCAAATTTGACATAAAAAGTCATCCCGTGTGTATTAAAAGGTGGTTGAATTGGCTACATTGCAGTTGTTTGGTTGTGGTTTTCGAAATTTTCAGTTAATGGGCTTTGTTTTGAATAAAAAATCTTTATAAATGAAAAAAACTTGGGGTACCCGATATAGATTTTCATAAGGATATTAATTGAAATCTGCTAGATTTACCACTTGATGCCATGCGTAGTTAATTAGATTTTTTTTAATAAGTCATTGAGAAATTGTGCAAAACGAACTCATATAAGTTTATTTAAAAAATTGTATATTTATAGTTATTTAAAAAAGGTCCAAAGTTAAACTGGAGACACCAAACAATTTGTGTGTTAAAAAATTTAAGATTTACATTCAAATAAAGTTGTACTCTATTTTAATTATATTTCTAAATTAATCACTTTTGTTAAACGACTCCAAATTAATAATCGCTAGTTTCTCAAAATTTCGCTGCAGTTAATTTTCTTTTGATTGTTATTTTTCGTTTATTAACCCGTCAGGAGCTACTACTTTTGTATGAACAACTATAAATACGACAGATACAAAATTTTGAATAATGATACGTGATGCGAAAAAATTCATGTTTTCATTAGCTTCTAACAGACTCAAGTTGACAACAATCAATTACTTACAGCAGTTTCAATAAAAATGAGTTTTCATGAAGTGAAGTAAATAAATATTATATAAATAAATTTTGTATTGGCCTTAAGAAGATATGTATTTGTAAGGAAATTTGATTATTTTTTTTTTAATAATTTGGAAATAAATTTGTGTGTATATTTATATAAAATAAGAATCCGAAGGAACAATTTTTAATTTTAATTATTACATTGATTCTTTATTGCTTGACGAAATTAACTTTAAGTAATTTAAGAAAAACAAAGCACTGCCGTTTTTATTAATTTTAATTTTTATTTCGTTTAATTCTTGTTAAGTGTGTCTGTGTGTGAGGAATACAAATTAATGTTAAATATATCACTTATGATTAGTTTGTATTTAGTTTTATTTATTTATATAAATTGTATGTCTGCATTTGAAGTTCCAGTTATATAAAACAAGGGCGTACAAAATACTCCATCTCTTATTAAATTTGTAAAGCTATCTACTGTTGAAAAGCTTAGCTTCCTTAAAATAAAAGTAAAGGATGCGAGTAAATGCCGATAAAGTCATTTAATTTCATTTGTACTTACTTAAGTATGTGTGTAGTATTTTTAGCAAACACATACAACAGCTGGAATGCTCTGGTGAGTTTCTTAAAAATAATGGAAAAAATATAATACTTTTTTTAAATAGTTTATATTGTAATACTTGCATAAAAAACATAAACAAAATTTGTAATAAAAAATAAATAAAAAAAGTAAAACTCTAATTAGTACTTTTTAAACAAAACAAACAAAAGCATACAAATGTAGATATACATATGCATGTATGTATGTATCAAATTACAATAAAGGCAGATAAAGGTGGAAGTTTTGCAAATTACTGGCATAATCTCGAAAGCAATGAGGCCGCAGAAAAATCATTTCGAGTTTTTGTAATGGTTAGTAATCTTTTAATAGTGTTTAAGTAGATTACAACCATATACAACGTGTATGTTACTACAGGGTGTTTTTTTAGAGGTATAGAACTTCGAATTGAAATAAAACACAAGAAAATCGTTTTAATGTCCATCAATTTGGCTTTATTGGAAGGATAATTTTATGCCATTAATGTTTAAATATGATTTCGGGCATGTGGCCGCCGCGGCTGGCTCGAATAAAGCCAATTCTACAGGTCCAATTTTAAACCACTTTTCCACGAATGTTGGCTTCCAAGTCCCCTAACGTTTCTGGTTTGTTGGCGTAGACGAGCGACTTCACATATCCCCAAAGAAAATAATCCAATGGTGTCAAATCACACGATCTGGCCAATTGACAGGTCCATTCCGCGAAATTATGCGCTCATCGAATGTTTCCTTCAATAAATCGATTGTGACGTGCGCTGTGTGGCATGTAGCGCCGTCTTGTTGGAACCACAACCCATCCACATTCATGCCATCCAATTCGGTTGCCATCCAATTCGGTTATCATGGCTCTATACCGGTCTCCGGTGGCGAATCGATTCATTCGGGTCCTCTTCAACACTTTGCTCTACAGCGGCAATTGTTTCTTCGGTGCGCACTGTTCGACGTCTCTGCGGATGCGTATTATCACATAGAGTAAACGTAGTGCGAAAACGATCCATGGTTAACCGAATTAATTGCTCTGATGGACGATTATGTCGACCATAAAATGGACGGAGCTTGCGGTAAACTTCGCGAACTGAACCATTATTTTCGAAATAAATTTTCACGATTTGCAAGCGTTGTTCTTTTGTCAACCTGTTCATGATGAAATGGCAAACCAAACTAAATATTAATCACTTGACAGCTGACAAAATGGCCGCCAGTTAAAAAAGTGATGGCAACTTAAAGTTCTATACCTCAATAAAAAACACCCAATATATTATTCTTGCTTTGAATTATCTGTCATTGTATAATTAAATTTTTTTCCATATTTTCATTTCTTTCTAAAACTAAAATAAACAGGGTATGGGCCCAGGAGCGTAACCGTGAAGTATATTCAGTTTATATCATAAAAGATTAGATAAAATAATCAGAATGAGCAACTTATTTCAAATCGAAAAGTTGGATGACGTCAACTTTGAAGCTTGGTCTGTTCAGATGGAAAGCGTTTTTGTGCATAGTGGCTTTTGGCGTATGGTCTGTGGCCCAGCAAAAAAAGAGACTGCAAAAAAGTCATGAACATGTAGAGTTTGCGATCTGGAAGTAGTGAAAATTTCAATCCGATCTAATGATTCTTACATAGGGCTGTCATTGCCAGAAGTTCTCTTTTTCGATGCCTGGTCACTGAATTGGAAGCGATATTAAGAAAAATTCCCATTTTTGTGTTCTATGATAATATTTTCATCTAAGAAAAATGGTAAATAGTTACCTTTTCTAACAATTCGTTTCTTTTTATATGAATTTAAGCCCGAAACAGTCCTTTCATGTAAATTTAAATTTCTTTAAAGAAATGAATTTTATTTTAATTCTGACGAGTATTTTCTAACACTATGGAGGAGTTACAAGGTTTTTTATGACTAAAATAAGCTTCTACATGGTTTTTTGCTCACTATCGGCAAATTAAAAATATAAATTTTTTGAAAGCAATGAAAATGTAGTTTTACTAGAATGACTTCCATTTTTTTCACTGGGTGGTGTTAGCAAAAGGGAATCAGCAGCAAGTGCAGAAGCTAAGGCAAAGTGGAACTCTGATGATGAGAAGACACTTGCATGTATGATATTGAGTATAAAGCCAACGCAGTTGAGTTACATCAAAAATATCAAAACGTCGGCAGAAGCGTGGGAAAAATTAAAAGCCACATATCAACCAAAGGGTTCAGTGCAAAAGGTGTCTCTTTATAAGCGCCTGCTTAGCCTACAAATGTCCGAGGGTGGTAATGTAATGAACCATTTGAACACATTTGTAGAAATCACGGAAAAACTTACCGAAAAAGGTATAGAAATGCAAGAAGAACTGCTCGTAATAATGCTCTAGTCTCCCTAAAGAATTTGAAAACTTCGTGATTGCAATGGAGACGCGGGATACAATGCCAGGATTGAATTTTCTAAAACAGAAAATTATTGAAGATACTGAGGGTCGTAAAGAAAAACCAGAAGAAGTACATATGTATATAGTCAACAGACTTTTAATTAGGGACGTAACGAATACGAATACCGATTCCGATATTTCTGATTTGCCGATATATCGATATCGTCGATATTTTACTGTCGATACGGCGATACTTCTTACATTTTTTTAGAGCTGTTTTGAACAAACAATTAAATTTTCAACGATGTTTTGCATACAAACTAAGAGAAATAACATATTTAAAGCAGAACATAAAGAATAAAATGGAAATATTAAACGTTTATTTTATTTTGCTTTGCACCATAGTATTGAAATGTTCTCTCAATGCTAAATCCTGTATGTATTAAAAAAATAATTTGTTTTTTGTTAAGAATGAATTCAAAAATCAATTTTAAATATTAATAATCTCTTACACTATAATTTTGTATAATAAAAGGTTTTGTTAATTTTAACTTAAGTTCAATATGCGTATCGGTATCGTAATTGGTATCGTCAATATTTCTTTTTGAATATCGGTATCGGTATTAGAGATGAAACGATACCACTAAGGTATCGATACTTTTACTTGATACGACATCGGTTCAGAAGTACCGATACATACTCAGTATCGATTGATTTAAAGTAATGAAAACAAAATTAGATACCCACAAAAACAAATACTCCTAATTCTTAAAGAATTCTTGACGACTAATCGACAAAATTATCCGATTTCCGAAGCGATTAATATAAGAAAAAACTAATTGTTTAAATTTCTTGCAGACGAGTTTTGGTAGAATTTAGTTAGCCATAAAAATTGCCAATAAATTCATTTATCGCCAGCAAAATCGACATTTCGCCAAATCTAAACCTTAGACACCAAACAAAATGGAAAAATCGCCACGTTTGTGCTGGACTGGAGCAGAAGATATACATAGTCAAGATGACATTTTAAATGTTTGTGGAAGTTCGTTTTGTTCCAGCAATAACGCACGCTTTTAAAGCAATTTTTACAGCTCGCAATTTTATCATCTTTTTTATAAAATATTTGATTTGAGTGGTCCCATTTTCACGAACTTACTCTAATATATATTCTAGAAATAAATTTACATTTAACACTAACAAATAAAATTGTGTTAAAGTGGCGTCATGTTCAACTTTTTTGTAACCAATAAGAAATTAGTATATTTGACCGATACGAGTACTTTTTACCGATACCTACTTGGTACTCGGTAGTAGAGTATCGATACCAGGAGGCAAACAGAGCTCTTGGTATATGGACAGAGGGGCAACTTCTGACATGTGCATGTCAGGAAAATTTTCGTGCGTTTTGAAGATCATGAGCAGCAAATAGCGCTAGCTGGAGACAAGTAGATTACAGCAACCGGAAGAGGTGATGTATACCTTCAACATGACAATTTCGATCTGACTTTCCAAAATGTACTATATTCTCCTGAGTTACAGGGAAATTTTATCTCAGTCAGTAAAATCGTCAGCAGAGGTTTGACAATAAAATTTCAGGCTCGCCAGGCAATTGTTAGAAGACCAGACGGTACAGTCGTATTTGGGGTCAACCGAGAGAATAATTTCTTCGTTGTAAAAAATTCTACAGAGAAAGCATTTGCTTTGAATGACAAAACGGATGATGCTTGGTCATTTGAATTACAAAAGCTTAACCGATTTATCGACAAAGGGTATGGTGGCTGGCATGCATATTAGTGGCAACAATAAAACTAAGACATGTATGATGTGTAAAATTCATGCATTGCCATTTCCAAAGGAACGCACACTGGGGCCAAATGAATGAAAAGTGGCGATTAATTGAAAATATGAACTTTAAAATTCATAATCGTGTTTGTTACCGGGTTAAAGTGGATAAAATTCTGCATCACTAATTGCAAAAATTTTACTTTTATGTTGTTTGCTTTAGTTGAAGTGAGCACTTAAAGTTGAATAATTGTTATTTTTTTGTGCATATTGAAAAAAAGTGAAAATTTTGATATTTCAATTGATAATTTTTTCTATTTATACTTCTAAAAGTTAAATTTTTATAATGGAACCGTGAACTTCAGGTAGTTTACTATATAGTACATGTTTTTTTGTTTAAATTAATGTTTTAAAAATATTAAATGTTAATAAAATAAAATTAGCCCAAAAATGGGCTATTTTTGATTTATATATGGAGTTTCAACAACTTTGTTCGTGAGCTTGCGTAAAATCGTCTATATAGTGTTATAATATCAGATCTCAACTAATAAACCGCAAAATATTTTTTGGCGACTTGTTGCGATTTTTCTGTTATGCTTGTTTTTGTGAAATAACTCAAGATGCTAAAAATCCACAAATATGAAAGAAAAAAACAACAAAACAAAACATCAAGTTGTTTTTACTTTGTTTTATTATTATTTTCGTTATAGTAGTTGTTATTGTAGCTAAAAAATGTGTTGTTAATTAGAGATGGGGGCGTGAGTAACTTTAATTCACACATACTCACGTGATTGCGTATGTTGGGTTTATTTACTATGAATAAAAGTAATTAAATTATTTTACATGTGTTTATGATATTTCAATGAATTTTACTTAAACATTTGTTAATTTTAAATTATTAGAAAATTGTATATGGCACAAGTGCACTATTTTGAAAAATTGAAGGAGGTGACGCTCCCATCCCTATTTATTATTGTCATTTATTTGAGTCCTACATAATAACTCTTGGTCATATACATGCATCATATTTATTTATTGTTTTAGCTGTCAATGTTTTGTGATGTGATGTTACATATTTAAAGTGTTGTGAAAGTGTAAATTATTCGGTACAGGGTTAAAGGAATTACTTTTTGCAAATTTTAAACGAATACAAATCTTATTAATTTTAGGAACATCTCCTAAAACAATTTTCATTCCTCGTCATGAGTTGATAATTTTATGAGGAGTGCAGAACCTAAATGACTTCAGGATAAATTTAAACTTTTGAGATGGGAAGTAATAAAACGTGCCGACCCTTCGGATATGGTAGATTTTATGACAAGGTTTCATAATTTTTGCTCTAGCTATGAGATTCGGTGGCAAAAATGTCATAGAAAGAATGAAGCTTTTGTAAAAAATAATAAGAATTGGCTGGATGCCTCAATCTCATTCAGTCCACCACCAGAACCACAACAAAAAAGAGGTCGCAGTGATCTCTCATTTGAAGAGTGCAAAGAAAAAACAAAAGTTAAGAAATGTAAAGACATAAGAGATGAAATTTCTTTGCCTATTTTGGCTTACGCCACTCAAATGAGCTTGAGAGCTGCTGGAAAAATAGATGAGTCGAAAATTGTTAAGGAAATAATATCATCTCCAACAAAAGCCAAAAAATACCGAAAAAGTATAGCACAGGTACCACCACAGCAGTTAACTCCGGATGAAGCTCTGTCCGTTTTGGTAGAAGCGAAGCTAAGTCGCCACCAATATAATGTTATTAGAAAGGTTGCACCTGAGAAATTTCCATCATATAAATTGGTCCAAACAGCTAAGAAAAATGTTACCCAAAGGGAGAACAAATGAAAATTTCTGAAACATCAGTGCAAGTTAGCCTACAAGGAATATTGGATCATACCACTGAACGCCTTTTGTCAGTTAAAAATGCAGATTTAAATTCGCTAGACAACGAAGAAATCGAAAATATTACTTTATACACTAAGTGGGGCTTTGACGGAAGTTCAGGGCATAGTTCTTACAAACAAGCCTTTCATGACAGTAATGCATCTGATTCTTCTGTATTTATTACGTCAATTGTACCATTACAATTAGTTTGTAAAAACAAAATCATTTGGCGTAATCCTCGACCGTCTTCAACTAGGTTTTGCAGGCCATTAAAAATTGAATTTATGAAAGAAACGGTCAACAGTATTAAAACAGAAAGAGAAAGAGTGGAGACAGAAAAAAATGCTTTTATCGATACAGTGATATCAGTTGGAGAAAGAACGATAAAAGTGAACCACAAACTAATTCTCGTTATGATTGACGGTAAAGTGTGTAACGCGATTACAGACACAAAGTCCACACAAAAGTGCTACATATGTGGCGCTACCAGCAAGGAGTTCAACAATATTGAACAAATGATTTCTAGAGATTCCAACATAGACTTCATGGAGTTCGGTTTGTCGGTCCTACATGGCTGGATAAGATTTTTTGAATGTCTTATTCACGTGGCATATAAACTTCCAATTCAAAAATGGCAGGCAAGAAGTGACGAAGAAAAAAAAATTATTGCTGAAACTAAAAGTCGTATTCAACGCGAATTTAAAAAGAGAACGGGATTGATCATTGATCGACCAAAACCTGGTTTTGGTAACTCTAATGAGGGGAATACTGCAAGACGTTTTTTTAAGAATGCAGAAGTATCTGCTGAAATTACTAATATTGATTTAGAGTTGATCAAAAATATGCACACAATATTAATTGTAGTTTCTAGTGGTATTGAGGTCAACATTGAAAAATTTACAAACTTCGCTAATAACACTGCCAGGCTATTTGTGAAAAAATATCCATGGTACTATATGCCTCCTACTCTTCACAAATATTTTATTCATGGGCCTGAAATTATATCATTATCGCTATTGCCAATTGGTCAGCTAACCGAAGAGTCTCAGGAAGCCAGAAATAAAGATTTTAAAAGTTATAGGGAGAATTTTGCCCGTAAATGCAGTCGAGAAAAAACAATGGAAGATATCTTTAATAGATTTCTCTTAAGTTCAGATCCGTTTATAACAAGCATGATCAATAGTTCTAAAAAGAAAAAAGAGCTAATGCCAAAATCTGCATTGGAGTTGCTTGTACTTCCCAGCGATCAAAATAGCAATGATGAAGATGGAGATGAAGATGGAGATGAAGATGAAGATGAAGATGAAGATGGAGATGAAGATTAAGATTATTGTAACGAATTAATTTATGATTATGAAATTGAATGTGAAGTAAATACTAACATTGAAGGTAATAATGAATATAATAAAAAATTGTTGTTTTCAAAAAAAAAAAAAAATAGAATAACCGAATTTAATTAAATTTTTTTTAAATAGTGTGTTTATGGTTATTTAGCAATAAAAAAACAATTAGATTTTAAAATGTTTCATTTTTGAGCGAAATTTTCAAATTTCGAGAAAAAAGGTATGATTTTAATTTAAACATTTTCTAATAAAAATACATATAAAATATTTATTCCTTATTATTTCTAAAAATATTACTTATTTTTCTTAAAGTACATTTAGTATGCTTTAATTTGCAATTTAATTGAATAATTTATAGCGCACCGTTCCAAAGTTACAGCAAAAAATGTGAAAAAAGAGGATTTTTTACAGAACACAAAATGGCCCATAAAGGGTTACAAAATGTGTTTTTTCACTCTGTTTTTTTTAATGTTGGTTTTTTATGTATTTATAAATATCCATTATTAAAAAATATTTTTTTTTTTTTAATTACGACTTCTATGAATTAATTGCCACTTTTCATGCATTTGGCCCCACTGTGCGAACGTAAAAACGTATGTTGCCCATTTAGAACTAAATCAGTTGGTGAAGCCAGATATTTCATCACTTTTATCGATGACAAATCCTTTATATGTGAAATAATGACTTTCTCGTAATAAATAAACATAGCTCTTATTTATAGCACTGTGACAGATTACTTATTTTAGTAATTCCCAGTTATTAATAAAATATGTATTGTATGTATTCAAACACAAAAAAGACTCGTACTTTAATTGTAAATAAATTAAGTTTGATTTCAGGTTGAAATGACCTTAACTTGTTAAAAAAGTTAAGTATTCGTAGGCAAAAATAATACATTCGTTTTTTAGATTTGTTGGCAAAAAATAAAACATTTTTGTAAAAATAGATTTGTAAGAGCTACTCTCAAACAAATTTATAGTACGTACTTACGACTGGGAAGTGCATACAATTATTTCAATTGCAATAAAAAAAGTTTTTGTTTTATTAAAATTGTAAATAAAAATTTTCAAATATAAAATTTTTTAGTTGGTCTGCTTGCTAAAACGAAAATATTTCAAGCGATAATTGAGCTAAAGTAAAAATAGAGCAGAACACAATCATTTACTTTCCCTGCAGAAGCTTGGAATATGTGGGTAAGGCAAAACTTAAAAAATAACTCTCCCAGATACGAAAAAGTAAATGAACGCTGTTCTAGCAAAAACTTGCAAGAAAATTTTATTTTGTATATCAGAAACACAAATGGAAATCATGATACAATTGTACTTGTTCTGATGTATTTTGAGCTTTTTGTGCTGTTTGATAATAATTTAAAACAACTTTATACGAAATACTTTTTACAAAAGCCTTAAGAATAGAATTATTGAGCGACGTAAAAAAAGCATTAAATGCCTTAATACTCGTATTATTCTTCAGCTTTCCTTAGTCCCAATTTACACGAGGCAATTTTGCTTGCGCAAGTCATGAATTTGTGAACAAAGAAGTGAGGAAGAAGTGAAGAGTGTAAAAACCAGCAGAATTGCCGTACAGACTTGCCCGTACTGGCAATTCTGTTTTTGCTATCATTCGCTCTATATCAAATTTGACATTTCTTTGTATGTATATGTATAAGCAATTATATGTATAAGCAACCGAAGAAGACTTGCGCAAGTAAAGTTGCTCTATCTAAACACTACAGCAAGTTTAATAGAAAATTTTATGACTTGCGCAAGTAAAATTGCCTCGTGTAAATTGGGACTTACTTTCATTTTAGTTATTTTTTAAAATACACCACAAAAACCACACTCACATACTTTGTTTTCATGATTATCTTGTAATCAAAATATCGCAAATAATCTCAAGTACAATGAATGAGATTACATTTCTGAAGATTTTATTAACTGAAAATTTGAATAAAGTAAAAAATTTATTTAAATTACTAAGAAACATCAAAGAAAGGATTACACGAAAGGTCTGTTCCAGATGCATAACAAAACAGCCCTATCTTGTATAAAGTTATCCAAAATCCTTCCAGATAGCAAGTTTTTTGCAATTTTGAGCGAGAATGAGAGATTAATTTTTTCATTTCCTGTACAAACTAGTACGAACTTTTTCTTCTGGGTAAGTTCGGACAATATTTGGATAATCAGCAGTTTTTTTGTTTACATAGAAAACTGAAAAGTTAATCAGAAAATTTGCAAATATAGTAAAGAAGTTTTTACTTACAAATTTATTAAAAAGCAAAAGGGTTTTTAACAAAGTTGAAGTTGTAAGTGCATTTCTGCATATTTTTCCATTTCAAAAATATATAAAAAAATGCTTTTTATGATTTTTTTAAATAATTCACGTGGAGTTGGCAAATTTTTTGTATGTATAATGTTATTCATTTTAAGCGACTAAAATCACTAAAATAAAATTTAATTTAAAAAGTAAGCAGCACTACCTCATATGCAAAGTGATTGGCAATTATGGTGTTTTACTTTCCAGCAACTTCGGTTAACTTTTGCATATTCCGAGAGCAGTTTTCTTTTTTCTCTCATTAGTCCGAACTTGTACGAAATCTTGTGGAACACATCTAAACTGTATGTGTTTTTAATGCTATTTTAACTACGAGTACATATGTATGTCACCAACACTAACAAATTGGATAATCGCGATTACGACTACAAAATATGCGATTAATCGCAATTATCGAATAAACGAGATTAATCAAGAAAATATACTATTATAATTTTTTCTAAGACTAAAATAAATTGCGTCATGAGTTTTAGCCGAGCTATATTTGATTAGCCCAAGAAATTTTTATTATTATTTATTATTTATTTGTCTTGAGTTCGCGTGTTAAATTAATTTTTCAATTAAATTGCATTTTTTTAGAAAATTGTAAAGCACGTAAGATGAAGTTCGCAAATCTGAACTTATTAGTATCACAAATAATACATTAAGGGAAAAAACGTGCTAAAATCAAGATTTTACGCTCGAAATCAAATGATTGCAACTAGGGATGCCAGTCGGGATTGATTTTTGGAAATCCCGGGATTCGGGATTTGTAAATTTCGATCCCGAAAAACACGGGATTTTCGGGATATCGGGACTTTCAGGATCCCGAGATTTTTCGGGATTTCGAGGTTTCGGGATCTACAATTATTTGGTAAAATAAATTATTTTTTAAAATATATATTACTTTAATAACAAATTTTATGCATTTCAAAAGGTTTTATGTTGATAATATTATATTGTCTTTAAGGTTAAAAATTTTCTAATAAGAGTATGAAATAAAAATCAAAAGAATTTTTCTCATCTATTTTTAAGTAGATTAATCACATTTGATGTTAGAGAATTTATACTGAAAACCATAAATAAATATGAAGATTTGTTTTTGTTTTCAATATATGTACATTTTTTCTATAATCCTAACCAAAACGAACATACATATGTACATATCTATGGACTTTTTAAAAACGAAACGCATTATTCGGTAAATATTTCTTACATTTACGTCAACCCGACAAAAAAGTTTGAACTTGACTTGTATTGTATTCTACATCAATATTAAGTCCTAATTCACAATATGCAAGTCTAATTGCTAAGCTGATTAGTTTCCTAGGAGAGGGAGAGAGATGAGGGGAAAAGAAACGTTAATGTTCCACTCGTCTCTCTCTTCCACAAACTAATCAGCTTAGCAATAAGACTTGCATAGTGTAAATTCCGACTAAGGTGCTGTCAATAGTACTTAATTGTTACCGACAAGTAGGTAATTGCTATTTTTTTATAGCGTTGAGGAGTTGATTTCCATATTATTTGTTACCGTTTAAAATTATTCCCCGGGAAAAATTTCTCGTGGAATTTTATTCATAATTGCTCTATTAATATAGATTAAGACGGAATAAATTTTTCAAACTTATGAATTTTCCAAATGCTATTTCCCTTCCAAAGCTCATATGCTTCTTTTTGTTTTCAAAATAATTCTTATTTTTATATTGTGGCTCCTTTGATGAAAATAACCATGAGAAAGTAGTTAATTTATTTTGCTCTTGTTGTTAATTTATAAGAAATATGTCACGAATAGTCATTAAATTGTTAAAGCTGCACGTATAAAGTTATATGGGACTTTTAAATATTATAAAAAATGCCATAAAATCAGCGAAAATTTTAATTTATAAATGGTTTTTTATATAAAAATTTCTATGAAATCCTGAAAGAGAAATCCCGGGATTGAAATTTACAAATCCCGGGAATCGGGAGTTGCCAAATCCCGAAAATACCGGTATTTCGCGATTTCCCGTTTGGCATCCCTAATTGCAACCTTAATAGTTAGGTAAATGCGAAAATTCTTAATTCAACAATAAATATTTAATTCTTTTTAAGATCACATTTACGATTGTAATCTTGAATAAAATCTCATTTTAAGATCCAATTCAAGGTTTTGTTCTTAACAAAAATCTTAAATTAAGATCATATTCTTAAAAATTTAAGAATATAATCTTAAAATTGAGACCACCTTCTTGGTTTTAAGAATTCATTCTATAAATTAAGAATTAATGCTTAAATTTGAGAACGTCAATCTTACCGAACAAATTTCAAGATTGAATTGTGAAAATTTCAACAATCTAATTTCAATATTTTTTTTCTTAAAATTATATCGTTAGTTTTATTCAAATTGTTCTAAATCAATATTTTGATAGGAAACTTTTTGTAGGACGAAGTATATGTACATATGTATTTCTACTTTCTTAATTTATTTTTTATTTAATTTTGTATCCACATCTGATGAATTTATATCATAATGATGAACAAGTTCATATAAAAACAGCATAATTTATACCGGTTTTTTTTATACAAAGTTGTTCATTCATCATGATATAAATCAGGGAAGGCATTGCGAATTTTAAAATTACATAAATTAATCAGAAATAATTCATAGTTAGGCTCAAGTTCAGTAATGTCAATTATTATTGAATAAAATATTTTTATTGATTGATGTGAGTTTCTAAAGAAGAGAAGAAAAATTAAACTTAGACTTTTATTAGCTGGGGGAAATACCGATGCTTTTCTGTGCAGCCACGCACTTCATCAGCACCCTAGTCTATCTACTTGGGTAGAGATTCTTATTAACATCAGCTATTTAACTTAAATTTACAATGAAACGGAATATGAGAAACGATTGTTGTGTATACAATTGATTTACCTTTGGTAAACACATTTATAAGTATTACTATTAATTTTCTGTTTTTTCCATTTTTTCATTTTTATATTTAGGTTAGCACGAAATTATATTCTTGCTTATCTTTTTACGATCATCACGTTAATTATTTTTACTTATTCGATGTACCATCGGTACATGCATGTAAGTATTATTGTAGTGGTATTATGTTACTTTTTGTTGCATTCTACAGGTTTATTTTGGTTATTCCAGCCTTCTGAATAATAATAATTAAAATTCACTACAGTTCAATTAAATAATCTAAAAATTTCTCACTTAATTACAAAAAATTTTAAAAATTTTACTTGTTTTGACCTTAATTGTACTAAAATATTTTTTTAGTTCAAATTACATATTTTTATTTGTTTATATTAAAATAATCGACTTTGTTCTGCCTACCGAATCGTTTTCACAAATTTGCTTGTAAGTTACACCTGATTTAGAAATTGACCAGTTCACATTTTTTTGATTTTCTTGCTGCATTTTGCTTTCACAAGACTGTTTTCAAGGAGAAAAATATGAGTTTCATTGTTCAAAAGCGAAAATTGACATATGCAATCGTTTGAAGAGAAAATCTGAGTAAAACTGCGAACATTCCTTAAATGTACTAAATTAGTCACTGGTGTACTATTGTAATTTGCAAGTTTAAATAGTATCAAAAATGGTACAATTGTACAAACTTGGCCATCTCTGATATAAATTCATCACGTGTGGACACTCAATTATAACTATAACCTATTTTAGTATTTCTTTGTTATTTGCAAGGTTGGCAAACGGTATCGTAAAAATATCGATACCGATTCAAATACCGCTATAATTAGATACCGGTATCGATACCGATACCGAAACACATTTCGGTTAGAAAATACCGGTATCAGGAATACCGTTTAGGTCTATACTGGTATGTATCGGTATACCGATTCCCACCAAAAATAAAATTTCAAAAATATATTTCAATTAACTTTCTTATATTTTTTTATGCATGTTTTTTTTTATATTTATTGTATCTTCATATATGAACTATCAATAAGTATTCAAATCTTAAATCTAACATATACTTAATAGGCCCGACCAATGTCAGACATAACTAAGTGATAGTTGTAAACAATACATAAGTAGTGATAATTAAAAAAAGTATTTTCAAGCAACTTCATTCGGAGCGCTCTAATACCGCTTGTATCTCTCTTTTTTAAGCGGATGTGTCCAGTGAAGTTCAAAATGTTACGAGCAAGCGGATTAGGATGTGACTCGAGTTTTGTTAGATATTTGCCTGCGTATTTTGCAATTTCTTCAGTCACTAGTGGCATATTTAAATCACCCTTAAAATTTTGTTTTGTCTTCGTTGAATTCTCTCTACATTGGAAGCAGAAGCAGTGCCCCATAACTGGATACCGTAACACCATATTGGCTTTAAAAGCGACTTGTATATTAAAAGTTTGCAGTCTAGGTTGAGTGTTGAATTTCTGCCAATCAGCCAATGTACCTGAGTTAATTTTAGTTTCATTTGAGTTAACTTTTAGTCAATGTGATGTTTTCATGTAAGCCGTCGATCGTGGTGTATACCAAGATATTTCACATGTGAATGTTGAGGAACAACTTGATTATTAATCCGAATGGGGGAACAAGTATCTCTTCGTAAGGTAAATGTTACTTGAACACACTTTTGTTCATTTACCTGAATTCTCCATAAGTTTAACAATAGTTGCATCTGGCTAATGTGTACCTAAAGTTTTCGGGATGTCTCATCAGGGTTTTCGTGCAAAGTAAGGCAGCCTGTATCGTCGGCAAATGTAGAAGTGTGGATACTACTGCTCACAGGCATATGACAAGTATAAATCAAATATAAAAATCGCCCCAGTATACTCCCCTGTGGCACACCGGATGAGATAGTTTCAGGCATACTCATAAAGTGTCCTTCCACAACTGTAAATTTTCGTGCAAGAATGTAACTTTCCAAAAGATTTAGAATGTTTATTGGTAAGTATGTCTTCAATTTCAAAATCAGGCCTTCATGCCACACTTTATCAAATGCCTGAGAAACATCTTATATAAACACGTTTTTTTCGCCTTTACACATTCTTATGCAGCACTGTTTTTTTTAATCAACCGGAAAGTGCAATCATATCATAATCATCACCAGTGCGAAATACTAACGAACTTCATGAGCTGCTTAATGGATTTAGGAACGAAAAAGATATAGATATAGATAGATATAAATGTTCTAAATTGGTCAAAAGAGCAAAGCCCTTACAAATACAGTTATTTTAAATAATTGCTTTTTAAATAAATAACTTATTTATATGAAATCGCGAAAGTTAGTATATTGGTTGTTCCAGATACACAAGGTAATGCGGATATTTAAAGTTTTGAAGAGTGCTTTTTTATGTATGCACATTAAAGATTTTTTTCTTTAATTGATATACTACATACATATGTGCGCTGTTTAAAATATGAGGCTTGCTGCCATAAATGCGGTCTTAATTTTTTAGCTCGATCCGACGCTGCCTTCTGCTGGGGCCTAAAGTACCCGATACACAGTAGGGACTTTTTTTAAATTTTAAATAATTCTGCAGTTTTTAAACTAGCTGTCCGATTTTTTATGAAATTTTATACAGCATTTGTGGAGGTGTCACACAGCTCAACTCTGGAATTTAGGCTATATATCCTTAAAAGGGGCGGAGTCACAAAGCACCAAAATGGGTAAACTTTTAGTTAAAGAAAAATTAAGATTGATGCCAAGCTCATGCTTTTGATCAGATAAAAAGGATTTTTGATAGTGGATTTTTTATATCCAAAAGTGTGCAACATTTATGGGTTTTCGCTTGCAGTTTAGGAAATATTTGAGAAAATATGTAAAAAAATTTACATTTTTACCAACCTTTGTCCACTGTTCTGCTAATGGAGAAGGCAAACGTTGTTAGATTTCGAAAATGAAACTTATTATGAATAAGGGATATAATTTTTAACATTAAACATAACATTTGCAAATAAATATTTTCGGCTGAAAAGTCTTTCTTAGGTAGAAAGTAATAACAAATAGAATTTCCTTTTGAGTTCCCGGCAATTCCAAAAAAAAATTACAAAAAATTTGAATTGAAATATTGAAATATTCGTTTCGTCTGAATTTGGCGACTACGAATATATCTAAAAACGGACGAATATTTGAGAATTCGAATACGAATTTTCGATTTTTACTAAGTGCATACAATTCTATATGTACTTCGTGTGTAATATAAATTATACATAATTACAATGTATGTTTTTATTTTTATTATTTTGTTTAATTAACCAAAATGAGTACTTTATATAATCAAAGTTTCAAAGTTTGTATATAGAAACATATAAGTTTAAATACTTTTTATGTTAATGTAAAAATACTACCTTCTCGAAGTAATTTACCAAAAAAAAAAAAGATTTTTTGCTATGTCCACTGTCTGAATTGACAAATTTAGCAGTTATATCGGTATACCGGTATTATAAACTCGGTAACGGTATGTACCGGTAATACCGATACCGAAATAAAAAAATACCGATACCGTTACCGAAATTTAAAAAATAGTTGTACCGGTATGAATACCGATACCGTTATTTGTTTTGGTTTCCAACCTTGGTTATTTGTAACAATGCGAGGTCCCAAGCTTTTTAGATATTATGACGTTTTTGAAATAAAATGGGGAGAATATAGTAAAATAAAATAATAAATTTAACAAGTGCTTAATTTAGATTTTAATTATCGTTTTGCCTTATAATATTTTTATTGTGGAATATAAATAGTTTCTGGTGTTTTGTGTAAGTTTCTGAGCCTAATCGCGTATTCTATTGGATTTTACAAAAAACGTATGTAAATTCTCAAATGATTTTTGAAAGTATGTGTATAAGATAAGAGGTTTGAAACTTTTCAAAAGTATGGTTGAAGTCTACTCATGATTTGTTAAAGCGACAATGAAATACAAACATACGAGTATATATGTATACATAAGTATATTTTATATTAAAAATATTTGGGTTATTCACAAGGGTGTCCTAAGTATCATAATGTCTTAACATTTTAACATAGTTTAAAAAAATTGTTGTTCTGGCTCAAACAAAAAGGTCATAAAGTAATAAGACTTTCTCAGCTATGTTTATTGTTTGTCATAACTACATGCACGGCTGTCAGGTGTGGCAATTTCTCGCCAAACGTGGCGACTTTAAAGCTAGTTTGGCGTCCTAATTTTCGATTTGGCGACATGGCGATATTTTGGCGTTTCATAAAAAAGTTGGCGATTTTGTTGGCTATTTTTGATGAGCCATGAATTGAATTGAAAATTGTTAAATATTATTTTTATTCTGGTATTTGTCTCGTGTAGATGGTGTGCTAAGAACATTTTTTATTAGCGTCTTCTCTCATATACATAAATATTCTAATCTGGCAGCCTTTTTTGCTATCATATTAAAGTTAATGAAATGTGCATGTCAACATTTTTTCAATGGCATTTTACAAATATTGTGTGTAAGGTTTATGTAAAAGAAAAGTTTATAATGTCATCCTCAACGAAAAGGGCAAGAACAGATACACTCGAAATATTTCATAGGTAAAATAAACGAAAAATGTGGTTAATTTTATGAAAATATTCGTTGTTTTACGGTACGAAATGCTTCGTAAATATTACAAATAATATTTGTTTATTTTACGAAATACTTTTTGTCTGCAAGTAACAAAATTTTTGTACTTTTACAAATATTGTTTTGTAAATAATGAAAATTAATTTTGTAATACATATCGAGCCTTGAGCGCAACATTATCGTAAGCGACAATAACCAAACTTTACAGGAGAGCGTTTTTTTCGATTATTTCTAAATGTATGGATAAAATTAAAAATGTTTTAATGCAGTTTGTGATTATTTTGTCCTTTCCAGTGATTGGAAGCCAAAAAAAATTTTGTATTTTAATATTTGGCACTAGATATGGCGCTTACGATAATTTTATTTTCATATTAATGTAGGAATTTAAAAAATTTTGTCGCTTAAGATATTTTTCTTTTTGTGTTTTTTAAATGTTTGTTGGTGAGAAGACTTTAAAGCATCCACGTAAATTTTGTACAAATTTTCCACATTACGTAGTTCCTCCGATAAATACAGTTTTTTGCTTTTGTTTCGACAGTAATAGGGTGGAACCGCTGGCAGTTTTTCAATAAAGTCACACACTTTTCACATCGCTTTTGTTCTTCAATACATTTATTATGTACTTTCGTTTTTTCTTTAATTTTATATTAATTCGTCTTTAATTTAGCAAATATATATCGGAAAGGCATTTGGGAAATTCCAACCGTTATCAATAAAAATTGTTGACATACCTTGCATTTTCCTCTTCGAGAATTACAAGAGTATGCACACGAAACTTTTTTTATGCTACACGAAACACGCTTACGTCTAAATCCTCTCTTTGGTACACATTCCTTAAGCCAATCATTTTGGCTAATCCCCAGTAAAATTCATTAATTTCAACTCTATCGGTTTCACTAAATCTAACAGCACAATTATTTTGCCATTTTGTTCCAACGAAAGTATTTGGTTTTACCTCTTTTGCCAGATACAGATTGGTTTACTTTTTCGACATAGTTTTCTTCCTTTTATATTAGCAAAAAACCCTTCAATTAAAAGATCTCCAGTGTAAGAATCATCAGTGTCACTATAGTTTACTAACTTTGGAATTGTTTCAAAAGCCTGACTCAGGCTCTTATTATAAAGTTAACAATTAATAGATACATTAAGTACACAATTAGTATTTTATTCAAGTATCAGTACAGTTTGGGATCCATACTTGAAGAAATATATTTTGTTATGCATGTATCGATATTTCACTTTAAGTATCCGTTAACAGAAACAGTATTTATTTATCTGTTTTTTATTTTGAAATATTTTTTATGATACCTTCTCCGAGATAAAGGACCTAGTTTGTCAAAAACGGGAACTTGGGAAAATCGATAAGAATGAGAAAAACATTAAAATTTTATTTTTTAAATGCTTTTTTCTCAAAACTTCATTTTCAAACTCAGGTCCATCTTCTCGGAGAAGCTCACATATAAGGGAAAACGGTTATAAAAAACTAGTGTGGATTAAATTTTTAAAACAAATATTTTCGTTTGATGCAAGTAGGTAGTTACTTGAAATTAGCGTTTATGTATTACTACCAAAAATTACGAAAAATCACCAAAATTTTTGAGCGTCTACAATACACAGTGAAATTTAATTTTTATTTAAATTTTTATTTACTAATAAAATCATGAACACTTCTGCTTTAGGTGAAAATATTCATTTAAATTTCTATAATAAATACAATATTCCAATAAATGTGTGTAGCTTACGATAATTTTTATTTTTTTATATGTAAACATCTACTTACGATAAAATCTCAGCCGTTATTTTGAGCTACATATGTCATGAAATCTTAATTTCTCAAATAAAAAAAATTTGACCAGATGTCGCTTACGATAATGTTGCGCTCAAGGCAACGAATTTTTCGGTGCGAACTTTCGTCATAGAAAATAACACATGTTCTCATATGAAAATTAAAAAAACACCATCGTCGAACGAAATCTGCAATAGATTTATTTAGATTTCTTCTTGTATCTTTTTCTTTGCACAAACAATCTCCCTTATTCCAGTTGTCGGCATCGACGACATTGTATTAAATACAACAAATTTGGGACTTGTGTACCCGTTGTCGAAAGCAACTGACTCCTGTTGGCAGATTTATGCTATTTTCTGGACATTAGAGAATGGAAATAGATTGTAATTAGCACAAAATTATTCTAGAGAGCGAGTAATTAAGTACACATTATTTGAAATTTTATTGACGTGACATCGACGTCAACAACTGGAATAAGAATGAATAACTAATTATCTAATTATCAATTATCCATGGGCGAGATTTTTCGTTCGTCCCAGTTGTATTCCTAGCATAAGTTGAAAACAATATTTGATTAATACTAACTGCAAAAGCTTCTTTACATAGACTATTTTTTATCAAACATTCTAACTTTTTATGTTCATAATCATTTTAACATTGTTCTAAACAAAAATTAAGCAAACTAAATATAATGGCGATTTTTTTCTTCGAATTTTGGCGAATTTGAGCAATTTAGTCACTTCACATGTATCGTATGCCGCTGCAGCCAAGATTAGTTCTATTCCCACACAAAATGTTCCACCTCCAAATAATTCAACGAATGCAAACTCAATCTTTAATTTTAGTCGCCTTGAAGCTACTATTGAGAATCTTGTGCTGACTATAAATAATTTTACAACAAATAAGACTAGCATGATGCAAGAAATGCTACGAATGCAGTATACACTGCTTCAAGTACTATTTAACAAGCCATGAACACGTTAAAGATAAGTTTCTTGAACGCAAACGGCATTCGCCAACATACAAATGAACTTGAGCACTTCCTCATGGAAAAAAATATTGATATAATATTGGTTTCTGAGACTCATTTGACTTCAAGAAGTCTATTCAAAATTAATGGCTACATTTTATATGATTCAAAGGGCCCAAGAGGAAGAGCTTGCGGGGGATCAGCAATTTTAATAAAGTCAAGGCTCAAGCATTATATTCTTGACAACATTTGTGAAGAACATCTACAAGCAACGAATATTTGTTTCCAAAATTTTTTCACAAATTTTGTTATATCATCAATTTACTCCCCTCCTACATTCGCAATTACTGAGGATCAATACGAGGTTTTCTACAAATCTCTTGGCCCTTGTTTCGTAGCAGCTGGAGACTATAATGCAAAACATACTTTCTGGGGTTCGTGTCTTATCACACCTAGAGGACGAGCGTTGTTCAACACAATTTCAAAAATGGGCTTGGGCGTCATTTCGAGTGGGGAGCCCACTTACTGGCCTACTGACATCCATAAAATTCCGGATGTTATAGATTTTGGCGTCATCAAAAAATATTTCTAGGGAATTAATTTACGTTGAAGCTTCCCTAGATCTATCGTCCGATCACTCTCCCACGATCGTTACAATCTGTAGCCTACTGAGAAGTGCTCTACCTCACCCATATGTGAAAATGGTCAGTCGTGTTATTTGGCTGCAATTAAAAAAATATCTTAGTAGTCATTGCTCTGAAAACATTAAGCTAAGAACTCATGATGATATTGAATCTAATATTGCTAATCTTAACGAAAATATTAAGCAGGCAGCTGAACATGCCACTTCCTCCTATCCGCAGACTGGGTGTAATAGAATATATTCTACATATATTGAACATCTCGTATGTGAAAAAAGAAGAGCTAGAAGAGAATGGCAACAGCACAGATCCCCAAAAATAAAATTAGATTAAAAGAGTGCACTAAAAGACTCCAAGAGCTGCTTGCATATGAAAAAACTGCATCTCTTAAAAACTATCTGGAAAATCTCGATGCCACACCAGCATATAATTACTCTTTGTGGCGCGCTGCGAAAAGAATTAAAACTCACGTTGAGTTTAAACCACCTCTGCGCATTTCTACCGGAGTTTGGGCGAGGAGTGATATTGAAAAAGGTAACTTGTTTGCAAAGCATTTATAATCCGTATTTACCCCAAACACATGTACTGGTGTTGTTGATTTCCCGAGTGTAGTTGCGCTACCCTCTCGACCCATAAAATTTAAAATGTGTGATGTACAAAATCTAATTGCTGAACTCAACCCGAAGAAAGCACCGGGTATTGATGGAATTAGTAACCAAATGCTAATAAAATTGCCTCGTATTGCATTTAGAATCATGTTATTAATTTTTAATGCCATTTTACGACTAGAGTATTATCCCCACAGCTGGAAGCTTGCCAAAGTTAAAATGATTCCAAAGCCGGGCAAAGATCTTACCAAGGCAGAATCATACAGGCCAATAAGTCTGCTATCAACAATGTCAAAACTTCTCGAAAAACTGCTCATGTCAAAATTGTCCCCAATTCTAATTGGTAGTGGGTGCATCCCAGAACATCAGTTTGGTTTTAGAAGTCAGCATAGCCTAATTTTTTAGCCTAAGTATGCACGAAAGTCCTCATGAGGCTTCCCGATATCTACAAGAACATATTACACAACTGGAACTATGGTTAAAATTATGGAGAATTAAGGTAAACGAGCAAAAGTGTGTTCAGGTAACATTTACCCTGCGAAGAGATACTTGTTCCCCAATTCGACTCAACAATCAAGTTGTTCCTCAGCATTCAGATGTAAAATACCTTGGTATACCCCTTGATCGACGACTTACATGGAAACACCATATTGACTCAAAGCTAATACAAATGAAACTTAAACTAACTCAGATATATTGGCTGATTGGTAGAAACTCAACACTCAGCCTAGACTGCAAACTTTTATTATACATACAAGTCGCTCTTGAAGCCAATATGGTGCTACGGAATTCAGTTATGGGGCACTGCTTCAGCTTCTAACGTCGAGAGAATCCAACGAAGGCAAAACAAAATTTTACGTTTGATAACATCGGCTCCATGGTACATCAAAAACTCAAATATACATCTTGATTTAAATATGCCACCAGTGATTGAAGAAATTGCAAAATACGCAGGCAAATATTTAACAAAACTCGAGTCACATCCTAATCCGCTTGCTCGTAATATTTTGAACTTTACTGGCCACATCCGCTTGAAAAAGAAGAACACAAGGGCTCTATTACTCAACACTCCAGATGGGATTTCTTGAAAATACTTTTTTTATACATTTTTATACATTTTATTTTTATTTTTTGATTATCACTACTTACATATGTATTATTTATAACTATAACTAAGTTTATGTCCGACAGTGGTCGGGCCTAATACTTATATTTTAGATTTAAGATTTGAATACTTATTGTTAGTTCAAAATTTAAGATACAATAAATAAATAAATGTATTTAAAAAAAAAATTAAATTAAAATTAATTTTAATATTTTATGAGTTGAATTTGAACTGTATGGAAATTCGGCAAACATTCTTTGCTTAAAAAACGGAAAAATTTTTAATCGTAATCGATCTATTAAAGGCTCAATTAGCCGACTGTAATGTAATGTAACTGCAACGTAGGAAACAGCTGATCTATATTTTTATATGAAAAGTATCTATAACCATTTTAATTATTTTTCACATAACAATATTGATCAGCTGTTTCTTACTGTTGCAGTTACTTTACATTACAGGTGTTATTAATTGCGATTACGAATACGATTATCAGTGTTGACAAAATTTTGCAGGCAATTTCCACCATATAGCCCCTGAAAACCCGCTAAAAACCGCTAGCTGAATAAAAATAAACGCTAATATAACCGCTGAATTTTTTATAACCAACATATGTCTTTTTTATGGTTTATTGGTAAAAAAAGAATAAGATAAATTATATAAAATATGTATACTTATATATAGATGTATGTATGTAATTCCGCAATATTTGTAAGCAAAACTCAGCCTGCTCTTTAAGTAGGTATTTTATTTTCTACAGAGTTTCAATACACAAATATCGAGCCAGGAAAAAGTAGAATCCAAGGGACTATACCATCTTATAATATTAATGTTTAAGCTGATTCAGTATATTTTCAATATTTTCTGCGATAGACCCTAATTATTCTACACGTGTGGAATAATATCTTGCCGTTTTGCTTGAAGTATTTGTAAAATATTGTTAGAACTTCCTGACTTTCTGACTATCTGAAATTAAAAAAATAGTGTTGATAAAATAAACTCCATAGCTCAATTCACATTGGCTTGAAATTTAATTTCGAAGGAGAATTTCAATAAAAAAAGTCTTTAATCTAAAACAAATTATTCAGAAAAAGTTATTGTTTTGAGAGATTTTTCCAATCACCCAGTTTTCGGTTTGTTTTCCGTTTGTTTAAAGATTTGCATACTATTTTTTTAATACGAAAAGAATGATTAAATTGATTTGTAATATAATTTTAATCGAATTAAATTTTATTCACTAATTATGAGATTTATTCACTTTTATACTCGTATGTATATACATATGTATGTTATTATTTTTAACCTCTTAAATTTTCACATTTTAATACACGACCACAATATGTCAATTTTTTATTTGCAAAAAAGTGACGTTAGTTTCTTTTCGCTGTACGTGTTTATATCAAAAAAAATTCAACATAAATGCCAGGGTACGTGTAGCATAGCTACGTTAAATTTACTTTATTTTGATTCAATACCTTTCTTTATAAGTTTCAGAAAAACGCTGAAAATCCGTCAACTAAGAAATTCTTCCGCTAAAATTCCCGCTGGTGGTTTTTTAAATAGACTTGCCGCTAATGACCGCAAAATACAGTCATATATAGCGGGAAAACCGCCGTTTTGGCAACACTGACGATTATAATCGTTGTGCAAACTCTTAATTCAACTATAAAACAAGGATTAATTGTAGTATAATTTAAGGCTTGAATTACATTGTACTAATTACAACTGAATTGTTCGCATTGAATTAGTTCCCTTTTCACCGTTACAGTATATGGGGTTCAAAAGCGACTTTCATATTAAAAGCTTTTAGTCTAGCCTGATTGTTAAATTTCTACCAATCAGCCAATGTATCTGAGTTCTTTGTATTTGTATTCGAATTCCCGAATATTTGCCCATTATTAGACAATCGCATGCGAATAAGAATATTTTTTTCACAAAAATAAAAGAAATAAATGCATAAATCCTAAACAAAATATAAATAAATGGCTAAAAATTTTAGTTCGTACAAGCTCATTAAAATTTTATAGAAATTTGTGAGTTGTATCATTTTCAAATATTATTTATTGACGATCAATAAAATTTTGGCCAAGTTCAGGCCAATGCACGCAGTGTGTATATTTACAGGAAGCCATTCGAGCTGTTCCCCGCAATCGTAAAATTATAAAATTTAAACCATAATTAGAATAAATCTATATTACCTCATGTGCGAAGTTTGAGATATGGAGGTGCAAGAAGTGCATATTTTAAGACATACTCACTGACACACTCATCAAATTGAGTAAGCACTTCCGCTGTAGCTAGAGAGCTGAAATTTTTTAGTAAATCTAGGTGAGCAATGAACTAGAAACATCTGAAAATTTTAGCCGGGTGGGTGGGGATGCGCCTATAAAAATTAAAATTTGTGCTAGTGAGCTGAAATTGGATACAGAGCTAGGTAACGATGAGTTAAATACTAAAAAAAATCTGAAAACCTGATAATTTTAGCCAGGAGGACGGGAGGGAGGGAGGTTTTATTGAAATTTGGCATATATATTGCGATAATGCATAGCTATAAATTGTTGTTAAAAAAAGTGGGCGTTAACACGCCCATACAACTTAAACCTCCTATTTCGTGTACTTCCGGTCAGCACATTTAAATGTACTATTTATGTAATTACTATTATCAGTTTTCAACGAAACTAAACAGGAAAGTTGAACACTAGCCAAAGAAAACATTGGGTTAAATAAAGTAGGCGGGAACACGCCCATAAGGTCAAAAAGTAAGAATTTGCGCAAGTGATCTGAAATTTTATAAACGAGTAGTTATAGATTAGCAAATTATTAGAAAAATCTAAAAATCCAAAAATTTTACCTAGGAGAGCGGGGCTGTGCCCATATGGCTCAGAATTTAAAAAACAAATCTAAGGCGTTAAACTCAAGCCATTTTATTGAAATTATATAAATTTTCGTTGAAAAAGTGGGTGGTAACACGCCCACACAATTTAAGCCTCCTATTTCATGTACTTCGGGTCAGCACATCTGAATATACTACATATTTATGTATTTATTACTATCCGTTTTCAACGAAACTTGACAGAAAAGATAACTAATGGCTACAGCAGGTATTGAGATTAAAAAAGTGGGCGGTATCACGCCCATAAGAAAAAATAAATAAAATGTACGCTAGTAAGCTGAAATTTCATAAACAAGTAGGTCTAGATTAGCAACTAACTAGAAAAATCTGAAAACCCGGAGATTTTTATCAGGGGGGCTGGGCTATTCCAATAAAGCACCCAATAAAAAGAGCAAATTTGAAATATTTATCTTAAGTGATTTTATTGAAATTTGGCACAAATGTTGGAATAATGCAAAGTTATAAAATTTCGTTGAAAAAAGTGGGTCTTAACAGGCCCATACAATTTAAACCTCCTTTTTTATGTACTTCGGATCAGCAGATTTAAATATACTATTTACTTAAAAATTAATATTCGTTTCCAACGAAACTTGACATGTATGATTGTCACTGGGCGGGAATACGCCCGTACAAATTAAACAATTAAATTTGCGCTAAAGAGCTGAAGTTTGATACGCAAGTAGATCATGATGAGAAAACAAATAAAAAAATCTAAAAAGCCAAATATTTTAACCAGGATTTGCAGACTCCACGATAATTTTGCACTGAAGCTTTTAACTGAAGCTTTAACTGAAAGTTATTAGGGTACGATGATAATTGAGCGCAGCTTATAACAAAATCTTGAATTTAAAAAAGTGACAGAGAGTGACCCCCACACCACGGCCACAACATTTCAAGCTAGAATTTGCAATAGAGAGCTTAAATTCAATATATACATATATAAATCTAAATTCGAGATCACCAAGAAAGATGGCATGGACACGCACTTTAAGCTCAAAATTAAGAATTTAAATTAAAGGATTTACGAACAGGAAAAATTTGAAAGCTCCGATTGTTAAATTAGGGAAGTAGGGCCATGGGTTTAAGATTTTTATCGAAGAGAACTAAAATTTTTCCAAAAAAAACCGGTTTAGGTAAGTTTCCAACTAGATAAATTTTAAACACAAGCTACTATATTAAAACCTTGCATGGACATTTCACTTATGCTAGCATTTAATCTTACGTTTTCTAAAGGACTTCGTCTGACTAGACTTTACTACACTAAAATTTACACTATATTTTACATATTTCTACTAATATGATTCTTAAAAAATTAATCAGAGTAGGTCCTTATTATGACACAATGGTGCACATATCAACCTATAGCCCATTATTTTATGTAACTCTGCCCTTTTGAACTGGCGCAGACATTATGAATAGAACTATAACAGACTAGAAATTTAAAGTTTAAAAAGCTTTATTAAGAAAACCTTCCAAAAAGTAGTCAGGCCAAGTTCCTTTCCAAAATTTCGGCCATCAAAAGTAGTGAGATAATTATATAATTATATGCATTATATACATTTGTAATCGTGAGGGTGGTATACAATTTCTAGATAATGTGCTAACTTGGCACATTCTAAGGAAAGAGAAAATAATTTATATTTGTTCATTTCCTTATCTCGGGACAAATGTTATCAAGTGAGCACATTATCTAGAAATTATCAGCCATGTCACAGAGCTCAATTCCGTTCGGAAACGGAATTCAATCCGTATTTTGGTGCATTGGAAACCGAAAAAAAAATTCGGAATGAAACCGCTTTTAATTTCATGAACGGAATTAACATTTTCTGCATGTTAAAGTAAAAAAAATATTTAAAAAAAATTTGTTTCAATAAAGAATACTAATTTTCATTTATTTATTCAAAGCTGAATTACAATTTATTAGTTTTTATTTATTTATTATGTAAATATCTGAAGTCATTACAAAAATAAAATCAACAGAACCAAATATACGGAATTGGTTTATTTTTTTGTATGTACTTTATCAAAATCTTCATGTTGGCAGCACACAAAACAAAAAAATACAAGGCAAAATTAAAATATGCATACAAAAAAAATTAAAACGCCTAAACATATGCCACATTATGCTTTACTACAAAATTATACTGCCACACTTAGGGCGACTTTTTGGGATCGAGATTAAAATTAGTTTAATTCTCTAATTAGCTACTCCGAAAATTAACTTAATCTCACATAATTGAGTTTGATGTTTTTGAGTGGTAGCTTAAACTTTTTGTTATGTGTAGTATTACCATACTGATTAACAAAATAGTGACAACATTTTCTGTGCAAAAGTCATACATGTTCTCAACACACTTTGATTTTTTGTGGGAAGAAGAAGAAACTGTATATTATTATTTACTAGTAAAATATTGCGCGTGCGAAATATATATATAATATAAAATATATATATTTATTCAAGTGATTTTAAATTATTTGACCATATAATTTTTACAAAAAGTTATATGTTTCACAAGTGCTTGTTGTCAATACTAAAGTAAGATTAAACCACCAACGTTGGCCGCTTAAACTAGCAAGTAAACCCATATAATCGACTGTCCAAAAATTGCAAATGAAGATTTAGGTTAATTTAATCTCTAATCTTGAACTCAACAAGATAAAACGATTTTACCATTTCTTTCGGATTGATGAAAACGATCGGAATCTAAAGCACCAAAATGAACATTGAACGGAATGGTTAATACGGAATCAAAACCATTCCGAAGAGAATCTCTGACGCGGCTGTATATAACACACTTACGATTACAAAAGTTATAATAAAAATAATATTTCATATTGCAGGCGAAAATATAACCCCAATTTAATGTCTATAAGCTTCACATATAATATTCGCATTCGCGAATATTCAGCCATGTCACAGATTCCGTTCGGAATGGTTTTGGTTTTGCGTATTAACCAGGGACCGTAACGGTTATAATTTTTATTTTAAAAATTACTTTTTAATCGTTATTTCTTGATTTTTATTTATTCCTCACAAAATAAGAGTTATTTTGTGACTTTTATTTATTCCTCACAAAATAACAGTTACCTTTGGTTTTTATTTATTTGCTTAATTTTTAAAATTTAGAAAGTGTAATTTTTGCGTTAAAATTAATATTACTTGTTTTAAAATTGAATTTATCGCCAGATTCTGTAAAAAAAGATTATTATATGCTAAATTAAATTTACTTTATTATAGTTTATTCATTTTAAAAATTAAAATTTTTTTGAGGAACAAAATAAAAATCAGTAAATAACTGTTTTGTGAGGAATAAACAATTCACAAAATAAGAGTTATTTTGTGAGGATTAAATAAAAATCAAGAAATAACTGTTACTTTGTGAGGAATAAATAAATGTCACAAAATAAATCTTATTTTGTGAGGAATAACTAAAAATCATTGCATCTATAGGTAGTCCATTTAACATGGAGTACCTTGGTATATTTCTTTTGCACGTATGACTTCTCTATTAGTGTGATTTTTTCAGTTTAAATTTGGAAAATAATCGTTATTTGTGATCCCTGGTGCTAACCATTCCGTTCAGTATTCATTTTGGTGCTTCAGTTTCCGATCGTTTTCATCAATCCGAAAGAAAATGTAACATCGTTTTTATTTTTTAAGTGTGGCAATATAATTTTGCAACAAAGCATAATGTGGCATATGTTTAGGCGTTTAAAATTTTTTTATGCATACAGTGAACTAATTTTTACCAAGGGTGTTCACGTTTTCAAATTTGTTCACGTTTTCGATTGAAAAAATTTTAAAACAAAATGGCAAAGTTAACCTCCAAATGATAAGTTCGAACATACAGTTCAATATCAGATATTAAAATTGGTTAACCAATTTTAAATTGTAACATTTATTCACCTTACAAAAATAATATTAAATGCTGATCTCAATATTTTATTTTTATTGAACGCGTATCAAAACTAATATGAAATTTAGCAGCATTTCGTTGCATTTAAAAGTGTTGAGTCGAGTCGTTCATGTATTCGAGTGTTTACGTTTTCGTAATGTAATTTTGCCTTGCATTTTTTTTTGATTTGCGTGCTGCCAATATGAAGATTTTGGTAAAGTACATACAAAAATGATATGGCAATACTAAAGAAACCAATTCCGTACATTTGGTTCTGTTGATTTTATTTTTGTAATGACTTAAGAAATTTATATAATAAATAAATAAAAACTAATTAATTGTAATTCAACTTTGAATGAATAAATGAAAAAAATATTCTTTATTGAAACAAATTTATTTTTAAATATTTTTTTACTTTAACATGCAGAAAATGTTAATTCCGTTCATTAAAATAAAAGTGATATCAATCCGAATTTTATTTTCGGTTTTCGGTTTCCAAAGCACCAAAATTCGAATTGAATTCCGTTTCCGAACGGAATTGAGCTCTTTGACATGGCTGATTGTTCCAAATATTCGTATTCCTAACAACACTGGTTGACATTCATATTCATACCACACTCACACTTAAGTGCCCAGGAGACGTACAAAAAAACTTATCAACCACATAGTTGTGTGCGTGCAGTTGTTTTTTTCGGTTACACGTACACGTTGTCGGCACTGATTGATGAGAATCAAAAAATTTTGATATATTTATTAGACGGCTGATTATTTGAACGTCTCCAAATCTGATTGACGAAAAAAATGTCATTTGCTTGTGTTATTTGTTGTGTGACGACATGAAGAAGTTCGCTGATGAAAAAAATTAATTGGCACTTTATGAAAATTTAGCATTGTTCTTTGTCAAAAGTTTACAAACAGTTTTATTATCATTCTAAGGGCCATTATTATGACTTAACGATAAAGTTTCGGATAGTTATTCCTAACTTTAGCAAAACTGAACTATAAAGTGACCTTTAAAATGTTCCATTATTACAACTGTCCGATAAAATAAATAATAAAATGTTTGGTTGGTGGCAACATTTCTGTGGATATTGTGGATACTGTTTGTTAAAAATGATTAGTGGCAACTTGCTTTTGTTTATTTGTCAAATTACAAACATCATGAAAATATTTTTGTCAATTCTTTTGTTTTTTTATTATTCTTATGTGTTTTGTGTTGTATTGTTTTTGTTTTATGCCATATTTTGAACAAATATATTTGACTTACTTTGTTTTATAAAGTAGAAAGTGTGGCAAGTGGCGAAAATGTGGCAAGTTCAAATGACTATACCTCGCAATAAAAGTTACAGGTAGGATGAGCTTGCCTTTAGCTTATCGCTCACTTTTTGTTAAAATGAAGTTGTAATAATGAAAAAGTGTTTATCCATCCAATAACATCCTACATTTAGCTAACGACAAGTTATAATAATGGCCCTAAATATAATATTTTCCAATTTTATTAAGTTTAATGGATAGTGTGAATAAAAAAGTATTTGCTTTTTAGTTAAAAATTGGTGTTAAAACCGCAAATAAATATTTACGTATGGATGTATGTATGTATGTGAATTTTGTGTTTAAAATAAGTGTTGAAGTAAAAACCAAATATACATATGTATATGCACGTAAGTATGTATGTAGATATGTGCATACATATTTTTTTATTAACACTACTTAATGTCTTGTTTTTATATTAAAAATCGTTTGTTTATGTTTCGATATTTTTTCATATAGAAAAATTATTATTAATCTCTGTTTATTTGTTTAGTGTGCTTTTTTTTATATTAAGATTTCATAAAGAGTTTTAATGCCGCTAATAACAAATAATTTCAGTAAAGTGCGACTTTGAACGGTTCCGCACGGACACGAGATATGTAATTCAATACGAACTTTAGTAGCCTATATAAAATATAGTTTTGGCATTTTTTTTTCGTTTTTGACGTTTTTTTAATTTTGGCAATTTTTTTTATTTTATCGATTTTTTTTGTTTTGGCGATTTTTTTCGGTTTTTGGCGGTTTTTTATTATTTTGAGATTTTTTTTTTATTTTTGGTGATTTTCGGTTCTGGCGTTTCTTCATTTTGGCGACTTTATTCATTTCGGTGCTTTTTTAGTTTTGAGACTTTTTCTCATATTGGCGATTTTTTCATTTTGGCGATTTTTTTGATATGGACGATTTTTACGAATATTGCGACTTATTTTAGTGTTAGAAATTTTTTTTAATTTTGGCGATTTTTTTCGTTTTGGCGATTTTTTTGAACTTTTGGCGATTTTTTTGAATTCTTGGCGATTTTATAATTTTCAGCTTGTTAGTTTTACCGTTTTTGAACATTTCAAGAGTTTACCTCTTACGGTTTCCAAGATATAGCAAGTTGTCAAAATTACATAGTCAAAATTGCATTAACTGATGAACCACCATTTAATTTAAATTTTTTTAAATTTGAGTGTTAATTGTTGTAGTCTATGCAAAAATACACTAATTTTACAAATTTCAAGTGTTAACATACGTATGTACATACAAATACATGTATATTACATGGGATTTCAAAAATTTTCGTTGCTTGTTTTGGAACACCCTTTAATTTTTACTTCTCATGTATTTGTTGTTGTAGCGGCCAAGGTCCATATTTCAGGTCCGTAGCTGTTACGGTTCCTGAGGAAATACCGTGTGGCGGACATACGGACAGCGTAGCGAAAACAATAGGGTTCCTTTTTTCACCTTTGGTGTACGGAACCCTAAAAATCATCCGATGAAGACATACATACATACATACATACATACATAAGCACATGCAATCGCACACAACGAACACAAAATTAAAATGCGGATTGACGATTTTATTTGTACGTCTCCGAAAAATCATCAATTAAACGACACTAACACATTCTTACCGATTGATGGGGTTTTTTGTACGTCTCCTGGGCACTTTACAATGCACCTCAGTTTGTTTTCTAATTTCCGGAAAGTACTTCAACTACTCGCATTGATTTAACTTTTTTAGCTCATGTATGTGAGTTTATTTAAAAGTTTAGTCATTAAAGTTATGTTTATGTTCGGCCAATATTTTTTGATTTTTTAAATATAACTACTTCTGGCCCCGTCAATGATATTGTTTTATTGAAAACTGCAGCTAAAATTATATCAAAAAAGTGGTGTCTGCAGCCTAGGAATAGAGTATCTCACCATTTCTTTTTTTCTATAAGATTGCAAGCACCTTTAAATTTTCCGCTATTCGAGGCAGTTGTGTCAAATGCAAAATGTTCGACTCTATCTATAATTTGATTCTCTTCTAAAGCATCATAAGCCGCAGATGCTTTTTCAGATGGTTTAGCAGGAATATTAATAATTTGTTCAAAATTAGAAGAAGTAGCAATAATTGATAGTATTTCTTCATTTTTTCCTGATATTCCGAAGAACAGTTTTGTATCTCAGTGTATAGTAAGTGGCTAAGTAGTGTTTGTAAATGTTGAAACTAGTCGAGAATGATTTGCTTTTCTTAAGACATGCCGTTCTTGACGAATAGAAGTACGATTAATAATATAATCCGATGAATTAACTCCAACTGAATCTAAAACTGCAATTAGTAAATGAACAGTATCTGTGGAACTTAATTTTAAATTGTCTAAAACAGTAGCGAGTGGTGGTGTCAAAATACTTTTACATGCCCTTTTTGCTTTTGGGTATGGTGAAATCTTTAATTTTTTAGGATTTTTTGGGGTACCTAAGTCAACATAATCACTGTCATTTTCAACATATTGTCAGGTAAAAAGATTCCTACAGGGTTAATGCAAAGAACTATCTAGAAGTATTTAACTAAAGCAACAAACGTACAGACATATTCGCGTGCAAACACTGTAGCAAAGAACTAAATAAGCATGCGTAACACGTAAACAAGCAAAAGCAACAACAAAAAGCGTCTGCTTATTAAGAAGATTCGCATATTTACACACGCACATACATACATGCTAATTCAAACGAAAGGCAAAAGGTAAACAACCACCACGCATTGCTTAGTTAATGATGTACACACGTATGCATATACACATGTATGTACATAGTTACCACATGAACTTAATTGGGCACTTAGTAAACAACATTTAAGATGATAATGATCGTCTGGACAATGCTTGAAGCTTCTGGTGGTATTGGTGCACAGTATAAAAAGCGCGATGCAACCAATGGCAAGGCAGTCGTGAATCAGTCAGTTGTGAAGTTCAGTTGTGTTCTGAACGAACAAGTCAGTCAGTGCTAATTGGAAATTAGTAGAGTGAACATCGTTGAAAGTAAAAGACCTCGTGCGTGGATAATAACGTTAAGAAGTAAATAAGAAAAGACAAGTTCTAATTGGTTTAGTCAAGAATAAAAGGAAGTTCAGTTGCAAATAAGAAAATCGTGTTGTATTTATTTTTATTTTTGAGCAATCAAAAGAACTCACACGTTTAATAAAATTTAAACGTAACAATATATATCAAAATCTGGCTCTATGAAACTTATTTCAGTCTCACAAATCCTATCAGAATATTAAAGGGCTAAATGAATAAATTGAGCAAAACAAATCTAATTTAAAACTATTTTTATTATTATTATTTTCCGAAACGGGTTTTCAGGAGTTATTGATATAAACAAAAACTATTTTAGAAACCTCAATTAAATAATTTTTTTTCGGCAAAGTTTCTTTGATAAATGTTTCCAAAGTATTATCATAATTAGTTATAATTCAAGTTATAAACTTCATTAATTTCTTACTGGTGTTTGCCAATTTCATGTTTTTTTTTTAATTTTCTGCAAATTGCGTAGCAACTTCCAAAACGAAACCTTGGCGTCCTTTTCTTTATTTCATTCCACAAAAACAATTTATTTTACTCGTTTTTGATTAATGTAAGAGCTTTACGACGTCCGATGTTAAACATGTTATCAAGGGAATCACACGATGCTTCTCTCTTCTTATTAGAAATTTTATTTTTAATTTTACATAACGCTCTCCACTCCTTATATAGTTTGATTAATTTGTTTTTGGCACATTTTATTTCCATGATGGGGATCCAAGCTTTTTCCCAAAACATGCAACGCTGCTTTATCACAAGTTCTGCACTATCCTTCACTTTTAACTTTGCATATAACTTTCTAAAGTTGTACTAAAAACTCTAACTGCCTATTGATGTAAGTTTTCTTCCAGTTAGTTTTTGTTCTCGACAACCGAGAAGAGGCTCGTATATTTAATCACTTAATAATGACATTGAAGAAATATTTAAAAATACAAAGTAAAATAACTTCAGCACATGTAATTCGAGGGTTGCTGCGTTATTGATTTAATCACTCTTAATTCTAAAACCATCAAGTTCAGATATATTTTGAAATGCGCTTATTGAAATATTAGCCCAATTCACAATCTTGTGCATATAGTCTTGCATCATAGCATGTGCAAAATGGTATAGTATATGGATACTCAACACTTAACAATTATCAGTGGTGAGTATCAATATACTATACCATTCTGCACATGCAACGATGCAAGACCATTTGCACAAGATTGTGAATTGGGCTATTGTTTTATTCAAATCAAGCTTTTTTCAAGCGCCCAGTGAAAAAAATGGAAGTCATTCTAGTGGAACTACATTTTCCTTGCTTCCAAAAAATCGATATTTTTAGTTTGCCGATAGTGAGCAAAAAACCATGTGTGAGCTTATTTAAGTTATACAAAACCTTGTAACTCCTCCATAGTGTTAGAAAATACCCACCAGAATTAAAAAAAATATTTTTTTAAAGAAATTTATGAACTATTTTTAGTATAAAATTTAAAAGTTATTTGATTAAATTTTCATGAAAACACTGTTTCGGGCTTAAATTCGTATAAAAAGAAAAGAATTGTTAAAATAGTTAACTATTTACCATTTTTCCTTGATGAAAATATTATCATAGAACACAAAATAGGGAATTTTTCCTAATATCGCTTCCAATTCAGTGACCAGGCATCGAAAAAGAGAACTTCTTGCAATGACAACCCTATGTAAAAATCATTAGATCAGATCGAAATTTTCACTACTTCCAGATCGCAAACTCTACATTTTCATGACTTTTTGGCGTTTTTTTTTACTGGGCGGTCAAGCATAACAGTTGTTCGATTCGTCTTAAATTTCAGCACACACTCACTGACGTATTTGTTTATGTAAATTGAGCTTCGTTTTGGAAAATTTTTCAAAATGTTAAGTTGTACCTCAAGCCTCACAGTTGTCCGATCTGACCGAAATTTTGGGATTCGCTTACTAAAATATCGTTTTCTTTAAATTGAGTCTAACTTTTGGAAATTTTATAAAATTGGAATTTCGACCTCTATGTGGAACGCCAATGAGCTACTCGATTTTACTAAAATTGTCTCCACCTCACTTTTGGATAAAGCACCAAAATAATCCAAACAGCTTTTTACAGAACTCCAAAACGGGTTTTTATTCCCACCCTAGTGTACATATGTACACTAAGACATATTCTAAAAAGTAATTTTTTAGACCATTTGCCCAAAATATCATTAACAGTACTTTAAAAGAAGTTTTTATCACTAACTATACACGACCTATGCCTTCGGCGCGATGTTTTATATTTTCCCATTACAGGATATTAAAGAGAAATTCAAAGTATTTATATATCAAATTGTCGGGTGTTTCTGCAGAGTTCTGCTGTTCGTCATCCGACACTAGTATCTAATTTTTTGAATTCAAAACATTTTGTTATATATGTATATTACGTGTAGATAACATTAACATGTTATTACGTGTAGCTAACATTGAGCATCTATATAAGTCTGGTAACACTAACTAGTAACAAGTAACCCTACAAGAAATGAATGACTGAAACTAACACATACAAAATTTTTTTACTAACACAATTGCAGCAATTTATTTTGAATTCAATATTGATAGTCAATTGACTAGCCATTTGATAGAAAATGATGATGGATTTATTTATTGATTATAGTTGTTCTACTCTAGCATATATGTTAGAGTGGGACATCTAATGTACATATGCCAAAACTTTTACAACATCGAGTCTTATAAAAAAAAAACTAGAATTAAATCTGTCTGTGAAAAGTAAAATTTAAAAGTGTTAAAAAAGATAAGTAAAAACAATATTTAATAAAGAAATTTACAAAATTTAATTTAATTTATATTTCTTTTCAAAATTTTAGATATGTATTTCTAAAAAGCAAGATGCGTTGGTGGTGAAAAGGTATAAAGAGGGCAATATACCGCTTAGTTTATTTTGTTTTTGCTGAATTATATCTCTTATTTTAAATTATTTATTTACTTTTATATCATTTTATAATAAAAAAAACAATTAAAATAATAAAAACTATATTTATTGTCATTATATCAATCATGTATGATTACTCAATTGTGGGGGATATATTACTCTATTATGATAAGTCAAACTTGAGTAATATTTATGCTATCATTGATTATTAAAAAGCACTGGAGTGAGCAGTTCAAATATATGTTATATTCGATAGTTTGAGAGAGATTCAAGATCACACGTACACGTATTGTTTTCGCTACGCTGTCCGTCACACGGTGTTTTCTTAGGAACCGTATGAGCCACGGACCTGAAATTTGGACAGAGTATGTAAAACCTTGGCCGCTACAACAGCAAATACATGAGAATTAAAAATTAAAGGGTGTTCCAAAACGAGCAAAGAATCAGTTAATACAATTTTGACTATGTAATTTTGACAACTTGCTATATCTTGAAAACCGTAAGAGCTAAACAATTGAAATTTTCAAAAACGGTAAAACTAAAAAATCCAAAAATTATAAAATCGCCAAACCGAAAAATATCGCCAAAACGAAAAAAATCGCCAAAATTAAAAAAAATCTAACACTAAAGTAAGTCGCAAAATTCGAAAAAATCGTCCTAATGAAAAAAATCGCTAAAATGAAAAAAAGCGCCAAAAACCGAAAAAAAAACGCCAAAACGCAATAACAAAATAGTATTATATATACATATATATATTACGTTTCCCTTTGTTATTTTGTATTTAGAAAAAATGAGAAGTGGATAGTAGGCAATATATTAAAAACTTACTGCCTGTTCCAGGATGTCACTAATTTTCGTTCGCACGCATTTTAAACGACAAACAGTTGTTTTGGGTTCCACTAAAAGCGTTTAGCACGACAAGTCGAAAGAAAACAAGTAAGAGTGATATATTCGGCTGTGCCGTATCTTATATACCCTTTACCAAGTGCGTTTATGTAGTTTAGAGAGACATACATAAGCACAGAGAGATTTTGTGAAAAAATGCATACTTTTTTCTCTAGTGCAATTTTTAAGTTTTTGGCATTATGTTTAATTTGGTGCTTTTTAAATTTTGGCGATTTATTTTATTTTGCTAATTTTTTTAGTTTTGGCGATTTTTTTTCATATAGGCAATTTTTTTTGGTTTTGGCGATTTTTTTCGGTTTTTGGCGTTTTTTTAATTTTGGCGATTTTTTTGATTTTGACGATTTTTTTTTCATTTAGGCGATTTTTTTATTTTTTATATATATTATTTTTTTTTATTTTTTTGTGGCAATTTTTTTAGTTTTGACACTATTTTTCTCGTTTTGGCGATTTTTTTCGGTTTTTGGCGTTTTTTTTTAATTTTGGCGATTTTTTTTGTTCTGGCAATTTTTTTGATTTTGACAATTTTTTTTCGTTTAGGCGATTTTTGGGGTTCCGTACACCAAAGGTGAAAAAAGGAACCCTATTGTTTTCGCTTCGCTGTCCGTCTGTCCGTCACACGGTATTTTTTCAGGAACCGTAAGAGCTACGGACCTGAAATTTGGACAGAGTATGTAGAACCTTGGCCACTACAACAACAAATACATTAGAATTATAAATTAAAAAGTATTCCAAAACGAGCGACGAAAAATGTTAAAATCTCATGTAATATACATACAATTGTATGTACATATGTATATTGACACTTGAAATTTGTAAAATTAGTGTTTATATAGACTACAACAATAAACATTAAAATATTAAAAAATTAAAATTAAAGGGTCGTCCATCAGTTAATGCAATTTTGACTATGTAATTTTGACAACTTGCTATATCTTGGAGACCGTAAGAGATCAACTCTTGAAATTTTCAATAACGGTAAAACTAAAAAAAACCGAAAATTATCAAATCGGCAAACCGAAAATAATCGCCAAATCGAAAAAAATCGACAAAATTAAAAAAAAATGCTAGCACTAAAATAAATCGCCAAATTCGAAAAAATCGTTTATATGAAAAAAACGCCAAAAACCGAAAAAAATCGCCAAAACGCGAAAAATGCGCCAAAAACCAAAATAATTGTTCATGTGAAAAAAAATCGCCAAAATAAAAAAAAAAATCGCCAAAAACTAAAAAAATCGCCAAATTTAAAAAAAAATCGCCAAAACGAAAAAAATCGTCAAAATTTAAAATAAACGCCAAAAACCGAAAAAAGTCCTTAAACCGAAAAAAGGGCCAAAACTAAGAAAATCGCCAAAATTAAAAAAATTTCCAAAAAAAAAATCGCCAACATAAAAAAAACGCCAAAATAATAAAAATCGCCAAAATTAAAAAAACTTCAAAAACCCAAAAAAATCGCCAAAACGTGAAAAAAGTGCCAAAACTCAGAAAGCGCCAATAAATTCAAAAAACCCCCAAACTAAAAAAACGCTTAAAACCGAAAAAACTCAAAAACGAAAAAAATGCCAAGACTATAGTTTCAATTAGGCAATTTTTATTAATTTTTGGCTATTTTTGTTCATATAAGCATTTTTTTTGGGCGGTTTTTGCCCACCCGTCTTTGACGGTTTCCTCACGCCTGATCTTGTAAGTAAGCGGTTTTGCGTCCTTTGGCTGGTCTTTGTGATACTCTTCTCAAGGTATGTATGTATGTGTTCGACAACAGCTTCGATGAATAACGAACGCCACTTCCGCTAGTTATAATGAAAGTTGGTAAGAAACTATTGGTCTTATGTATATGAAAAAACGGTCAAGAAGTTAGAATAAATTATGCTGGACCTTAATAGTGGGTTAAAACATAATGCGCCGATTAATATCAAATTGTATGGAGCAACTCGTTTGCACCTAGGGTAATGTCGTCACTTTGCGCCAGTTTTTTCTTATACAGCAGGCCGTATTTATTCATCTAAGCAGTTGTTCCACATACACAGAATTGAAAATTCTTAAGCCATCCGGCTATACAGAAAGCTATTCTAAGCAAATCCGGTATTCGGTATATTATTTATACATAAATGCAAAAATAATGTATGTATGTACATGTATTTACATATGTCAATACCTAGAGAAGAGTGTCCTTAGGATCGGACGAAGGCCAGCTATACAAAAAATATACTTCTACTCTACGAAGTCGCCGTTGCGCATACATACAACCATATAGACATATGTATATACATTTGTATGTATGTATGCATAGAAGAAAATTATTGCACTGTCCAAAGGCCGGCAAGATAGAACACTTTTTCTGGGTCTGTTGGTATTTTTAGAAGACCTAAAGATAATGACTACAACCCAAATGACAATGACCTAAATAAAGGGGCTGTTGGCCATTTTTCCATTTGGGGGATTGATTCTTCACAAAATTTTACATAGCTTGTGGTTTTTTCTGTCTTTATTTTGCATAAATAAAAACCCTTGAGTAATCCTGAAAACTTTTTATCATTAACAAAAATTGTTTTGTTAATTTTCTTTATTTTAATTTATTTTTGAGTGCCACTTGTTGTTTTTTTATTTTTTTTAATACATTTGATTATTTATTGTATCTTCAATTATGAACTAACAATAAGTATTGAAATCTTAAATCTAAAATATAAGTATTAGGCCCGACCAGTGTCCGACATAAACTTAGTGATAGTTATAAATAATACATAAGTAGTGATAATCAAAAAAAAAAAAAAAAGAAAAAAAATTATTTTCAAGCAATCCCATCTGGAGTGTTGAGTATAAGAGCCCTTGTGTCCTTCTTTTTCAAGCGAATGTGGCCAGTAAAACTCAAGATGTTACGAGCAAGCGTATTAGGATGTGACTCGAGTTTTGTTAAATATTTGCCTGCGTATTTTGCTATTTCTTCAATCACTAGTGGCATATTCAAATCACGATGTATATTTGAGTTTTTAATGTACCATGGAACCGATGTTATCAAACGTAAAATTTTGTTTTGCCTTCGTTGGATTCTCTCGACGTTAGAAGCTGAAGCAGTGCCCCATAACTGAATTCCGTAGCACCATATTGGCTTCAAAAGCGACTTGTATAATAAAAGTTTGCAGTCTAGGCTGAGTGTTGAATTTCTACCAATCAGCCAATGTATCTGAATTAGTTTAACAGCCTGTTTTTGTAAAGAAACTTTTTGTATATTGCACGATAAATAACGAATGAATTGAAATTTTGGTTTTTGTTTATTTTATTTTGAGTATAACGAATAAGCTTTAAACTTTTGTTTGAAAATTTGGTTCACGTACGTACTACACAAACAAAATCAACTTTCAAAATAAACAATCAGAGAAATTGAACGGGTCGCTAAAGTGTTTGAATTTTTATAAATAAAAGTAAAATAAGGGATGTTTTTAACAAAAGATGTAAGTATTTACATATTCCTAAAGAAAAAAGAAACGTTCAATTCCACTATGAAACAAAAAAAAAATTAACCACTAAAGACGTTTTCTTAGTTTCAGGGTCGCTGAACACGAATATTTCAATCATTTATTTTTCTTAAGAAGCGTTTTCGAGATATTCGCGGAAAAAAAGTGTTTTTTACAGCTTACAAAGATATTCGCAAAAATCTTGAGAGCTGTTGATTAAAATTTAGCAGCTACGATAAACAGTTCTCAAGATTCTTGGAAATACCTTTGCAAACTGCAAAATTAACTCGTTTTTCGCGACTATCTCGGAAACGCTTCCCAAGAAAAATTAATAAGGGCCATATTCGTTGTCAGCAGCCCCAATTTAGTTAAAAAACATTTATTTTTAGAGGTTGATTTTCTTGTGGCATCCAGCAGTAGTCACCTATCATGGATGTTTTCACTAAATATGTCGTAAGTGTTTAATTTGCTGTCCTCTGATAACAATTTGGCTACAAAATTTTATTTAAGATGTAAGTTTAAGATAAATTTTAGAATTTTTTTGGCTTAAGGGTGCAACTTAAAATACTGAATGTAAAAAAAAACTTTTTTGAATCTAACCGGCCGTAACTCAATGAATTTTTATCCGATCATTACTTCTACATCTTCGGAGTAAAGTCAATCATAATCAGGTAGCTAACATCAACACAAAACTCACCAGTTCAGAGGTCAACCAAAGAGGTAAAATGAAGCAAAGAAAACGAAAAAAATCAATGGTGAAAATGGTCAGTCGTGTTAATTGTCTGCGATTCAAAAAATATCTTATTAGTCATTGCACTGAAAACATTAAGCTAAGAACTCATGATGATATTGAATATAATATTGCTAATCTTAACGAAAATATTAAGCAGGCAGCTGAACATGCCACTTCCTCCCATCCGCAGACTGGGTTTAACAGAATATATTCTACAGATATTGAAATTCTCGATTGTGCAAAAAGAAGAGCTAGAAGAGAATGGCAACAGCACAGATCACCCCAAAATAAAATTAGATTAAAAGAGTGCACTAAAAGACTCCAAGAATTGCTTGCATATGAAAAAACTGCATCTCTTAAAACCTATCTGGAAAATCTCGATGTCACACCAGCATCTAATTATTCTTTGTGGCGTGCTGCAAAAAGAATTGAAACACCCGTTGAGTTTAAACCACCTCAGCGCACTTCTACCGGAGTTTGGGCCAGGAGTGATATTGAAAATGGTAACTTGTTTGCAAAGCATTTAAAATCCGTATTTACCCCAAACACATGTACTGGTGTTGTTGATTTCCCGAGTGTAGTTGCGCTACCCCCTCGACCCATAAAATTTAAAATGTGTGATGTACAAAATCTTATTGCTGAACTCAACCCGAAGAAAGCACCGGGTATTAATGGAATTAGTAACCAAATGCTAATAAAATTGCCTCGTATTGTAATTAGAATCATGTTATTCATTTTTAATGCCATTTTACGACTGGAGTATTATCCCCACAGCTGGAAGCTTGCCAAAGTTAAAATGATTCCAAAGCCGGGCAAAGATCTGACCAAGGCAGAATCATGCAGGCCAATAAGTCTGCTATCAACAATGTCAAAACATTTCGAAAAACTGCTCATGTCAAAATTGTCCCCAATTCTAATTGGTAGTGGGTGTATCCCAGATCAGCAGTTTGGTTTTAGAAGTCAGCATAGCACTATTGAACAAACGCATAGATTGGTTCAATGTATAAAAAGAACATTTGAAGAAAAGAAGTACTGTTCTGCACTCTTTATTGACGTTTCGCAGGCATTTGATAAAGTGTGGCATGAAGGCCTAATTTTAAAATTAAAATCATATCTACCAATAAATTTGGTGAACTTATTAGAAAGTTACATTACTTCCCGGAATTTCACGGTTGTGGAAGGAGAATTCATGAGTGTGCCCGAAACTATATCATCCGGTGTGCCACAGGGGAGCATACTGGGGCCAGTTTTGTATTTGATCTATACTTGTGATATGCCTTTGAGCAGCAATATCCATACATCTACGTTTGCCGATGATACAGCCTGCCTAAGTATGCACGAAAATCCTCATGAGGCTTCCCGATATCTACAAGAACATATAACACAACTGGAACTATGGTTAAAATTATGGAGAATTAAGGTAAACGAGCAAAAGTGTGTTCAGGTAACATTTACCATGCGAAGAGATACTGGTTCCCCAATTCGAATCAACAATCAAGTTGTTCCTCAGCATTCACATGTAAAATACCTTTTTGTACACCTTGATCGAGGACTTACATGGAAACACCATATTGACTCAAAGCTAGTATAAATTAAACTTAAACTAACTCAGATATATTGGCTGATTGGTAAAAACTCAACACTCAGCCTAGACTGCAAACTTTTATTATACAAGTCGCTCTTGAAGCCAATATGGTGCTACGGAATTCAGTTATGGGGCATGCTTCAGCTTCTAACGTCGAGAGAATCCAACGAAGGCAAAACAAAATTTTACGTTTGATAACATCGGCTCCATGGTACATAAAAAACTCAAATATACATCGTGATTTGAATATGCCACTAGTGATTGAAGAAATAGCAAAATACGCAGGCAAATATTTAACAAAACTCGAGTCACATCCTAATCCGCTTGCTCGTAACATCTTGAATTTTACTGGCCACATTCGCTTGAAAAAGAAGGACACAAGGGCTCTTTTACTCAACTCTCCAGATGGGATTGCGTGAAAATATTTTTTTTCTCTTTTTTTTTTTGATTATCACTACTTATGTATTATTTATAACTATCACTAAGTTTATGTCGGACACTGGTCGGGCCTAATACTTATATTTTAGATTTAAGATTTCAATACTTATTGTTAGTTCATAATTGAAGATACAATAAATAAATAAATGTATTAAAAAAAAAAAAAGTTTTTCTGTTAATAAAATACATACCGCTTAGTCAGCAAATTTTGTGAGGGCAACTATGAATAAAAATCCGCGAGAAATTTTTCACGGGGAACAACTGCAAACAAAAGCAAGTACTAGGAAAAAGGAGACATTTCTCGCGGAATTATATTCATAATTGCCCTGTGTAAGTCCACTTTGTATGAAAATTAAAGGGGCGAAAATTATAAATTCTTGAATTTTTAAAGAAAAAGCAAGTACAAGCAAACATCGGATAACGTATCCAATCACACCATTTAAGTTGTTTTCACGAACGATTTTTGTTTTTTAGGCAGAAATGAAAATCTATTTTTGATTTCTAATTTTTCTAACAGAAATGGAAGTTACATTATAGTAAAAAATATGTACATATGCATTTATATTAATACATACATATGTAAGTACATTTCTGGTAGGATGAGGTCAATGTATGGAGATTCCACCATGTTTTTTCCATTGGAAAATATCGAAAATGCCTTTATTTAATACAAATATCATAAAAGCGATAAAAATAGTGCTACCATGGTTTTTCTCCAATACGGAATCTCATAAATTGATTTGTATTTCTGTTAACAAAAGCAAAGACAAATCTGGAAATAACATACATATATTTCTTTCTGAAAAAATTAAACAATAAAGGTATTCATTTCAGTTCTTTTCCTCGTTGGAAAAATGGAAAAATGTAATTTTTGACAACAAACATAGGAAAAATAATTTGAAAAAAATTTCCCCTTTTTTTTATTATATTTTTTTACTTCTAACATAACATAACATAACATTGAAATTTTAATGGTATATACTAGTATAAAGCAAAATACGAACAAAGTGAGATATGCTAAGTGCATAGTTATAGTAAATGCACATAACAAATATTGTACGCCCTAAACTTAAGGTAAACTGTGAGTTTTTGACTTTTATGTAAAACAAAACGGGAAACATTTTTTGGCACCATGCTAACCCCCTAACTTTTCGTTGTAACGTTTCGTTTTGTACCTTTCTTAAAAAAACAAAACAGACTTTTAGCGCCAATTTAGTGAAATGAAATGCTCTGCATGAATATTTTTCATAAGTATTTACTATATGTAGGTCTTAAAAGACACCTAAGCTCAAAATACTCAACTTGGAAATGTAGGGATTATTGATATTGTGGGTAATGTCATTGTTTTAAAATGTCAAAGAATATTACCTTATATGTAAATAAAATACTAAAATATATTCTTGTAATAGTTGGTAACCTTAGAAATAACCATGCCAATATTTAATGTCTGGCATGGTTATTTCTAAGGAATGATTAACTAGTAAAAAGCATATTTTATTATTCATTCGCTAAATAAACGTTGTGTGATACAGATTAAAAAAAATAAAAGCTCACGAATAAGTGTTTTAAATTGTTTTATTTTCTTACAACATCAGAAGTGCGATCGGATCATGGTGCTCTTTGAAGCTAATAATCTTAATAAGTGCACGGTAAAACATTTAAAGGATTGGTTACGTTCTATTGGTCTTAAGAGTGATGAGAACAAGAATGAATTAATTTTACGGCTGCTGAGTGCTCCAATAGAATTGCGTGGCCGGTTTCCTATAAGAGAAGGTGATAGTGATGATCAAGATGAAATAATGGAAAATGTCGATCAGCTAGATATTACCGAGGACAATGAGTTGGGTGCATATGGTACAGTACAAAGCAATGGGGACAACATAAGCAACAACGAAAGTATACTGGACAACAGCCGTGAATATGAAGAAGATTTCAACTACAATCAAAGTTTCAACGACGCCAGTAATTTTAAAAAAGCAAGCTAGATAACGGTTGTGCAATTCTATTGGGCATATGGCCAACGAATGTCGAAAGTCTAAAAGAGATTCAGGAGCGTGCTTTGTTTGCGGAGAAATGGACCATCTTGCTGCAGTTTGAAACAAAAGGCAAGACATGCCCTCTGGTAACAAAAACGACAGAAAACAATCTGTTCATCATGTTAACGACGGCAAGAATGATACGGAATATGTAAGTTTTATTAATATAGTTTTAATAAATACTTATTTTAGGTTTAATTCTTCTTTAGGAACATTATTAGATACTGGTGGTCCTATCAGCCTTATAAAAGAACAGTTCGTGCCAAGTATATTAATAAGGGAAAATGATATTAACTTGAATTATTTTGGTTTAAATAAAAGTCCTCTCATTGTTAAAGGAAATGTTGAAGTTATAATTTATTTTAAAAAGAAGACTATTAGACTTAAGTTGCTTGTAGTATCAAACGAGACAATGAGTTATCCAATTCTATTAGGACAGAATTTTTTGAAGGCAGCGAAATTTAAATTACAAACGGAATATGAAAAAGAATGCATGGATTTAATGAGTATTAAAATAGAAAACGAAAGTGTGGTTATAGATAATGAAGATATATCTAATGAGGTTAATATAAAATTTCAGGAAATATATAAAAAATGTTATTTGAACTGGAAATGTCCCGATAGACCAGAATTAGAATGGAAGCTGAAAATTAACTTAACAAATGAGAAACCATTTAGCTGCTCCCCCACGAAGACTCTCATATAGCGAAAAACAGGGTGTTCAACAGATTTTGGATGAATTATTGGGGAAGGGGATTATTAGACCAAGTGTGTCAGAATATGCCTCCCCAATTGTGTTGGTTCGGAAGAAGAGTGGGGAGCTTAGATTATGTGTTGATTATCGTGAATTGAATAGGAATACATGTAAGGACAATTTCCCATTGCCACTAATTGACGATTTATTAGACAGACTGGTAGGTAAACGCTATTTTTCATTACTCGATTTGAAGAGCGCATGTTATCATGTAGGAGTGAACAGTGAGTCCATAAAATACACCTCTTTTTTGACACCTATGGGACAATATGAGTTTTTAAAGTTGCCGTTTGGCTTGAAAACTCACCTCCGACTTTTCAACGCTTTGTTAGTAGGGTATTTGATGATGAAATAATAGCTGGCAAATTAGCAATTTATCTGGATGATATAATGGTTGCAACAGAAACCGAGGAGGAGCATTTGCAGACTCTTGCGGGGGTTTTCGATAAATTGGTAAGAAATTGTTTGGAACTGAGACTGGATAAGTGCAATTTCATGAAATCGGAAAAAAGGTATTTGGGCTATATTATTTCTAGGGATGGTATTCGACCGGATGCAAGGAATGTGAAGTCTGTTGAGAACTTTCCTGTTCCACGGAATGTCAAGGCTGTACATAGTTTTCTTGGGTTATGCTCGTACTTTAGAAGGTTTATGCAAAATTTCTCGATTGAGGCTCAACCATTGTACGCTCTTATAAGGAAGGATGCTAGGTTCAAGTTTGGTGAAGAGGAAATGCGGTGTTTTTAAAGGTCAAACAATGTAAACTGATTGAGGCACCCATATTGGCTATTTATGATCATAGAGATGAGACTGAACTCCATTGTGACGCAAGTTCATTAGGCTTTGGAGCAATTTTATTGCAAAAGAAAAAGGATGGCATTTTTCATCCAGTCTTTTACTTTTCTAAACGAGCAACGGATTGCAAATCAAAATATGACAGTTTTGAGCTGGAAACGCTAGCTATTGTTTATGCTCTTAGAATATGTTGAAATAAGTTTTTCAATCGTATTAGTTTTTGTTTTTATTGTTTTCAATTGTGATAATTATTGTAATTCTAAAAAAATTATTTGAACTAAATAAACGTTACTCTTATTTTAATTACTTATTTATAAAAGCTTTCCGTGTCTTTATTTGTGTATATTACAAGAGGTTATGGACGATAGTAAAGATATACACAGAATTCCTCAATTTAAAGGCGATGGATTCGACGACTGGCAGTTTCGGGTGAAAACTCATCTGGATTCGCTCAACTTATTGGATGTTGTAAGCGGCAGTTGAAGCAACTGCCTTAGTAGAGTTTTCTAAGAAGGATAGGAAAGCAAAATACAGAATCGTAAGGTTTGTTAATTCGGATTGTTTAAGCTTCATACGGGAAAAAGAAACTGCTAGTTTGCAAGGCGCCTTGGCTAAGCAATCCGTTGTAAATCAACTGCTTTTAAGAACGAAACTGGTTAAGCTAAGGATGAACGATGGAGATTCAATTGTATCTCATGTATTGGCTTTTGAAAACCCAATTCGTCAACTAAAATTGTGTGGATCTAAGATGGAAGACTCTGATGTGTTAGCACAGCTATTTCTAACACTTCCAGAGAAATACGACCCTCTCGTTACAGCTCTTCAAAATGTAGAGGATGGCAAATTAAATTTAAATTTGGTGAAAGAGCGCTTGATTTCAGAAGAAGCAAAGTTCTCTGACCGTAATAGTGAAATGACTGAAGAAAAATTGGCATTTTCAAGTAAGGAGTTCCAAGATTTCTATGGAATGAAGCTGCCTTATCTGCGGTGTATATTATTAATAGATGTCCTACTAGAGCAATTGATCAAGATGCAACTCCAGCCGAGTTATGGTATCGGAACAAAATGAACCTTCAAAAAATAAGAATATTTGGATATAAAGCTTATTGTTGGGTGCCTAATGCAAAGAGAAAGAAACTTGATTCAAAAGGAAAGAAAATGGTAATGATTGGTTACGCTCCAAATGGCTTTCGTTTATGTGATATGGAAATCCGTAAAGTAGTTTTAGCTCGTGATGTGAAATTTGAGGAGATTTGCTATCCTTTCAAATCTATCATAAAACCCTTAAAAAATCAAAATATAATTATACGAAACAGCCACGAGCAAGAGGGGGAAGAAGATGAATATAATGCTGTGTCTGATTCCAATCATAATTTTTTATATTTCCACTTCAATTGAATCTACACCAATACTTGGCCCAACTGAAGATGAGAGTATATCACCTACTCCATCTCTTGGTTCTGATGTTGGGGATATAACAAATGATGAAACTGACGAAGAAATATCTGAAGAAGTATCGCTTTGGGAAAATGAATCACGCAGAAGTGGAAGAATTAGAAAATTACCAGGCAAACTTTTGGATTATATAACTGGTTTCAATACTGAAGTGATTAAAAATCAAGTACCTCAAACATATGCAGACATTTTTAATAGAGAAGACTCAAAGCAGTGGGAAATTGGTATTAAAGATGAATTGGATTCAATGAAGGTGAACCATATTTGGGATGAAGTTAAAGTTCCATCTAATGTCAAGTTGCTAAAATCGAAATGGGTATTTCGAATAAAAGAGGATCATAATGGAAACTTTACAAAATATAAAGCACGATTGGTTGTAAAAGGGTTTCTTCAAAATTATGGTACAGACTACTGGCAGACATATGCTCCTGTTGTGAAATTAAGCACAATAAGAATCGTCCTTGCTGTTGGGCTTCATCATGGTTACAAATTTCATCAACTAGATGTTAAAACGGCATTCCTACATGGAGAATTAAAGGAAACTCTTTACATGGCCCTGTCGGAAGGTGTAAAAGGAAATAATGAAGTATGTTGCAAATTAGTGAAATCACTTGATGGTTTAAAGTAAGCTTTAAGCAATCGTTAGGGTTCATAAGATCAAAACATGATTACTGCCTGTATGTTAAAGTTGACAAATATAAAACTGATATATTGTTTTTAATTTTGTATGTTGATGATCTGCTTATTGTTGGAAGTAAAATCGAAAGCATAAGCAAGTTAAAAGATGACCTGAAAAGCAAATTTGAAATGTCCGATTGTGGTGATTTAAAATACTTCCTAGGGATGCAAATAACATTCAGCGATGAAAGCTTATGTATATCACAAGAATCGAGTATTAACAAGATATTGAATAAATTTGGAATGTTTGAGTGCAATGTTTAAAAGACTCCAATGGAAAAAGGATTACAGATGGAAATTAAAAGTACCAGCCAAGCTACAAACCAGCCGTATCATGAACGGCAAGTATCAAATAAAAATGTTTGAAGATAACAGAGGTTGCATAGAAATGGCAACAAATCTTGAAACTAAACATGTAAAGCATATCGATATAAAACATCATTTTATTCGAGACAATATAGCCAGTGGAATAATCAGTGTTGAATCAATACCTTCTGAGATGCAGTTGGCAGATATTTTTACAAAATCAACAGATTCCTGTCGTTTTAATAAACTACGAGATCAACTTGGGCTAATCGATTGAGAGGGGGTGTTGAAATAAGTTTTTCAATCGTATTAGTTTTAGTTTTTATTGTTTTCAATTGTGAAAATTATTGTAATTCTAAAAAAATTATTTAAACTAAATAAACGTTTCTTTTATTTTAATTACTTATTTATAAAAACCTTCCGTATCTTTATTTGTGTATATTACAAGAGAAGATTTATAATTTATTTGAAGGGAATCAGATTTAAAATAGTAACCGATTGTAATTCACTGGCGCTAAAGTTGAATAGGAGAGAGATTAATCCTAGGATATCTAGATGGGCTCTAGAACTTCAGAGTTATGATTATAGCTTGAAGCACAGAGCAAAGACAAGAATGCAACACGTGGATGCGCTTAGTAGGATCTCGAGCATTTTAATTCTTGAGGAGAATACTTTTGAACAGAATTTATCGATTTGTCGACATAAAGATAGTGAAATAAATAGGATACGTGATGAACTGGAGAATTCTGAGAGTAAATGGTATGAGATCAGGAATGGATTGGTTTATAGAAAGATGGCAGATAATATATTGTTTTATGTTCCATCATCTATGGTAACTATTATACCTATTAAGTATTATGACGAAATGGGATACATGGGATGTGATAAAGTTATGGGGGCGATTATGACAACCTATTGGTTCCCAAAGATGAGGGAAAGAATTAGAGGTCATATAGAGAATTGTCTGAAATGTATTGCTTTTTCAGCGAAAACGGGGAAACATGAAGGATTAATGTATAGCATTCCAAAGGGTGATACGCCTTTTCAAACGGTCCATATAGATCATTTCGGAGCAGTTTCGCTTCAGAAATGTAAGAAGAGGTATGTATTTCTGGTGATTGATGCATTTACAAAGTTCATTAGGTTATACGCGGTATGTTCAACAGGCACGGGGGAGGTGGTCAGGTGTATGAGACAGTATTTTAACTCTTATAGTCATCCGAAGGTTATAATTTCTAATCGTGGTAGTGCGTTTACTTCGGCAATATTTGATAATTTTCTTAGACTTAACAATGTACAGCATGTGAAGATTGCAACGGTGTCGCCACAGGCAAATGGTCAGATATAGCGTGTAAATCGAAGTTTGGGCCCAATGATAGCAAAATTTACAGCCGCTAGTACTGACTCAAGTTTAGATAAGGTGCTTCCTGACATTGAATTTGCAATGAATAATATGAGACATAAGAGTACGGGACCAACACTAAGCGAGCTTTTATTTGGAATCCGACAGAGGGGAATGGTTATTGATTTTCTTAAGGAAAAATTCGAGGAAATTGATGAGGGAACTGAACGGAATTTAGTGGAAGCCAGAAATGAGGCTGCAAGGAGGATAGTTGAAAATCAGGGATACAATAAGAATTTAAAACATCGAAATAGAATTCAGAGTGGATATAATGTGGGCGACTATGTTATGGTCAGAAACTACGTCAGCACTCCGGGGGCCTGTAGGAAGATGATTCCCAAGCTTAGGGGACCGTACAGAGTGACTAAGATTTTAGGGAACGATAGATATGTGATAAAGTATGTAGAAGGATTTCAATTGACACGAATACCTTATGAGGCCATATGGGAAGCAGCTAATTTAAAGAAATGGCTTAAAGGAACTGAAAACAAGTTGGCTTCAGACGAAATCGGGACGATTTGAAGTCAGGATTGCCGAACTGTAGGGATTATTGATATTGTGGGTAATGTCATTGTTTTAAAATGTCAAAGAATATTACCTTATATGTAAATAAAATACTAAAATATATTCTTGTAATAGTTGGTAACCTTAGAAATAACCATGCCAATATTTAATGTCTGACAACGCTAGGAATGATTAACTACTAATAAGCATATTTTATTATTCATTCGCTAAATAAACGTTGTGTGATACAGATTAAAAAAAAGAAAAGCTCACGGATAAGTGTTTTAAATTGTTTTATTTTCTTACAGAAACATAAATCATTTGGCATGGACATGTAAAATAAATTTTAAGGAGTAACTTCTTAAAAACTTCGTGGAATTTGCGCCACACAAATAAATAAATTTTTATTGATATAATATATTAACATATGAATATAATAATAATACGAGTGTTATTATTATTATTATGTAATATAACCCGAGGTTTTCATATAACTGCTTGATTGATTGTGCTTAAATTACGGAATTTTAATGCAATATTATACATAAGTGATATTTGAGCTATTAATCTTTTTCTTTCGTGTATAAAAAATAAGTACCATTAATAATTACCAGGGAAACCACAAATATTCAATTGCATGCTTTTCATATGACATATTATTGCGGGCACAATATATTTATCCGTTTCAGAACATTTTATAATTTTTTTTTTTTTTTAATACATTTATTTATTTATTGTATCTTCAATTATGAACTAACAATAAGTATTCAAATCTTAAATCTAAAATATAAGTATTAGGCCCGACCACTGTCGGACATAAACTTAGTGATAGTTATAAATAATACATAAGTAGTGATAATCAAAAAAAAAAAGAGAAAAAAAATATTTTCACGCAATCCCATCTGGAGAGTTGAGTAAAAGAGCCCTTGTGTCCTTCTTTTTCAAGCGAATGTGGCCAGTAAAATTCAAGATGTTACGAGCAAGCGGATTAGGATGTGACTCGAGTTTTGTTAAATATTTGCCTGCGTATTTTGCTATTTCTTCAATCACTTGTGGCATATTCAAATCACGATGTATATTTGAGTTTTTGATGTACCATGGAGCCGATGTTATCAAACGTAAAATTTTGTTTTGCCTTCGTTGGATTCTCTCGACGTTAGAAGCTGAAGCAGTGCCCCATAACTGAATTCCGTAGCACCATATTGGCTTCAAGAGCGACTTGTATAATAAAAGTTTGCAGTCTAGGCTGAGTGTTGAGTTTTTACCAATCAGCCAATATATCTGAGTTAGTTTAAGTTTAATTTATACTAGCTTTGAGTCAATATGGTGTTTCCATGTAAGTCCTCGATCAAGGTGTACACCAAGGTATTTTACATGTGAATGCTGAGGAACAACTTGATTGTTGATTCGAATTGGGGAACCAGTATCTCTTCGCATGGTAAATGTTACCTGAACACACTTTTGCTCGTTTACCTTAATTCTCCATAATTTTAACCATAGTTCCAGTTGTGTCATATGTTCTTGTAGATATCGGGAAGCCTCATGAGGACTTTCGTGCATACTTAGGCTAAAAAATTAGGCTATGCTGACTTCTAAAACCAAACTGATGTTCTGGGATGCACCCACTACCAATTAGAATTGGGGACAACTTTGACATGAGCAGTTTTTCGAAAAGTTTTGACATTGTTGATAGCAGACTTATTGGCCTGTATGATTCTGCCTTGGCAAGATCTTTGCCCGGCTTTGGAATCATTTTAACTTTGGCAAGCTTCCAGCTGTGGGGATAATACTCCAGTCGTAAAAAGGCATTAAAAATTAATAACATGACTCTAATAACAATACGAGGCAATTTTATTAGCATTTGGATACTAATTCCATTAATACCCGGTGCTTTCTTCGGGTTGAGTTCAGCAATTAGATTTTGTACATCACACATTTTAAATTTTATGGGTCGAGGGGGTAGCGCAACTACACTCGGGAAATCAACAACACCAGTACATGTGTTTGGGGTAAATACGGATTTTAAATGCTTTGCAAACAAGTTACCATTTTCAATATCACTCCTGGCCCAAACTCCGGTAGAAGTGCGCTGAGGTGGTTTAAACTCAACGGGTGTTTCAATTCTTTTCGCAGCGCGCCACAAAGAATAATTAGATGCTGGTGTGACATCGAGATTTTCCAAATAGTTTTTAAGAGATGCAGTTGTTTCATATGCAAGCAATTCTTCGAGTCTTTTAGTGCACTCTTTTAATCTAATTTTATTTTGGGGTGATCTGTGCTGTTGCCATTCTCTTCTAGCTCTTCTTTTTGCACAATCGAGAAGTTCAATATCTGTAGAATATATTCTGTTAAACCCAGTCTGCGGATGGGAGGAAGTAGCATGTTCAGCTGACTGCTTAATATTTTCGTTAAGATTAGCAATATTAGATTCAATATCGTCATTAGTTCTTAGCTTAATGTTTTCAGTGCAATGACTACTAAGATATTTTTTGAATCGCAGCCAATTAACACGACTGACCGTTTTCACATACGGGTGAGGTAGAGCACTTCTCAGTGGGCTACAGATTGTACCGATCGTGGGAGAGTGATCGGACGATCTAGATCTAGGGAAGCTTCGACGTGAATTAATTCCCTAGAAATATTTTTCATGACGCCAAAATCTATAATATCCGGAATTTTATGTATGTCAGTAGGCCAGTAAGTGGGCTCCCCACTCGAAATGAAGTCCAAGCCCATTTTTGAAATTGTGTTGAACAACGCTCGTCCTCCAGGTGTGATAAGACGCGAACCCCAGAAAGTATGTTTTGCATTATAGTCTCCAGCTGCTACGAAACAAGGGCCAAGAGATTTGTAGAAATTCTCGTATTGATCCTCAGTAATTGCGAATCTAGGAGGGGAGTAAATTGATGATATGACAAAATTTGTGCAAAAATTTTCGATACAAATATTCGTTGCTTGTAGATGTTCTTCACAAATGTTGTCAAGAATATAATGCTTAAGCCTTGACTTTATTAAAATTGCTGATCCCCCGCAAGCTCTTCCTCTTGGGTTCTTTGAATCATATAAAATGTAGCCATTAATTTTGAATAGGCTTCTTGAAGTCAAATGAGTCTCAGAAACCAACATTATATCAATATTTTTTTCCGTGAGTAAGTGCTCAAGTTCATTTTTATGTTGGCGAATGCCGTTTGCGTTCCAGAAACTTATCTTTAACGTGTTCATGGCTTGTTAACTAATGCTTGAAGCAGTGTAGACTGCATTCGTAGCATTTCTTGCATCATGCTAGTCATATTTGTTGTAAAATTATTTATAGTCAGCACTAGATTCTCAATAGTAGCTTCAAGGCGACTAAAATTAAAGCTTGAGTTTGCATTCGTTGAATTATTTTGAGGTGGAATATTTTGTGTGGAAATATAACTAGTCTTAGCTGCATCGGCATACGATACACGTGAAGTGACAGGTTGGCTCATTTGAGCAAAAGTGGCGGAGTAAGCGTTTGCTGTTTGTGCTGGAGCTAATTTAGGTTTTTGCCACATAGTATGTTTAACGAAAGAGTAGACAGGACATCCTCTGTAGTTAGCGGTGTGATTACCTCCACAATTACTACATTTTTTTTCTGCTAGATCTTTAGGCTTAGTACAACCAGCAGTACCGTGCAATTCACCGCAGATAACACAAACTGAAGGTAACTTGCAGTAAGTTTTTGTGTGACCATATTCTTGACAATTATGGCACTGTACGGGTCCAGAACGCTTGTGTGGTTCTTCAACTGTTATTTTTCGATATAAGAGATATTTTAAATTATAAATTGGATGAGTCTCGCTTTTTTTCAATTTTATATCGTTTGGCTCAAGTTCGACGCGAAATAGAGGTTGAGGAATCTTCTCCCAATTTATTATGTTAGATACATTTTTTACCTTAAATCCCTGGAGGACGAGTGCATCTTTTATTTCTTCGGGAGCAACATAGGAATCGATGCCCTTCAATACGATCTGCAGGCCTTTAGCACTTTAAGCTGATATGTGTAGAAACTTTTTTTACTTTTTTCAAATTCAGTAATCAGTTCGCGAAAATCTTTTTCTTCATAAATTTGAATTTTGGTTTCATCAATGTTACCACGTTTTATTGGAACGATGTGCAATTTATTCTCACCAATGACTGAAATTAAATTTTTTATAATTTGAATTTTTTTCTCTCAAATAGATTGGAGGCGGTTTGGATGTTTTGTTCGTAGATACATCGGGTTCGTTGTTGTCAACTTGTAATATTTGAAAACGATTTTGGCGGTTAATAATTAATTTTATAAATTTTGGCATCGATTTGTTATTGCATATTTTACCCTTTTAAGCATGTTTTTACATATTTCACTCTTACACGCATATTTTGTAGTTTTTAAAGCATAGTTTCCACTTTTAAGGCATATTTTGATACTTTATAGAATTTTATTAATGTGATTTTATTTTTATTTTTCGCTATCTAAATCTCATTTCTAAATGTTACATGTGGTGTATTAATTATTATTATATATTACGTACCTATTACAGCCGTTAGTTGTAATAAAAATTCGGTTTTGCTATTTGTGACGGACTCTGTCCCGACTAAACGTTAGGAACATTATCAATACATAAAAGTTCATTTAGATGTGACAAGCAACGACTTTATTTGAAAATCTAAATCAGTATTTTGTCGTTTATTGTAATCAAAATTATAAATAAAAATGTTGTCTTATTTGCCAAAAATATAGTTGCAAAGTTTTAATTCTGATATCGTCATCTCTTTTGAGCTTGAAGTTCCATTTCTACAAGATTATCAAAAAAAATTAACTTGTATTATTTGTCAAGATTTTTATGGCAATTTTGTTTCAACGTGCGCTTCAAACCCAAATTATTGTTTTTAATACGGCAGTTGTTCTATGTTAAATTTTTTATTGTTTCCTCTTTTTATTTTATTTTTGTCTTATTTTATATGCAAGTGTTGTTGAATTTTTGAATTAAAAAAATATTTATAAATACAAATAAACCAATTTAATTTATTTTTAAGAGCCTATTTTTTAGAGTTCTTGTTTCTGGTTTCCCTGATAATTACATACTTTTAGAGAAGTCACAACAAATATTGTAATTCTGCTCTGAACAGTTTCAACTTGAATATATTTAATTAAAATTTTTATCTGGACAAAGTTGAAATGACTTGCAACATTATATGAATATATGTACATCTATTGCAAAACGATTTTACAGAAAATCTGTTATCTTTTAGTTTTTCTTTAATCTATTTTAAAAATAATTGGGTTTTTTTATTCGCGAAATCAACAAAACATTTTTTAACAATTGGCGGGGGTACCCTTTTTTCCCATTCCCTGAATCCCTCGACAAACCAAGAACAAGTTTAAAAAAGGACACATTTTTAATATATAATCAATATAATCATACGGCAAACCAGTAACCAGCCGATGAAGTGCTAATATTATTTCAAAATAATCTGTAAATCCTATAAATCGTAAATATTGTAGAAAATGAAAAGTCCCCAAATCCCTCCCCACGTAATGAGAGGCGAAATCCCCATTTTGGGGACAAATACTCTAATCTGGGTACACTGCCTACAACTTTCCAAAAAAACTAAAGGCCAGATTTTTATTTTGTGTTTGTTGTGACTACCGCAACGAAATACTAGAAATATCACAAATTGACAACGTGCTTTTTCTCTTCTTTTGTCATTTTATTTTTTTTATTTACTCAATACATACACGTACAAATGAAGTTTATATTCTTTATCTACCCGCTTTTGTAAGGACATAAAATGTCCATTGCGCAAGTTCCGAAATTGTTGAGGTTTTAAGAGAAATCAACAGCAGAATATAAATATGTTTATGATTGCCATTTTTCAAGTGATTGAAAAAGCAGGAAAGAAAAAATGCAGACATATCTCAAACGAATATTCGAAAAGATCTAAAAGTTTTTCGCAGGTTTGAAATAACTCGATTATGTTCATCGTGCTGTTACGAAGAATAGTAAAAAAATAAATTAGTGTTTTTTTAAGATCTTGCTAAGAAATTTTTAAATCGATGCATATTTACCTTAAACAACATCACAACAAAAGAAAATATATACATACATAGTTTTCTGTGGTGATAGTTATTACCAGGGAAACCAGAAATATAATCTAAAAATGTGTGAATGCGCATAAACAATATGCACTAAAAACTTGAAAATATGCACTAAAAAGTAAAAAAATATGCGATTAAAAATAAAATAAATTGGTTTATTTGTACATGAAAATATATTTTTAATTAAAAAATTCAATAACATTTGCAGGTTAAAACAAAATTACCATACAAATTTTGACTAAAACAAATAACACAAATTAATTTTTATTAGATGCTTCCCTAAGAATTTAACTTCAATTTTAAAAGATCAGGATATCAGAATTCATGCTTTGGAACTGGATAAATATAACAAGATTTTTATTTATATTTTTATTGCAATAAATGACAAAATATTGACATAGAATTTCAAATAAAAATCGCTTCTGTCTCATCTAATTAAACTTTAATGCAATGACAATGTTCCTTCAACGTCCTTTCGTGGGCAGAGTCTGTCACAAATATCAAAAAAAAAAGTTGTATTGGAACTAAAGTCCAAAAAAAATAGTAATATGTAAAAAAATTTATGCACTACATTGGAGATTTAGATGGCGAAAAAGAAAAATAAAATTTTTTACCAACTTCTTAATTTGTAAGCCGAAAAAATTTTTTCTTTGTATATGTTTTTCGGAATGGAATGTCCTTTTAAAAGGACGGTTGCGCCAAATGGATTAAAATATAAAAAAAAAATATCTATAAAGTATAAAAATATGCCCTAAAAGCGTAAATTATGCTCTAAAAATTCGAAAATATGCTAAAAATATGCGTGTAAGACTGATATATGCAAAAACATGTTTTAAAGGGTGAAATATGCAAAAATATGCACTAACAAACCGATGTCAAAATTCTTAAAAAGTTCTGAAATGGATAAATATCTTGTCCCCACATTAATATGTCACACGAGAAAAAACATGCAATTGCATATTTGTGGTTTCCCTGGTTATTAATTACGCACAAAATGTTTGTCGTCTAGCTTGCGAACGAAAATGTTCGATTTCGTGGAACAGGGAGTAAATGCATAAATAAGCATATGCACTTGCCCTTAAACACGAAATTTTCCGTATGGCTTGAATTTCTACACGAAAATATATAAGATATGGAAACATCCAAATCAGATTTATTTCGGAAGCAATTGGGGACAACCCAATCACACTGCTTCCGTTAAGTTCAACATTTCTTTGGCCTTGGCCACTGGCATGCAGAATGAACTGTTTAATATTTAATATGATCATGAACTAAATCGTAAGTACCTAGCAAAAAAAATTTAAGTCATTCTTAAGGAAAGTACATTTTCATTGTTTCCAACAAACATATGTATATACTTAGGTTAGTTAGCAGACTGCTGGCAAAGGAAAAGTAAAAAATTAGAGTCCAGCTCACTTGGGGTCTTTGTGAAAATATATATTCTTAATATACAGATATTTATCAGAGAAGAAAGTATAAATTTATTTTGATCATTCAGAAATTTTTATTCTTTATAGTTTTAGAAAATACTCACCATGCTTTTTAAATAATTAATTTTTGAGGAAATAATAAACGAATTTTGATCTTCAAATAAATACTTATTTATTGAAATTTACATGCAAACATTGTTTGCGATTTAAACTCGTATAAAAAGAAATATATTGGGAAAATTAGTAGCTTTTTACTATTTCTTCCAGAGGAAAATATTATTACAGAACTTCAAAAAGGAAACTTTGTTTAAAAAAAACTTGTATATAATAAACTAAAATGTCGAATAAATTATTATAATATTTGTTTAACATCGGTATTGAAGAAGAAAAATTCTTGCAGTGACAAGCCTGTATAAAAATCATTAAAAGTTATCCAAAATTTCACGACATCTTTGGAGTGTTTGATATCTCTGAAAGATACTTTGTAATTCAATTAAACTATTTCATATCGAGGGTTTATATTCAAAAAGTGCTATCTGCAAGGCTTGAAAATTTTAGAAGAGCGCAAAAAACTGTTATTTTCTCAAAGTACAAGGGCTAATAACAAAATTTTTATGAATAGTACCATTTATAGAAGACATCTTAATCTTTTAATGTTAATCAACTACAGTTATTGCTCTTGGACTTAGAGAAAATAACAGTTTTATTTTGTCTACTAAAATATTCAAGAATTGCAGATAGCACTTTTATGAATATAAACCCTCGATATTATTTTCGAAGGCTGTTTTTATATTTGTTTGGCTCCATTGGCTTCTCAATGATACGCATCTCAGCCTAACATGTCAATTTCAAACTAAAATGGGTGTATCATAGAATTAAGAGACTAACTGCCTCTTCCACCATGTCGAACGAAGATTTTCATGCGCACTCTAAGTGAAAGTAAACTGAGTTTTATTTCTCAATCTAACTTTTGTACGATCTTTCTATCTCACTTCTGTGCGTGCTTTCATACTTAATTAAATTGATAATAGCTTAGAAAATATTAAACTTTATTAATCTTCACTCGCTAAGGTCTTGACTTATTCTTAACGTTAGTCAAACACTAGCTTTTTTAATCTCATAATTACGATTTTTAGTCCTTTTACCAAAAATGGAAAAGGGTATATATAGGTTTGTCATTCCGTGTGTAATTTCCACAATATCAATATGCCATCAATAAAGTATATATGTTCTGGGTCCTTATGAATAGGGAAAACGAATAAGCGATGTCCGTCTGTCTGTCCGTCTGATGTACGTGAAATTGGTTTTCCGAGACTACCAGAAGAGCTAGAGACTTCGGTCTTGGACTGGTGCATTAGATTAGAGTAGATCAGCAAAATCGAGCAGACGGTTTCAGAGCTGGAAAACAAAAGTAACTGCCATACAAAAGTAACTACCGAAAATTTATTTTTTTTATTAAATAAAATTATTTTATACTTTAGTACGAATAAAATTGGTATTAAAAATAAATAAACAATTAAAAAAATTAAAAAGTCGTTTCCAGGGTTGGAAAACTTTAACTTTTTTCCTTATACAAAAGTAACTTACTAAAACAAATTTTTCCTTTTTCTCTATCAAATAAACATATCTTATATTCTTAAAAGAAAGATATTGGTGTAAGAAATCAGAAAAATCAAAAAGGATCCAGGTTTGGGAAACATACACTTTTTGGGATATACAAAAGTAACTATGTCTAACTAATTTTTAATTTTTGTATTAAATAAACTTATTTTATACCTCAGTAAGAATAAAATTGGTATTTCAAATTAAAAAAAATTAAAATAACATTTCCAAGGCTGGAAAACTTACACCTTTTGTTATATATAAAAGTAACTAAGTCTAATTAATTTTTTTATTTTTCCCTATAAATTATATATATTTTACGTTTTGGAAAAAAAACGTTTGGTGTAGAAAATTATGAAATAAAAACCGAACTTTGTTTCTGGATATTGAAGTAACTAAATAAAACTATTTATTTTTAATTTCCTTTTTTTGTTAACTTTATATTTTTTTTAAGAACTACTAGATTGGTATAAGGAATCAGAAAAATCTAAAAGGATGATTCCAGGGTTTGAAAATAACTTTTTTTTATATAAAAGTAAGTAGGTCAAATATTTTTTTTACAAATTATTTATGCTTTATGTTTTAGAAAAAAATCGTTTGGCATAAAAATTATAAAAAAATACCACCAGACCTGGAAAACTTAATATTTTTTGTGATATATAAAACTAATTATTTCTTTGCTAAATAAACATATTGCATATTTTAAAAAGAAATAAATTAGTATTAAAAATGAGAAAAATAAAAATTATGGTTCCAGGGATGGAAGTTAAAAAAAATTGTTGGTAAAATTCTAACCAAAAACGAATTTTTTTTTAATTAAATATATTAAATGTTTTAGAAAGATGTTACTCTAGATTTTTTTTATCTGTTAAATTTTTATTTAAGTAAAAAAGGTTTGTGTTATGTTGCTTATTATGCTACCAGCACAGTTATGTTTCAAATCTATGGTTTTTCCATGACAGCTTCCTTTGTGCTAAACAAAGTTGATAAAATTCTTTAGGAATAAACGTTTACATAATACTGTGATGTATATTTTCTGCAATGAGATGTTTAAATTGAGATACTTAACAATTTTGCAACATCAAAGATTATTAAATAAAACAAGTTAGTTTTATAGGGTTATTAAATAGTAGCATGGTTTTAGAACGTCACGAGTGCAAGTGAACAAGCACCGATTTTTTGGTATTGTATGACGTGACGTCGTTTTTGACTTGTAAAATATTTCTTAAATACAGAAAAAAAATATTTAATCGAAAAATACCGAGAGGTCGCTTACTAAAACTTGCACTAGAGCAAAAAAATATTAATTTTTTCACAAAACAAATATCTAGGTATCTGTTTATGTATGAATCCCTATATTACATACTTTGGTAAAGGGTATATAAGATTCGGCACCGCCGAATATAGCACTCTTATTTGTTTAAATTTTGATGTGCTTTTAGAGCCAAAAAAATTGGCAATACTGTTTATTATTCGTCTATGTTCTGGCTTCCATATCATTTATACATATTTTCTTGTGAGTTCGGATGTTAAAACACATACTACACCTGTTTAAGTTAAAATTTAGCAAATACAAATTAATAGTATGCGTACTAGCATCGGAATATAGAAGAAACAAATTTGGAAATGGACCATTAAACTGTAAGGTTTTTTTTTGTTTTCACTTTTGAACAAAAAAAAACTCGCATCTTTTGACTCGCAAATTTTGCGACACGCCCGGACACTGTTCTCTTTTTGAGATCACTGTCCTCGGAAAAAAATTGTCAATTAAATTTTCAATAATATTAGGCAAAAAGTAATCTAAAAATTTTTGCATATTTGTAAGCAAAAAGTAACCCATTGTATTTTGAATACTTTTAGCCAATGAGTAATCTAGCATTTGGATATTTGTAGGCAAAAAGTATAAGTACCGCATTTTTTAAATTCTCAAAAAAAAAAAATGGGTTATTGAGTCAAATTTTAAGTACGTAGTTACGACTGGAGAGTAAATACAGTTTTTTGCATTCTAGTAGGCAAACTTTTTTGCTGGGTGCATATAGTGTAAACATATATATAAAATCGTGCAACACCATCGATATGTATTAAGGATTTTATTGGTCGTAATAGTATTGGGAAACTCAATTTCGTTTAATTTTTAAGTCCTAATTTTTTAAGCCAATATCCAGGTTTTCCCCTCTGCTGTCCTCTTTTTATAAATCGCGCGATAACAAACCTACCTAATATAGAACATATCTCCATGGGGTTAGATCTCCTGCACGACAACAACAAACTTTGAGCTATTCTCGACAACCTGGTTTTTACAACCGACTTTGTTTCGTCCCCTTCTGCTCATTTTATTTTCCAGATCGTGTTGAATAGCGTATAAAGCTCGTGATTTATACGACTCTGCTTTGTTCCACCGACCTAGAGAATTTTACTCTCAAACACTTCAAGCACCATCTCTGAAACTTGTACCAGTATTTATGAATACGGTTACTATTTATTTGTTTTGTCGAAGTACTGTCTTACTTTTTAGTTGTTTACTTACATCAAAGTAAATAAAATCTTTTTGCTTTAGTCTTAGATTAACTGCCAGTTGCTCTTATAAATGGCAATACTGAGATATAAAATCATTAACTGCTTTAAATTTTTAATTAGCAGCATTCATGTCCAATTTTTTTTTGGACGACTAATAACCTGAGTCTACAGACTGGAAAGACTGACAAAAAAAGCAACCTGAGTCTGAATAATGACTGAAATAAGTTACATACTTCGTTTATACGGTCAACTTATTCGCAAATAAAAATATTGGGTATAGAGAATTTTGCCGCGTAAACGTTGAATTAATTTTTATTTGCAAATACATAGCTAAATCACAAAAAACAAAAAACAATGTTTGATAACAAAAAACAATAAATGGATAAATATTGCACAAAAAATATTGATAGAAGGAAATAATGACAATTAAAACATAAAATTATTTGATATTTTGTACATTTACACTAAGGGTTTTCATGAGACTGTTCAAAAGTCTCGCAAACTGTGCAATTGTGCATTTTTACACTCTAGTAAATAAAATGTCAAAAATTGTATAGAAATTTATTTACACAAACCTGTTAAGTTAAGTGCCCAATAATTTTGGCTCCTAAATTTAAGCTGTGCAATTGTGCATTTTGTAAACATCAACTTCTGGCTTTTTTGGACTTCTTTAAGCACTTTTTTATTTTTATAAATATGTTTTTTAATTAAAAATTGCTTTAAATTTTATTATTTTATTTATATTTAATTAATTTTTTGACGTTTGTTTCAAATTTACATTAGTTGTTGCACAAAAGGTTAAAAGGGGCTTCATAAAACAAGTCTCGCAAGTTTGCCCAATTGCACAAATGGCAATTTTAAGAGTTAATTTAATTTTATGAGTTAATTTATTTGCAAATATTTTTATTGGCAAATAGTGTGCGTATAAACGTAGTAACAGTCATCTAAAAAAGTTTCACTATTTCACTAAGATTAATTATTCAGAAAGATTTCCTAAATCCGGGAATTAAGTCCGTAACATAGTGCTTGCTTGCTGCATCGGGTTGATTAGGAAATCTGAAAAAAATATATATACAATATAAAAGCTTTAAACCATTATATCCCATTTTCGTACGAGTACTTAAACTCAAAAAAAAGACATGTACTATTATTAAGAAATTTTTTTTCCTAAATTCAAGTAAAAAAAATTTCTAAGTTTTAATAATTTTTTCTAAATTTAAGTAAATTTTTACAAAAATCTAGTAAAAATTACTTAACATGAGTAAAAAATAAAAAGTTCATATCCTCAAAAATAGTTCATAAAAATACACAATAAATTTCTCATATTTCAGGAAATGTTTACTGACTTAAAGAAAATATTTACTAAGAGTAGGAAAATGGTTATGAACTGAAGGAAATTTTATATTAAGGACTAGTAAATTACGTCTTAAATCAAAAAATAAACTTTAGGAAATGAATTACTACTGATTAGTTCATGAAATTTGACTAACTTGAAAGATATAAAAAGTTATTCTAAATCATAGAAAAATATTTACCAGTTTTAAGTATTTTTTCTTTAAATTATAGAATATATATTTTGTTTGCATTAAGCAAAAAATCTAAGTAAGTTTTTCATATTTTCGAGGAATATTGAATTATAACTAAAAATATAATATGAAAATATAATAAATAACATATCATTTGGTATAGAATTTAATTAAAAATAAAAATAAGTACCAGAATTAGAGACAAAAAAAATGGAAAACTTACTAAATTTAAGATCAAAGACGAAAAATGTTTTTTGCAAATCTCCGAATTTTATTGGAAGGTTTTACTTCATTTTAGGAAAATTTTACTTAAATATGAAAATATAACTGCTATAAACTAGTTCATTAATGAACTAGAAATTTAGTAAATATTTTACTGGTTTCAAGTAAAAAACAGCTTTGGCGCCATACGACAACTTTTTTTATTCAAATTTAGAAAATTTTCCAAAGTTTTAGTTAATTTTTTTTTGAGTGTAGCAGTAATCAAAAAAATCAATACCTTCGAATGAAGCATTTCAATATTAAGTATTACTAACAATTTACATTGTCCCCATTGGATTAGAAATTTGCCACCACTTTATACAAAAAGAAAATCAGAAAAAACCAATTTTATTTTGAAATTTAAAAATCACCTGTTAACCCAAAAGGATTTCAGATTGTCACCGACACCCTCCCACCTTAATTTCTAACTAATACAACAGTAAATTAAGAGAATATTGCATCTTTTTACGCAAAACTGCGAACAACTAAATACTCTTATATTGAAACCAAAATCAAGTAAAAATGTCAAGTGTGCTGCAATAGCAAAAGAGCAAAAGCAAAGAAAGGCACAATAAAATTAAGCAGATGGAAAATGTACGGAAATTTTTGTGCTGCAGCGAAATAAAGCAGAGCAAGAACAGCAGTTTTTTATCGACATTTTACGGTTACGGATGTGTTTTTAGAAAATGCACGGGAAAAATTAGAGCAGTGAAACTGAAAGAAAAAAATAACTGAACTAGTTATCAAAAGAAAAAAATCTAAAAAAAAAGTGAAACGCAAGTCTGCCGGAAAAAATAAAGAAAATGTATTGTAAAAAGGAAGAAATATGTAAATTATTTGAATGAATGAAGTGTGTAAATCCAAATAATAAAAAGAAATAAAGTCTAATTATAATATGCATACATATACACGAGTCAAAAAGAAAATAAAAATTATGAAAAAGTAAAATAAAAAGAAAAGTTCATAAAGCTATACACAGAAAATCCATGACCAAACCCTAAACATGCGATATTACCGTCACCATCGTATAAATGTTGATATTTGAAAGGGTATGGAAACGCAACCAATTTAAGGAGGAATATTAAAAATTTTTACATGAAATATATACTTACATACATACATAGATATGTACGTACATTTGTATGTATATACATACAAATATAAATCAAACCAATGGTAAATTTACAGTTATATGAAAATTTTGCAATATAAACGAAAATTATTTTTCTTTTAATGTCTACGTTTATGTGTGTGATTCAGAGATAAAGTTTGTGATTCTGCTGTTTGTAAACAAAAAACAAGCAAGTCTATAATCTCTTGCCAATTTTATACTTTATTTTTGTCAAACATGACCAATAAAACACGAGTGACGCGCAAATGTTAAATAATTTAAAAGCACCCCGCACAGTATTTTGAGGCGGCGAACAAATAGTATAATGGAATGCTTGAATCCCGACAATATGTTGATGCTATTTAATAGTATACACTCTGACTAAGAAAATTAGAAATAAATTCAATAAAAATTTAATGTTTAGCCGAAGTTATAAAGCGTCAAAGTTGAACTTGGTTCAATGATTTTTTTTTTAAGTAACGAAACTATGCACGTGCTTTAAAGGTATAAAAAGTATATAACATCAATTTAAGTAAACTTTTTTAATCACAAAGAAAATAATATTCACCAATTAATGTTTTCAACTAAGAATTTAATTGATTCAATTAAATTTTTAATTGTATTAAATAATTTGAGTGGAAAAATTTAACTAATATTATCAAATTGCTTATAGCTGTAAATTTAAATATATTTTGAAATGATATACCAAATATTTTAATTTATATTACAAAATTAATAATATTAATTTTTTGCTTGATATGGAAACGCTATTTTTAATTTGATTGAGACAATAACAAAATAGAAATAATTTTATAGATTATTATTATCCGTTTACACGTATGATTGGCACTGACTAAAAAAATTTTTCTTTTAAAAAAGTGGGCAAGAATACGCCATAAAAATAAAATAATTAAATTTACGATAGAGAGCTGAAATTTGATACGCCAGTAGTTCAAGCTATGAAACTATCTAGAAAAATCTAAAAAGCCAAATATTTAAACCAGGAGTGGTAGGGGCCACACTAATATTGTACTGAAGCTTTTAACTGAAACTTTAACTTAAAACTATCATCTTAAAAGAGGACGATGATAATTGAGCGCTGCTCATAACAAAATCTTGAGTTTAAGAAAGTGACGGAGAGTGAAGGTACCAGCCATTTTATTTAAGGCTATAATTTGAACAAGAGAGTTTAAATTCGATACACCTTAAGTTAAGGGGTGAGTAGCGTACAGGAAAAACCCGAAAGCACTGGTTGTTACATTAGAGATGTGAAGCCATGCTTATAAAAACTTAGCGCAATGTTTTACGGCACAGAACTGAAATTTGGAAAATAAATTTACTATTGAAAGTTTACATGCACATTTCACTTACGCTAGCCTTTAATTTAGCATTTTTAAAAGTACTTCGTCTAAGCAGACTTTAGAAAAATAGCCGGGGTCACTTCCACTAAAATGTACACTGTATTTTACATATTTCTACTCTAATAATTCTTAAAAAATTAAGTACATCAGTCGGTCCTTGTAATGACACAATGGTGCACATATCACACTCTAACCCATTATTGTATGTAGCTCTGTCCTTGTATACTGACGCAGTCATTATGAATAGAACTATAACAGACTAAAAATTTAAAGTTTAATAAGCTTTATTAAGAAAACCTTTCAAAAAGTAGTCAGATCAGCACATTATCTAGAAATTATATGTTACGATTAAAAATTTATATAATGCATAGCATATTACAGTGATAGGTATTGTGTCAAACAAGAACTTGGTCAAAATTTGTATCTCACTATTTTTGATGAAATTTTCGAAGGAACTTGGCCATTTTTCATATTTTAGTTTCTGTGAGGATTCATATTACAGCATTTACGAAGTTTGATAGTTTTGCAATAACAGCTTCCATATTCACTGGACACTGGCACACTCGTCAATTTGATAAAGCACTTCCGCTATATCGTGAGAGTTAAAAGTACACCTGAGTGACCAGTTAAGTAGAAAAATGTAAGAACCTAGAAAATTGAGCGAGGGCGTGGGGCTATACCATTAAAATTTAAATTTGTGCAAGTGATCTGAAAATTGATACACAATTAGGTCTAAGTGAATACCTAACCACAAAAGTCTTAAAACCCTAAAATAGTAGATAGGAGCCTGTACTGGGCCCATCAAACTCATAGTTAAAAAAGCAAATATAAAGCCTTTCACAAAAGCAATTTTATTGAAATTTGGCATACATGTTTCGATAATGCAAAGCTATACATTTACGTTTAAGAAAGTTTAAAATTTTAGCTTCCTCTTTCATGTTCCGTTTTCAAGTAAGTAAGTACTGACCGAAAAATTCCTGAAATTGAAAATTGGCTGAAGTTACGCCCATAAAAACTAATAACTAAAATTTACGCCAATGAGCTGAAATTTGATTCACAGGTAGTACTAGGAGAGAAAGCAACTACAAAAATATGCTCAAAAATTTTTACGAGGGTCGGCAGGGCCACGCTAATATTGCTCGGAATTAAAAACTAAACATGAAGCTTTAAACTCAACCCATTTTATTAAAACCTTGCACATACGTTGCACATATGGAAGGCTTTAAGCCATCATTTTACAAAGTAGACGTGATCACGACCATACAATGCTAGCATTGAGTTTTACCTACTCCAGTTTAGCAGATTTAAAGCTTTCATTTAGTTATTTCTTATCAGCCGTTGTACGGAAAAACAGAAAATGAATAGTGATAACTATAAATGTATTTACTAAAGGTACATCAAAAATTTTATACACAAAATAATCATGTCTCATATTCCTCAGTAGATAGACATGGGTGCTGATGAAGGCACATTTAATACAGGTACATGCATTAGGCAAAACTTTCTGGCAACTCTGTGCTTCTCACATAGCTTTACATAGTAATTGACAAAAAATTGTATGCATCAAACAAGGCATAAAAGTAATTGTCAAATGAATTCTTCGTTATAAACTTGTAAACAAAAAATCAGCGGATGAGCAATATGCCTGATACGTGTACCTGTTTGATATGCCTTGGGTGCTGATGAAGTGTGTGGGTGTACGAAAAAATATCGGTATTTCCCCCAGCTATTAAATTCTAGTTTAATTTTTCTTCTCTTCTTTAGAAATAATAATTGAAATTACTGAACTTAAAGGCTGGGTTACCCAAACGTTGTTGTTGCCGTACTGTTCCGCACCGTACTGCTAGCAGGTTTGCGCACTTATGCTTTAAATAAAGCATATGCTTTATTTTATTTTGTTGCTTTAATGTGGAAAAGAAACAGCTGTTCACAAAACAGTGATGGGAATTAGAAAAATCAAGTAGTAAGTGTTACGAAGAAAAAGTACCTAAAATACGTAAATGATACTTAAACTGCTGGGTCGATTTAATAATCGCTTAAATTACAAGGAAAATCGTATTTTAGGAATTCAAATAAGAAACTTTGCCAAAGGAACCATACTTCTAAAATGTATTTTGATGTCCCAACTTTTGATCCGAAGGGTCAAATTTTGAAAAATCCCACTTTGACCCATTTAGAGATCCTCAATTGAGTCAAACTTAGAGATGTGCAAATGTCGTGATTTTATCGTGTCACGCGTGATTCACGCATGATCGTGATCAAATTTATAATTCATCACGCGTGAGTTCGTGAGCGTGACTTAAAACAAATTACTCGTGAGTGATCGTTCGTGAGACATTTTTAAGAATTACGCACGAATTCTCACGCTCTCACGAGATATCATTCCTGCATAGGTACAAAGAAAAACTGTTTGATTCAGACATGTATTTATTGATTTAAACAGTTTGCAATCATGTTGGATTCTATAAAATTGTCTATTAATTATGTATGAAACTGTTTAAATTAATAAATACATGTCAAACAGTTTTTCATTAGTAATTATTTCGTTACGCTTTTTTACGCTTGTGTGGCATTTGGCACATGGATGTAAACCCAGCAACATGGCATTTCATTTGCCATGTGCCCAAAAGAACGTAACCTGTAATCACTAATGAAAAACGGTTTTATTCAGACATGTATTTAGTAAGTTAAACAGTTTCATAGATAACTAATAGATAATTCTATAGAATCCAACATGTTTGGAAATTCATAAATATATAAATCAATAAATACATGTCTGAATCAAACAGTTATTCATCAGTAATTAGTGGCCACGCTTTCTTTGGCACATGGCACACAGATGTAAACCCGACCTTATACAAAACCCAGCAGCATAATCATAATAATAACAGTACCATTTAGCTATCTGTTATTAGCATTAAATACACTTTAATGGAAAACACATCGTATAATTATGAGAAATATTTTTTATTGCGAAAAGTATACATATACTTATTGTATAATATTTTGTTTTTCTATTTATGTAGAATTTTAGAAATCACAACAGTTCTAAGCAGCTATGGTGTGAATAAAAGGAGATGAATCAAACGCATTCTATATATTTTTTGAACTGCAGCCTACAACCGGAATATCTCGAGAGTAGTTAAATATATTGTTATAATTTATTCAGGCGTAGTATACAAACTCATATGAACTTAAAAGATACCAATTTGAGAAAATCAAATTGTTTTAATATATTTTTTTATGGTACACAACTATATTTTCCCTAAAGTTTAACTTTTTTCTGAAAATGTGCGTGTATATCCGCATTTATGAAAAGGCACTTTTAAGTTTTGGTTAAAAATTTTTAAAACTATCTACATAAGAAGTAAGAGTGCTATATTCGGCTGTGCCGAATCTTATTTACCCTTTACCAAAGTGCGTTTATGTAGTATAGAGATACATACATAAGCACAGAGATATGTAGGTACATTATAATTTTGTGGAAAAATGCGTACGTTTTGACGATTTTTTTTGGTTTTTGGTTTTTTTTTAATTTTTGGCGTTTTTATTTCTTTTTGGCATTTATTTTAGTTTTGACACTTTCTTCTCGTTTTGGCGATTTTTTTCGGTTTTTGGCGTTTTTTTAATTTTGGCGATTTTTTTTCGTTTTGGCGGATTTTTTGGATTTAGCCGATTTTTTTTCATTTAAGAGATTTTTTTTAATTTTTGGCGATTTTTTTCATATAGGCAATTTTTTGTTTTGGCGATTTTTTCGGTTTTTGGCGTTTTTTTTAATTTTGGCGATTTATTTTCGTTTTGGCGATTTGTTTGATTTTGGCGATTTTTTTCATTTAGGCGTTTTTTTTTAATTTTTGGCGATTTTTGTTTTTTTGTCATTGTGGAAATTTATTTTTAGTTTTGACACGTTTTTCTCGTTTTGACGATTTTTTTCGGTTTTTGGCTTTTTTTTTAATTTTAGCGTTTTTTTCATTTTGGCGATTTTTTTTCGTTTTGGCGATTTTTTCAAATTTTTGGCGATTTTATAATTTTCGGATTTTTTAGTTTGACCGTTTTTGAAAATTTCAAGAGTTTAACTCTTACAGTTTCCAAGATATAGCAATTTGTCAAAATTACATAGTCAAAATTTCATTAACTGATGGACCACCCTTTAATTTAAATTTTTTTAATTTTAGTGTTAATTGTTGTAGCCTATATAAAGATACACTAATTTTACAAATTTCAAGTGTCAATATACATATGTATACACATACATACAATTGTATGTATATTACATGGGATTTTAAAAATTTTCGTCACTCATTTTGGAACACTATTGTAGAAATTACAAACGGAATGACAAACCTATATATACCCTTTTACCATTTTTTGGGTGTAATAAAATATGGTAGTTGAAATTTTCAAAATCTACCGTCACAACTTTTTATAAGAGATTAAACACAAAAAAGTTTTTAGAATAGACTATTTTGGGACATTGCTGAATGTAGGGTACATGCCCAAAATACAAAATAATAGGCTCTAGGCACATTCTTAATGCATTTAGCGCGATGTAGTTAGAAAGTGAATGTATTAAACAAAGTTTTTTTTACAAAATTTAAAATTATAAAGATACTTAAATAAAACATGTCTTTTTCAGGGAAATTTGAAAATTTTGATTTTTTAGGTTTTTTGATTTCACGAATGTAGATATGCATATTTTTTTACTTATTTATCCAGCAATTAATTAAAAAGTTATAGGCGAAATAATAAAAAAGCCAAGACAAAAAATTTGTTTTGTCTTAAGTAAAATATGTTATAAGTTATAAGAGATACGGAATAACATCTTATGAAATTATTTTTTTTAAGCTTAGCTTCATCCGGTAAAAATCGGATAATTTTTAAAAACAGTTACAGGCCTCAGAAGTTTTTTTAGTCCCAGGTGGTCAACTTTGTCCCACTGTAACTCCTTTCCAGTCCAAGCCAAAAGGCTGTCATGACATGCGTTATAAGTTTCATATAAATCCGATCATTAGTTTAAAAATTACAGATTTTTTACCATTTATTTTATAAAAGTCCCCACTGTGTTACATATACACGTGCATACATGTATACATACAGACATACATATGTATGTGTAAAACCCTATTTTTCAACCCCAAAACCATACAAAACTTGATTATATTGTTTTTCGTGAGCGTGCGTGATCGTGATAACTTGCAAACCACTCGTGCGTGATTAAAAATATTTTATTCGTGAGCGTGCGTGATCGTGAAAATTTTTAATACCATGCGTGCGTGAACGTGCGTGACTAAAATATTTTTCCGCGTGAGCGTGCGTGTCGTGGGTCAAAAAACGCTCACGAATACATTTCTAGTCAAAATGTATGACCAACCCCTACTAATTTTGGAAGGCCGACCCACCTATGCCAGTGGCATAGAAATTTATTCAGTCAGAATGAAATGAAAAAATTATTTTTACTTAGTAATAGAAAAGAAAATAAAAAAAATTATTGTTTGAAGCCTTTTTTGCTTTCAAGTCTGGGAAATTTTGCCCGGCTCTTTAATGTCGTCGCAATAGCAGCCTCTATATTTCCCGGAATAACTCGTTTGGATACGCTAGCTAGCAATTGAATGTGTCGTTCCGTTCCTTGTATGTATAGTGGAATTTTTGGATCAAAAAAACGGTGGAACATCTTGATCTAAATATGTGACAGCGCATAGAGAAAGGGACATAAGGGTAAAAAAATCAATTTTCACTTTTTTTGATGTGGATAACATCTGAGCATCGAATGAGACCGATACCATGCCCCAAAAGCATTCACTCCCAGAGATATGCGCGTTTTATGATGGATCACATCACCAAAGATACACGTATTTAAATCTTTAAAATGGCTCTCCTGACCAAAACCGGTTTTTACCCTTAGGTCCCATTCTATTTTGCGCAATGTATCGTACGGTATGCTTCGCGTTATTTATATCATTCAAATTGATAATTTCCGTGACACTTGTGCAATTAAAGTTTATATCTGGTTCTTTATAAACTCTACCTTCCTTTGGGTTTTGAACGTCTGTTCGATAGCGTAGAATTTTCTTTATAGCACAGTCTTGCTTTTATTTGCTATCATCAAACAACATTGATAGCAAGATATTTTCCGAATGTGCATAATATGAATTTTCTTTAATTGCTTCATTGACAATACTGCGTAAATTAGGTGGTAGAAACCGTGACCAACTAATAAACTTGAAAAATAATGCACTATCGTATTGAAGTACATTGGCACATAACATTTAATTATAAATTCAACCGTAAATTTTCACATGGATTTTCCATTGTCGCATACAATCGTAATAATGTACCGGCCTTGGTAAGCCAGCGAGAATGTAAAATTTTCCCTGGTTTGACGTTAGTCAGATCCACCGAAACCACGCCGCTAGAAAATTAAATTTTTTCTGGAGCAGAGGCCATATTTTTCAACTCAATTTTCTGAAAGCCGTCCACCACCTGAAATATATAATAATAAAATAATTAAAAACGGTTGACAATTATAATAAATGAGTGATAGCAATAACTTACCGGAAGAGTTTCACAAGTTTCGATTTTACGGCTCAGTTTTCCGCTTGCCGATCTTGATCCAGTGCTGGTTGATTTATCCAAAGCTTCAAACAAATGCCGAAACGGAAGTTTGTTGAAGTGTAGAAGGCAAACGACAATGCGATGGCCTTTTTAACAGTAATTCGAATCGTCGTATAATTCCAAGGTGTGGGCTCACCGTCAGTGCATATGCCAGTTAATACATCCAGTGATATATTTTTATCGTTGAAAATTTATTTAATTTGGTTATTTTGTATTCAGCGGTTTCATGTTCCAGTCTTACGTAACCAATCAATTCAGAATTCGGTTCTCTCAAAATAATAATACGAGGTTCTTTTAATATCCTAGTATGATACTTCTCATCAATTTTATGTCCCGTTAAAGTATCATCTTTTCTGCCATCGAAAGAAAACGCTAACAAATTGGTATCATCTAACCGTTTGCGAAGCACTTCTTGTCTGCATTTCTCTTTTTCTCTGCGAAATTTTGATTTATATATGATGAGAGGTTCGCCAAAATATTTTGTATAGAAAAAATTTAAATTACAAAAACAAAATACATAAAAAATTTGTGAACTCTAAGCTTTACGATTTAAAAATTTAGGCCCTTATATTTTTATAATTTTTCTTTGTAGTTTGGAATTTTATTCAAGTTTCAGCCTTTCACCTTGGTGATTTTTTCATTTTGATGTGTTTTCTGTGTTATATTTTATTTTTTTTAATGAAATTTATTTATTTGACACATTGTCAGAATACAATAATTGAAATTTATTTGCTGGTGGTTAGGGATGAAACGATACGAGTAAATACAAGTAAATACTCGATACTTTTTCTTAGAAGCCAAGTACTTTTGGTATCGATACTCTACTACGGAGTGCCAAGTAGGTATCGGAAAAAAGTGCTCGTATCGTCAAATATACTAATTTCCTAATGGTTACAAAACACAATTTTACTTGTTCGTGCTAAATGTAAATTTATTTCTAGATTAGCTATATAATATATATTAGTAATTTTGTGAAAATGGATGGGACCACCCAAATCAAATATTTTATAAAAAAAGACGATAAAATTGCGAGCTGCTAAAATTGTTTTAAAAGCGTGCGTTATTGCGGGAACAAACCGAATTTGCACAAACATTTAAAATATCATCTCGACTATATCTGCTGCTCCAGTCCAGCCCAAACGTGGCGATTTTTCCACTTTGTTTGGCGCCTAAGTTTTTGATTTCACGACATGACAATTTTGCTGGCGATAAATTAATTTATTGGCGATTTTTATGGCTATGTTTTTAACAAAATTCAACTTAAAAATTTTTGTAATTCAGGAAAAAACTAGTTTTTCGTTTTAGTTTTTTCGGAAATCGTAAGATTTTGCCGACTAGTCGTTAAAAATTCTTTACGAATTAGGAGCATTTGGTTTTGTGGGTACTTAATTTTGTTTTCACTACTTTAAATCATGTGAAAAGCTTGACCGATACAAGTAAGTATCGATGCTTTTTATTCGATACTTAGTATGTATCGATATTTATGAACCGATGCCGTATCAGGTAAAAGTATCGATACCTTAGTGGTATCGTTTCTTTCCTACTGGTGGTTTAGCATGTCTATATACGTATGTCATTGGTGCTTGAACCAAATCATCAGTAGACTTCAACCATAAATTTTGAAAAGTCAAAAACCTCATACTTTATGCACAGACTTTCAAAAACTATGTGAGAATTAATTTTTTTATTTTAGATGCATGCATATCGCACACTAAATCATAAACAGTCACATGTACATAAAATGTATTTATGAATATACATTCTCTTAAAAATAAAGTAGGAGTATGTTACAAATGATCTCAAAATTGACAAATGACTGCCTTTGTTTGAATTTGAATTTGAATTGTCAAGTAGTGAAAAAAAGTACAAATACAAAATTTGTACGGAATGTGCCAAAAATTATTTTAAGAAACATATTTAAACACAAATACATATAAATCTGCAATAAATTATAATTTAAGTAAAATCTATTAGAGAAACTTGTGTTGAAGCGTTTTAAATAAATAGACAAACGAATATGAGTGTCATGGCTGAAATACAAAAATTAGAAAAAAATAAAAAGCTACAACAGAAAAATATTTGTGCAGTCTTATGTACAACAAGATTGTTGTAAAACAGCAAAAATATTGTTGTGGTAAGAAATTTCTCAAGATGAAAAGTATTATGTTATCAAATTATTCCTTCTAGTATTAGTACTTTTGTATGATTTATTTTCATATACCGAAAAAAAAAAGATTTGTAAATACAATTAATTTATTTGTGAATACAATTAAACTACGTATTATTTAAAAAGGCACCTAGGCTGAGTTTACATCTGGCATTTCTTGTGTGTCATTTGCCCAAAAAAACATAACCAACTAATTACTAATGAAAAACTGTTTGATTCAGACATATATTTATTGATTTAAACAGTTTGCAATCATTTTGGATTCTATAAAATTGTCTATTAATTATGTATGAAACTGTTTAAATTAATAAAAACATGTCTGAATCAAACAGTTTTTCATTAGTAATTAGTTGGTTGCGCTTTTTTACGCTTGTGTGGCATTTGGCACACAGATGTAAACCCGGCCCTACAATGACTTTTGGATGTACATTTGTAACATAAGAAAACAAAATCAACTCAATTATTTCCAATTAAAATGATTGTGTTTTTCACAATTGATTTGTTAACATAAAAATTAATGCATGAATTTGTTTTTCAAATTCTAAAGGTGCGGTCACATTGGTGAAACATTTGAAAGCAAACAGCAAATATTAGCTTGCTGTAATGTGACCATAAAATAATTATTAGCGTCAAACATCAAAAAACAAACAAAATAATTTGCTAAAAATGTGTCTAATGTGAACACAAAATAACAAATATCTTCGTAGTTTTTCAGCAAACAATTATTTGATCTTACAAAGTTTTTGCAAGAACAAACAATGTACAAAAACTTGTATGTTGCATCAGCGATTCCCATGAGAATTATACTATGTTGTCATAAAGCACCGCATATACGATTCAATTAAATTTTCAATTGAGTCGGTTGTTGTCCAAATCAAAGCGTGTATGGCTTTGTCAATTGATTAGTTTGGCAGTTGTCGATTTGGTTGAAGAAAAATCAAAAGATTTTGATTTTTCATGTAGATTAGTAAATCATTCAATTCGATTGTGCTGTATGTGCTCGAGTCTCTTGATTAGCTGTCAAAATTTATGTTTGTAGCATTAGAAAAAGTTATGAATTTTTTTTAAATTGTATTTAATTTCATTGAATTTTAAATAAAAGATATATACTGCCTTATTCATAAAAAATATTTCAGGTTTATTAAGCGCTTATTTGACATATTTCTATGGAAAATTTGTCAAATAAACTTGTAATAAACCTAAAATATTTTTTATGAATTAGACCGATAAAAACTAATGAATGAGTTGTTAATTTATAAAATTGTAATTGTGAAAAAATATAAATTTGACAGTTAAATTAAAATCTTTCAATTCAGTTTATTAAGTGTGTGGCCAAGAATCAATTCAATTGAAAAACTCAATTGAAAATTGAATTGAAACATATATGGGGTTCTTCAGAAACAACGAAGTCAACGAGGTAGTCTTATAACTTAATGAGGCAATTTTACCTTTTTAATTAAAGTAGACACTTCCTACATGGGACGGCACCACCATTACAACATGTTTGCCATTTAACGATCCGATGAAAGTGGAAAAATTTCACAGTCGGAAAAACTGTTCAAAAACGGTCATCCGCTCGTCTGCGGTGGATGGTATCTGAATAAAGTACATAAGACCAATATAATACAAAAGCCAAATCAACGTTTATTATATTGTACCTTTAAATATTCCGGCTGCAAAACTTTATAAATAGCTTTGCATACACCGGGAATGATTTTTGAAATGGTGTTATGAGGAATACGAAAAATATACTGTAACGACCTAAAGCTTTAACCAGTCCCTAGATACCGAAGCGTAACTACTAAACGTTCTGTAGGAGAAATTGGGTTACAAAGCCTTGTTGTTTTTTATTTTGCTATTAGTAGTTCCAATAAGTTTAGCTGCAAAGGAATTTTAAGAACTATTATCTCATATGAGATTTATTCCAAAGTTACACTTGCCAAATTATCGAAATCATTTCCGTTCATTCTTAAAATTTTTTATAAAGTGCTGGAGTTTAAAAGTTTTACACAACATCCGTACTCCTTCCGACATTGAACCCACTTTCACACCCATTCTCGTTTCTTTTTCATTTCTTCCTCTAATACCAATATAGAAGCTGCTCCACAGCCCAATAAAATTAAATATTCAATATCTTTCATTTAATTCTTAAATAAATTTCGGGAAAATTATTTTGGGTTTTTTGACAGTTTGGGCAAATATATTTTAGTAGCAAATAAATGCGACTATAGAAAAAACATTTTTGCTCAAATAATAGTTTTCTTGTGTTTGAACTAATAAATAAATGCTGCTAGTGTGACCAGAAAATAAAACTTTTATGTATTTGAAAAAATTTTCATCAAACATAGGCAAACATATTTGTTTTTATACCCTTTACCAAAAAATGGTAAAAGGGTATATATTGGTTTGTCATTCCGTGTGTAATTTCTAGAATATTAATAAGCAACACATACAGTATATCCCCACAAAAAACATAAATTTCTAAAAAGGCCAAGTTCCTTTCCAAAATTTCGGCCATCAAAAGTAGTGAGATAAAAATTGTTACCAAGTTCTTGGTTGGCACAAAACCTATTATCTAGAAATTATACGACACTCTTACGGTTACAAATTTATATAATGCATAGAATATTTCAGTGATAGGTATTGTACCAAACAAGAACTAGCTATGTCAAAATTTTTATCTCACTACTTTTGATGGCCGAAATTTTTGAAAGGATCTTGGCCTTTTTTCACATTTATGGTGTTGTGGGTATATGACTATTTTTTGAAAGGTTTTCGTAATAAAGCTTATTAAACTTAAAATTTTTGGTCTGTTACAGTTCTATTTATAATGACTGCATCAGTTTGAAAGGCTAGACATAACTACATACAATAATGGGTTAGAGTGTGATATGTGCACCATTGTGTCATTACAAGGACCAACTGATGTACTTAATTTTTTAAGAATCATGAAAGTAAAAATATGTAAAATATTGTGTACATTTTAGTGGAAGTGATCCCGCCTATTTTTCTAAAGTCTGTTTAGACGAAGTACTTTTGAAACTGCAAAATTAAAGGCTAGCATAAGTGAAATGTGCATGTAAAATTTCAATACAGCAACTTGTGTTTTAAACTATCCTAGTTGGTAGCTTACATAAGTAAATTTTTTTTCCAAATTTCAGTTCTGTGCCGTAAAACATTGCGCTAAGTTTTTATAAACATGGCCCCACATCCCTAATGTAACAACCAGTACTTCCGGGTTTTTCCTGTACGCAACTCACCCCTTTGCTTAAGGGGTATCGAATTTAAACTATCTAGTTCAAATTCTAGCCTTAAATAATATGGCTGTTACCTTCACTCTCCGTCACTTTCTTAAACCCAAGATTTTGTTTCCCAGCTTGACCTAATGGCGTATCAAATTTCAGGTCTCTAGCGCAAATTTAATTATTTTATTTTTATGGCGTATTCCTGCCCACTTTTTTAAAAGAAAATTTTTTTTAGCCCGTGCCAATCATACAAGTCAAGTTTTGATGGAAACGGACAATAATATCTACATAAGTAGCATAAATCTGCTGATCCAAAATACATGAAAGAGGAAACTTCAATTTTATTGTCATGTTAACACCCAATTTTTTAAAGGAAAATTTATAGCCTTTCATTATTAAAACATGTATGCCAAATTTAAATAAAACTGCTTACGCCAACGATTTAAATTTCATGTTTTAGTTATAAACTTAATGGGCGTAGCCTTACCCTTATAGCTATATTTTCCTGGCCTTAAGATTTTTCTAGTTAGTTTCTAGATTAGAAATACTTGTCTATCAAATTTCGCCTCATTAGCGAAAATTTAAATTTTTTGTTCTTATTTGCGTGATCAAACCCACTTTTTCAAACTCAAGATTTTCTTTGGCGAGTGTTTATCACTCCTGTTGAGTTTCGTTGAAAACGTTTAATAATAAATACATAAATAGTATATTTAAATGTGCTGATCCCATCCATTTTGTTAAAAAAAATTTATAACCTTGTATTATTGCAACATGTAACCCGAATTACAACAGGTTCGCTTGAGTTGAACGCATTGGATTTTTTTTAATTCTGAGCTAGCCATGCCCCATGAGTATAATTTTCATATTTTTTTAACCAGTTCCTAATCTATACATACTTCTTTATAAAATTTCATCTTACTAGCGCAAATTTTAATTCTTTCTTCTATTGGGCGTGATACCGCCCATTTTTTCAACCTCAAGATTTTCTTTGGCCAGTAATTATCTTTTTTGTCGAGTTTCGTTGGAAAGGGATAGTAATAAATTTATACATATGTAGTATATTGAAATGTATATGAAATAGTAGGTTTAAAATGTATGGGCTATGATTGTTAACGCCCACGTTTTTCAACGTAAATTTATAGCCTTGCATAATTGCAACATGTATGTTAAATTTCAATAAAATCGCTTCAGTTAAATGCCATAGATTTGTATTTTAGATTCCGAGCCTTATGGGGGCAACCCCGCACACCTAGGTAAAATGTTTGAGTTTTCAGATTTTTCTATAATTTTTTAATCTATAAGTACTAGTTTATCAAATTTCAGCTCACTAGCGCAAATTTAAATTTTTTATTCTTTTGGGCGTGTGTCCGCCCACTTTTTTTAATTCAAATTTTTTTTTGGCTAGTGCTAATCTTTCCCGTTTAGTTTCGTGGGAAACGGATAATAGTAGTTACATAAATAGTACATTTTAATATGTTGACCGGAAGTACATAAAATAGGAGTTTTAAATTAAACGGGCGTGTTAACGCCCACTTTTTTTAAACAAATTTATAGCCATGGTTCTCGTTGTACCTTCATAGTGAACTAACGTCATAGCGGAGTTTTTTCTTACATATATACTAAACAAAAAAAATATCATAGAAAAGAAAATATTCGTAATATATATTAATTAATTTTGATAAATAAGGTTAATTGCTTTGTTAATATTTTTTACATAGTCATAAATAACAAAAACAAAAAAAAACGTAATCAAAAAAAACACAAACAAACAAAAGTGCCCTTGAGGAATACTCTATATATGAGTACCTCAAAAACAAATAAATGTGAAGAGAGTTATAACGGCAGAAATGCCTATTTTACTGTGAGTTCTGATGCTCATAATGATAACAATAAAAATAAAAAACCTGATGATAGACTTACTGTGAGTTCGGAAGCTCTTAATAAAAATAAAAAATCTGATGATAGACTTTTTCTAACAACAAATCCACTTTTTCGATAGCGATCAATTTCGCTTTGTCCAATGCCTACTAGTGATTCTTTAACATTACAGTTGCCTAGTACTTCGTCACTTAAGCCATTGAAATCATTCGCTTCGGGCTGTTCATCACCTAACCAAGTTATCACTACAGATAACAGTAGCTCAAAACCAAAGGTACAAGTCGGAATGGACAGATATATAACCGTTGTAAAGCGTGGGCGAAGCCCGAATTCTTCTAAAATTTCATCTGTTCCAAAGATGTCTAGGGATAACAGCGCATCATCCACGAATCGCCAAAATCGTTTTTCATTATTGCAAGACGATAACGACAAGACCGCTTTATCATCTCAGAAAGGGCATAGATTCATATGTTGAGCCCGAAGAAGTAAAATATGCACTTCTAGACCAATAATTTAAGGTTAATGTTACTAATATAATTAACAGAGAAAAGGTCGCCCAACCCCTATTTCGCATTGAACTGGAGCCGAATGACATACAATTGAAAAAAATGAAACCCATCCAATTTATAGCGTAAAGTTTCTGTTACACCGAAAAATCACATTTGAGAAGCCACGTAAGCGTTGAGGTGCTGTACAGTGCCATAATTGCCAAGAATATGGCCATACAAAAACTTAATGCAATTTACCCACAGTTTGTGTTATCTGCGGTGAATTGCATGGTACTGCTAGCTGCACTAAGCCAAAAGATCAAGTAGAATAAAAATGTAGTCATTGTGGAGGTAATCACACCGCTAACTATAGAGGATGCCCTGTATATTCTTTTGTTAAAAAGACTATGAGTCAAAAACATAAATTAGCTCCAACCCAACCATTAAACGTATATGCCGATGCTGTTAAGGCTAGTTCTAGTCCCTCACAAAATGTTTCATCCGCAAAATAATTCAGCGAATGCAAACTCAGGCTTTAGCTTTAGTCGCATTGAAGCTACAATTTTAATAAAGTCAAGACTCAAGCATTATATTCTTGACAACATTTGTGAAGAACATTTAATTAATTAAGGTGGCGTATAGAGCAAACATGATATAAAAATCACAAAATCCAAATCAAGTTAGCAGATTATCTAGAAATTATATGACACTCTTACGGTTACAAATTTATATAATAATAATAATAGCATATTACAGTGATAGGTATTGTGCCAAACAAGAACTTGGTCAAAATTTTTATCTCACTACTTTTAATGGCCAAAATTTTGGAAAGGAACTTGGCCTTTTTTCACATGTATGATTTTGTGAGGATACGGACTTAACAGCTGCATAGAATTACATTCATCCGAATTTTAAAGCATACTTTTAGGACTTAATTTTAATAGAAATTGCTTGTGAAGTTTAATAGTGTTGCCAGTGGGGATTATCTTTTTAAAAAGTTAAAAAATATAAAATAAATAAAATATATTCAAACTTTTTAACAAAAGTGCGTTTTAAGTGTCAAATACTTGTTTAGAAGATATATAGCAATCTTTTTAAAGAATTTATAATATTATATTATAACATATCTTCATTACGTACTGTTGGCTTACACTGAAGCTGGTGCACGAAAAATTTTGCAAACCCACAGTCGCAAGATTTAACAAAATTTTTATTTGACGTTTTCCACTTGTGTATGAGCAATTTCCCAAAAACCCCCACAAATAATAATTTAACTTCTATAGATGCAGTTTTCCATAGATTTTTAAATACAGTAGAGTCAAAAATGTATATATCTTATTTTGTATTTTATGAATTGAACAGGCTAAAGTTCGTATCTCTTTGTAAGCCAAATTACATGTGATAATTATTATTGAAGAAATAATACTAAAGTTAGCTGTAAATATTCTGACTAACACATATTTGAACGGAACAACTAACTGTTTTTGAAGGCCTTGGTCTTAAAAAGCTATACGAACTTTGGCCTGTTCAATTCATAAAATATAGAAACAAATGAAGTTCGAACAAAAATAATTAATATCTTATTTTAGTTACCATATACCAATATTAACTATTTTTACTTAAGGCATTTATCCATAGATAGGCACTTTGCAGTACTACGAAAATTTCAGTAAAAATAATTTTTTAACCAGTAAATTTTTACCGATTACTAAAATTTTTTCTGCAATTTTTATAAAGTGCCTAAATGATTTATTATATGATGAGGTGCATTGAATTTTCAGTAATCAGTAATGCCCGTATTCATAATGAAATTCTACCAAGTGGATAATACAAAAATTTAAGAATTCGAATGAAAAAACTTTGCCAATTACTACAATTTTATTATGAATACGGCCCTACGATTTTACTAGTAATGCAAATTAAATTCCATTATCAGTAAAAACTTACTGAACTTTTTTAGTAACCAGTAAAACAAAACTAGCAAATTCCTATGGTTTAACAATATTGAAAGTTTTGATACTTTGAATTGATTAACTTAAAAAAATATACTTAAAGCATAAGTACTTTCAACTTAAAAAAAAAATTATTACTAGATGTTTACATATCTCCCCTGTGATCGGATTCACATTGCCTTTTTTTACTTGAATAATCTGAACTTAAATCCTGGCTTTTGTATTTGTCTTAAGTGAATCCAATTCGTACTTATGATACAACTTCGGATAGATTTCAGTACTAATCGGTTAATTTTTCTTTCGAGTGTACTAAAGGCCTCATTTATAAAAATTACTAAGGAATAGTAGAGAATTTATAAAACAGACTTGCATACAAAATTTAACTTATAATTCCTATATAAAGTTTTTTTTTTATAAATAAATCTGCAAGTAGTTTACAATAATTAAACATGTGAATCCACAAAACATTGCAACAAATACTGAGGAAAAAGTTTTTGTTGCTTCTATGGTATGCTTTTTTTTACAAATATTTGGATATTTTATTAAGTCCCTGTCCAGACTTACAATTTTTGTTGCAGCAATTCTTGAGGTTATTGGTGAGTGGGGTGAGAAGATTGGGGAGGAGTATACAGTTTCATGTGCTGGGCAATTCTCTTTTGATTTGAAATTCATAATTGTTTATATCAAGTTTTTAGTTGTATTTGACGTTTTTTATTTATTTTATTTATTCAGTTGTATGAAAAATGAAAAATATAACAGAAAATAAATAGAATTGTTAATTTTTCAGCAAAATTTGTGGTGTAATAGAAATTGTTTAATGCATAATTGCAAATTAGAATTTTATAATGTGGACACTTATGCAATGCCAAAGCAGAAATTTAAGCAATTGCAGCAACAAAAATTTCAAGTCTGGACGATGACTAACTGATTTTCATATCAGTTAATATATAATAAAAGAATTAAGAGTATGTACTATCAGTTTTACTGGCAACCATCACACATTTCAACTCAGCTGCTTTCTTCCCAAGTAGAGTCAAATCTATTAAATAAATAACTTTAAAGCACATGTTTGTCGATAGATTTATCTTTCGTGTTCAATAGATACATACATATGTAAACGTTTGTATACAACAGTACTGGAAACAATTTTAATATAAAAGTAGTTTAAATAAAATTTTTTCTTTATAATACAGTTGGTCGGCTACATGGAAAAAATAAAATAAACATGAAACACACATCACAAACAGATATGATCTATATAACAGCTGCAATATTTGTAAAGAAAGACTTATTTAATACGATGCTTGGTCGATTTGATTCGATAAAAATTTTTCAGTTTCAGATTATTGCATTCGCTATCGAGCAATGTCATAATCTCAAACTAAAAAAAAAAAAATCGAATTGGCTCATTATCGAAATTGACGATTAGACCCCCTCACATAAACACGTCAATCGTAATGCAATACAAAATCTTGTAAGTCTGCGTTCTTCTCTGTCATCGGGAAGAAACAAAATGAAACTAATGTTTTTTTGTCAATCTGAGTTGTAGACGATAAAATAAACAACTCACAAAAAAATCCAAACTTTTTTTAATTTTACAATATATTGATGACAGGGCGTATCTACAGACGAAAAAACACGACTGCACGACACAACTATGTGATCGATGAGTTTATTTGATCGTCTCCAGGTCACTTAAGAGGCAGACGTAACGACTTCTATCACTTCACCTTCTTATCATATTTATCGCTTTCCTGGTATCTTTTTAAAATTTTTAAGAGCCTTCTTCTTAAGCTCTTGCATTTAATGAAAAATAACATGCCTTTGTTTAAGGGAAATACACAATGTACGGTCAAACAGAATTTGTAAGGGGCTTATTGTAATATATATGTATGTATGTATACTAGCTTTTACCCGCGGCTCTGCTCTGATATTTCGTACATTATACTTAAAACTTACGAATGTTTTGTTATTTTTTACTCACTGATAATAAAAAAAGAACCACAAAAAACGACAAAAAAATACAAGCCGATTTTAAAACAATTTTAACCAGCCCAAAAATGTATTTTCGGAAAAAATCCGAACTAAATAAAAAAAGCCGCTTCAGAACCGGAAAAAAAGCTACGTTTTCGCAGGTAATGTTGCTTTTCATTTGTGAAAATTTTAAAAATTGGTTTAGCGGCTTGAAATTAAAAAACAGCCTATGTTTGACGGTGGTAATGTAGCAATCTATTCGTGAAATAAATTTAAAAATTGAGTTGGTAGTTAAGGGCGTGAAAGCGTGGAAAACAAAAAAACAAACTCACTTTCACATTTATAATACGAGTATTAGTAAAGATTGTATAAATAAAGACTATTCAAGGTGCCTTTACATAGTAATACGACGTTATAGAATCAATATATGTATTATGAAATTTTCTCCGTGTTAAAAAAAAGAGAACAGAAGTCTATTGTAGGTATTTTTTATCCTTACACTGATATTATAAGTTAAATGCAAGAAAATATATTAAACTGCTGATACTGATAAAACGAAATATTGCAGGAAACTTTTTATTATTTCAATGTTATTTTACTACAAAAAAAATTTTTATAGGTTTGTTTATTGTTTGTTTGGTCTGGCTCTAAGGGTTTAGTAGCTGTTGCATCATGAACAAATTAAAAAACAACAACATGAAAATTTCCAGAGTTGATAATGTTGCTACCACATTACACAATTGTCTTGATCGCACAATAAAAATTAAAAGTCTTGTGATATTTGCCAATATATTGTGCCTCATCCGAATATAACATACTCATTAGCGATGTTATTGTACCATAGGGAAAATTGCAAAATTATATTGCAAGTGAGTAGGCCGCTTTAATTCTGTTTTTGTTAAAAATTTGTTTATATAATAAATATTTTATTTTAAATTGAAAATAAGTTTCTTTTTTCAAACCGGAAAAGATTTGTCTTCTCTCTTGGCAGAAAAGTGGAGCAAGATAGGAAAAAAGCTAAAATTTTTATTTTATTTTCCAGAATATTTGGCATCGGTTCGAATTTTTCATTAACCCGAGGTTGCCCACTTTGGGGCATTGGAGCTACACCACTTTAGAGATATATAGTCCAAATTCAGATTTAAGTTTCGCAACATTTTCTCAAATACCGTATAAAATTTCATAACAATCGGACAACCTGTTTAGAAACTGCAGAGTTATTTCCACTTTTTTTCTAAATCTCCCACTGTGCGATGTCTTTTTTTTATAAAAAGTTAAATTTTACTGTTCCAATTTGCTTAGAATAATATCGAGCCTTATTTTCAATTTTATCGTAAGCGACAAAAATTAAATTTTTCAGGAGAAGGTTTTCTTAAAATATCAAAATTTGTTTTTGTACGTAAATTGTCGCTTACAGGCTGTACCTGTATCTTAAACGTTATAAAAAATTTTGGGGTTTTGATAATTCTAAACTGGATGGATAGGCCCATTAAGTTTTAATTTCAATCAAAAAGTAAATTTTCGATAAAATGTCGCTTACGATAAAATCGAAAAAAGGGCGCGATATAGTTGAGGAAGTCATAATTCATATTATTAGAAATAAGAAAACTACATGCACTTACACTGTTCTGCAAAAAAATTCATTTTAAATAAAAATATGTGTGTATTTTATATGGACATTAACCCATATACAAGGCGGTCATGCTAAGTTATTTCAATATAACTTGATAAACGGTTTCTTCGATTTTAAGAAATCAAACAATTAAATATGGAAAATAATATTATTATTAAATTTGTTTAATATAGTTGTTCTTGATTTTCAACGGTTTCAGAGCTATTCTGAAATTAGTGGCGAAATCAAATATTCTGCAAGCAAATTTAATTTTTTGTTTGTTTTCGAAACTTTATAAACAAATTAAAACCGCAAATATTTAAAAAAAAATTTATTTTCTGAAAGGCTAAATATGATGAGAATAAAAAAGCTATAATACAAAAATATTGATTTTATTCACGTTTAAGAAACATTGTGTAATATATTTATCCGTAACACACTTGCATCTTATGGTTCAATCGGAAGGCCACAACAGAGTAGCAAGCCGAGCAAAAAATTTCGGCGGCGGCTGAAAGACAAATATTTTTGGCGGCTGAACGGCTTAACGCCGATTTGTTTAAACATTTGAAAAAAGTTTTAACCCAACCTGTTTTTAGAAAAATATTATTTTGCAATAGTTTGAATGAAAAATAGCTTCGTTTGTTAAACCATAGAAACATATTCTAGACTATCAACACAATTATGAAAAAAATTTCGTGAGAAATTTTTAATTTTTCAAATTAGAACTTTTTTCCCTATTACTTTCTATTAGTTGGAACTTTTCCCAGGGAAAAATTTCTCGCTCAGTTTTATTCATGATTGCCTTCTACATAAATTTGATTTAAGCTTTCCGATTCAATTTAAAATTAATTACTTTATTGGAACACTGATACGGATCAACAAACAAAAAGCTTTGACCAATTAATTATCAAAAAGTCGCCTGACTGCTTAAACAAAAAAGTATATGTAAACGTGCATGTATTTAAGAAGGGACTCCAAAAGAGAACGTAAGTGTTGTTACCGTTACATAAACCAATCACATAAACATTTTCTTTTTATGTGCAAGCAAAAGCAACTATCTTTCCGGGACGCTCGCTATCATATTAAATACGAAATTAGTAAAAGTATAAAAAGTAAAACACAAAATATCGGCTGAGTACTAAGCTGCCGATAAGCCGAGTGGTTCGGCGGTGGCTCGGCTTGTCGAAAAAAATCGGCTGACTGGCTAGCCGCCAGCCGCGCCGGTACGGCTTGCTACTCTGGGCCACAACAGGTAGAGGAATTATTTTTTATGGTTCCTGGGATTAAAAAATATAGCAATAATAGAAATGCATGTCTCCAATGGCTCGGAAAGCAGTGTGTCTACATAAAGGAAACCAATATCCGTCCGTACCATTAGCTAATGCAGTACCTTTGAAAGATATCTACGAAAGCAAAAAATTACTGCTCAAAGGAGTTATGTACGACTTTTTTGTGTGGAATATACATACAGATGTGCATTAAAAAAAGTCGCTATGCTAGGAGAATATACAAAATACTTGTATTGTTGCTTTTTGGTGACTTGGGTCTTAAGGGATCTTAAGGACGATCCCGTGTGATTCAGGGAATCAAAAACACTGCAAATTAGCCTTTAGGTGACAGGCCAAAAATATTTTTGCCGACACTGGGCATCAAATCACTTTTAATACACCATTTGGTATAAGCTATTAACAGAAATGGAACAGAATT